>OX578146.1:135005498-135605498 GCA_951213105.1 Amaurobius ferox | reverse complement strand
GCAATTCTGGAGTTTGGCGATCAGTATGGGGCCTGGCATTGCCATGCAGGAGGATGGCACCATCACTCAGCATGCCAGGGCGTTTGCATCGGATGACTTCACGTAATCTTATCAAAGTGTCACAATAACGATCGGCAGTAACGGGATGGCCAAGCTCCAGATACTCGATCAGGATAACACCGCAGAATTCCCAGATACATTCTTTGCCCATAAGAAACGAATCAGGGCTCGCACCTCCAAGCGAGACCATTTTTATAAACGTCTTACCATTTCAATCGCTCTGACGCGTCTGCCAACTTACACTACCTATCCGCGTAATCGTTGAAGACCAAGGCCGTCCGACTCATCCGAGGACGTGAGTAGCTCTAGCCGCACAACCATTATAAGACAACTACCGCCATCTGTCTCCACTCTGGGTACAAATATTTCCTCCACAATAATTACTTCCAAATGCTGCTGCTTGTAATTCTTTTTAATCTACCCTCGTATAATAGACAAGGAAATGCTGATCACGAATAACCCCCCGTTATGCAATTAAGTAATAAATAATTCAACTTCATAAAATTGAAATTAACAAATAATTAATTTAATTCATAACTGTCTGAGAATCCAGATGTATGGCAATAATAACTATTTAACCTACAAAATATACCATAGCGCTTAAAAGACGAGTGATAGGCGTGGCTACATCAATCAAAAGAGTAACTTGTTGAATTCTCTTGACATAAGGCAAAGTTGCAACCCCAGCCTCTTTCATGGACGGTCAGCAGTTTACTTTTAAGAACGCTCGTCGGAATTCATTGGTCTCGCAGAAGTAGCTCCTGCATCCTTAAGATTTAAACAATAAAGGTCAATCATCCATAAAACATTGATTACGAAACACTTTCCAACTGAAATGCAATTTTATTTAAACATCAACAAAATGCGATACATCCAGCTCTGATATATTTTAAATTATCACAGTATTACAATAATTTATTATATTTGAAAACTCAAAACTTCATCGAATAAAAATGAAGTTTATTCAAATGATGTCATCGAAATATATATTGTCTGGCTCTGTATGTAAAAACGATGAATATTTCATTCATACACTTTTATTCCGGACTCCAAAGTTAAATAATTTTGCTTGAAAAAAATTCAGCAATTCTTATGCAACTCATCCTTACAATCACTTGTTTACATTCTGCATACATTAAAATTAGGCTTCGTTGTAGAAATAATTAAAGTTTGATGATCATTTAAACTCAAAAATAGTGTAATTGCGTTGGCATAGAATATAGATGCATAGAAAATCAATTAAAGCAATTAAAGCAATCAAAGTAAAGCAATTTTAGGACGGATGTAACACTAAATATAAATTTAAAAGAATAAAAATCACGCCCTTACTCTGCGAAAAAAAAGATGAATGCCATATCTTATTTTTGAAGTGAGTCACGTGATCTCTTAATAAATGGGTGTAATTATTATTTTTATTTTTATTTAAAAATCTGTCGAATATATTTTACTGAAATTTTTTAATGTATTTTATGGGATAATTTGAATATTTCCTCAAATTTTCAAAGCAATTTGTGAATTTTATCTTCGCTTAAAAAATGCTTGAAAAATTAGGTCCTATAGGGTTCAGCGTATTAATTTTTTGCAGCCCGGATTCAATCAAAAACTAATTTTGTGATATTATTCTTTTACATTACCTTATTTCCCACAGACCGTATCAACAACATACTAAAATTTCATTTTGATAAAGTCATTTTTAAGGCAGTTATCGTGCGACTGGACAGACAGACAGAATGAAGAAAGTCATAAACATTTTTTAACTATGTTGTAAAGTGTTAAAACAGGATTTCTAGATACTTGAATTCTATACTATGAATAGGACTACAAAATCAAAATATGTTATTAGTCTGTCTGGCATTATATCATATCCATTAGATAACCGTACAATATGTGTGGTGATTGTGACGTAGATAAGACCAATATGCTTATTTTATATATTTTTTTCATGGTAGAGCAAGCAAATCTCTGTTTGTAAATTAGTTATAACTGTGAGACCAGAAATAGATCTCGCACGTTAGTGAGACAGTTTTATGTCAATTATTTATCGATCTAAAACTTCAGATAATATCTCCAGTCTTAATAACGCAAAGGTTTACGTCATGTGAACCTAAAGGTCCGAAAACCATAAATTTAGGGATGTCAAAACAGAAGATGGGTCGAACCCTTAAGAAAATGTGAAGTAAGACGACATTGGATGGAAAGGCTATCCAATGGAGAAAGGCGTTTATTGCGTCATCTGAATGCTGCAAATCAGAGAAAAGTGTATTGATATCAATTTTATACGAAATATACTTACTTAGAGTATATGAACACAATAAAATACTTAGTGTGTATTAATACAAATATTTTATAGTTTTATGTAAATTAAAGAATAAACACATTCCCCGATTTAGTTAATTGTTGAACTGGCAATTTTATTCATTTTATGGAGAAATATTTTTACACTGGGGTAAAATAAATTAAGTTGATAGTAACCTGCCATGCATTTTGATTTCGTTTAAAATTGCTACTTGTGTGGAAGTTTGTTAAATGGAATTTAGAATGCAGGTAAGTTTTGGTTGTCTTCATAAATATATCATGTGGTTCATGGCTCTTCGTAGTTTAAAAATTTAGACATCTAGCTCACTGACTCTTAAAGTTTGCCCATGTATATCTTAGTACATATATATTCCATATGAAACCTTGAATATCTCAGTGTCCAGATGAATTTTAAAAGTACATTACCGTCGAAACCACAAATCTAAATTTTCGAGAAAATCATGTTTTAAAAGGTGAAATTTCTGGGAAAATGTTCCTGCTAATGCAGATAAATAACCCCCATCACATAATTAAATACTAAGCCAACAGAACTCAAAATGTATTGTTTCAGAAACGTCACTGACCAAGATTGATTAAAAGGAGTTTCTGAATGCTTTACAATTTTTTAGTTTGAGTTGTTTTTTTTCTAAGAAAGCTGTTAAAATTCAGCTCGATTTGCATAAAACTAATTTGCCTGTCAATCTGAAAGTGCTTGGCACTTCCTCTTCTCTATTTATCTTTGGATCGCATTGTTTGAAAATTTTTGTTCTCTAGAGATGGAAAAACTTGCGTTAATCATATTAAAAATTAGCAGACATAAATGACGTTGCCTGGGAAATTATAATGGTAGCGCAGTACAAAATCTGAAAAAAAAAATGCTTTTAAAAGCGGTTTTATAAAGGTTAATAAGGCAGTCAAAAGGTATGTAAATTGGTTTAGCCTTTCTAGATTGATAAGCGACCATTACAGCTCGACTAAACAGGCGTTTTGGCTCCCTCTATTCCGTGGAGAGGTTTTGGAGTTAAAATGTTTTCTGGATCCAGTCTCATTTCTAGAAAAAAGTTTAAGAAAAATAGATTGTGTATTTCGGGCGATATTTAGCCCGGAATCGCATTTTAGAGTTTTTGCTTTTATTTTTTAAAGCAGTACGGAATTGGTAATATATTTAGTCATAAACTTACTCTTTATTAAACATAGCAAAACAGTAAAAACAAAGCATGTAAATTCGCTGATCAATTCTTGAGTTATAACAGACAAAACAGGTTTTCAATTCTGATTATTCCGCAGTTCGTTGTACAGTGATAACTTGCATCACAAGTTCAAAATTCATAGAGTTCTAAACTATAAATAAAATGTTTAGAAACACGTCTGAAAATATTAATTTATTAACAGTAAAAACTACCATTTTAAAAGTAAAATATCTATGACATAAATATTTCCTTAAGGTAGTCAAGTGACAAAATAGCGTGTACATTTTATTTAATATGTACATGTGGTAGTGACAATAACCCACCAAATTTGTCTTACATTTGCAAGCTACATCCAATGTCACCATCGTGATTATTTCCAGCTGATGATGTCCATTTGTCTGAGTTCCTTGCTCACAGGCTTAAAATTACGTAAGAGGTCTCACAATGTATTTTATAATATAACACCATTTAAGATGTTGAAATAATATTTCAATTAAGCCAAAGCATTTTCGAACGTCATAACGCGCTTCATCAGTTACAATGCCACCGCTGAAGAGTGTTCTTAATGGAAAAATACTACTATAAATACTACTAATGCCCCAACTATTATAAATTTTTATAGAATCTAAGGTTAGAAAACCTGAGTTTATTAAACAAGGTAAACACAGTATTAAACCAAATTTTTCAATGATTTAAGCAATATTCTAACTGACGTTTGAAAAGCAATGGTTAAATAATAGTGTCGTTAAAATCATTTTCAGAAGAAAGTTTAGAGGAAGGTTCAGAAAATTTTTGAATAGCACGATGAACAGTGTTAGGAAAGAAACTACTATCGACAACAACAGCTTTTAAATTATTGATCTCGGAATTGAGCAAATCTATAGTGCTGTTGAAATCATTTTTAAAAGCAAGTTTAGGGGAAGGTTTAGACCATTTTTGATCAGCACGATCGATGCTACTAAGAGATAAACCACGACCGTTTAAATAGTTATTTTAAAATCTGTCTCATATTATCAATTATTTAAAAGCTGTTGCTGTCGATCGTGATTTTTCTCTACCATTGTTAATCGTGGTATTCAAACATTTTCTGAACCTTCCTCTAAACTTACTTCTAAAAATAATTCTATCAGCACGCTATCATTTTACCATTTTTTCCGAAATCAGTCATCAGATTGCTAAATTTCTTAAATTCAAGTTTAATATTGTAATTACACCTTCTAATAAACTCAGGTTTTCACACCTTAAAGAAATATTATCTCTTTACTATAGAAAATTTTAATAGTTGGGACATTTTCAGCATTTCTTGCCAGTGTGGTCTTTCGTATATAGTTCAAACTAAACGTGCTTTAAAATGTCATATTACGGAACATGAAATTACGCCAATAAACGGAAATTTAATAAATCTTTAATTGCTCAATATTGCTATAATTTTAACCCCGTTTTAAGTTTTCTTCAGTAAGGATCATGCAAAAATACACATCGATATATATCATTTATATACGAATCGATATATATGATGCTTTTTTGAAGCCTTTCATATCGATAAAAATTCTAGTAATTTAGTTAATGATTTGTCCAGCACTCCTACTCTTAATCCAGAATTGGATATGTAATTGGGCTCTTAATCCAGGATTGGACCACTTTGTTCTTATGCTCTGTGCTTATTTCATGTTTTGACTTTGAATCTGTTGGTTTTCTTGCACTGATGAAAGGGATCCATCCTATCCTCTAAACAGCTGCATACTGCATTATTTTATGTGTGCTTAAATACATTGCTCGAGATTTTCTTATCCTTTGCACAAAGTGTTTTTGACTTATTAAATTTAACAATATTCATTAACAATGTAGAATAACTATTCGGGTATTCGAACGTTCCAGGTTACTCGAATATTTGTGTTCTTATTCTGCGTTCGAAGCAACGATTTAGAAAACATTCAGAGCATTCTATGCCATTTAGACAGTGACAAGCAGCTTCACAAAGAAACATCAAAACTAAAATAATTATTTAACAAAATTAGTTCCTGACTTTATTACATCCTGTATTTTGCACACATTAGACATTTCCCTTTAAAATATTGAAAATACTGTCAGTTGAAGTTGAATACAATTCCTACGATAAGCTTGCACAAGTCATTCAACACTTGCATTTAACACAGATTGCTCCCCAAAAATCATTGTTTAATGCAATTCCCACGGTAACCTAACTCAAGTCTAGCTGCAGAATAAATTAGTTTCAAATTACTTTGGTATATTTTTACGCACGACCGGTAATTTATAATATTACAATATATTTTTACTTTCCCTACAATACACTGTAATATATAGGGAAGTATTGTAATTGTGTCAAATGTCGGAACTATAGTTTTCGACAAATATACACGTTTCAGGCACTTTAGAACCCGAAAAACCTATTTTAGTGTCTGTCTGCCTGTTGGTGTGTATGCGCGCCTACTTTAACTCAAAAACTGTGCAACGGAATTTCCCGAAATTTGGTAAATAAGTCTTTTGTTGGATACTCTGTATACGATGAGTCCTAAAAAATTGCCAAAATTTGTAATACAAAACTAAGTGGTACATTTGTTCAAAGCTAAGTGGTACATTTGTTTGAAGATTTTTTTAGCATTTTTAAAACGCCACCTTTGAAATGATGTCCAGTCACCCAATGAAATCGAAAATTTAAGTAAAACCATAAATTTAGTGTCATTTCAAATAAATGCTCAGGTTTTATTTTATTAAAGTAAATTCAGTTTAATGAATTATGAAAGAAAAAAAAGAAAATTAATTTGAACCTGAAAGGAACGTCATGTGCTGACCACATTAAAATTTTTATGTAGAAATGTATGTATAAACCTGACCATAGCACAAGGAAAGAGACAATTTAGAGAATATTTATTTAAATATCGTACAGCGATTCTAGTTCTATTACAATATATATATATATATATCTTTTGTTCTGCATTATATCTTTAGATTGCTTCCGATAGCCTTTCACTTTTATCGATAATGAAACTTTTACGATGCAAAAACAATCCACTGATATGCAGAGGTGGGACGAAAATTTCATTACGTATATGAGAAAATCATTAACTATGCCCCATAGTAATGTATTTTGCTGGAGGCTTTAACCATTTTCTCGCCTAAATATGCGGACGATATTTTACCATAATTGAATTAAGGGTTATACTTTTCGAAAAATATTTTTATAGGAATTCGTAATCGGAATAGAGGGACAGAAAGTGAATTTGTAAGTTTTTGTAAACAATTGTTTTATAACAATTTCGTACGAAACGGAGGTTATAATGGCCGATATTAAATGGTTCTGGGGGGCCCAAAGCAGTTCCCTTATTCGACAAAAGAACATCGATGTTAACTCATTAGAGAAAGACTTGTTTCTGGCGATATAATGAAACAGTTTGGGCGCATTTCAAATTCTATTTTAGTATTACAAAATCAAAAAAATCTGATATGGGCAGCACATGACTTTTCTTATATAATGCAAGGAATTTACTACTTTTACAGTAAAAAAAATAGATTATTTTTATAGTAGACATTTATATTCTTTCCAAGATATTGAATTTTCGTCAATGAGTCGTCATTCTCATTGATTTAGCGTCATTTTTATCCATTCGGCGAGATTTTCGTTAATTTAGCAACATTAAAAAAGTCGCCAAGTTAGCGACACTCCAACAAATTCGTCGTCAAAATCTCGCCAAGCGTTATGGACGGAGAAATAAATTATTCTTGCAGCAGTTAAATGACTATTGACGTTCAAATACAAAATTATTACTCAAAGTATCTTTTTCCATGAATGGAACGAGCTAGATCCACGAGAATGATGTCGCCAAATTTATCGCATGGTAATGCATATGAAAAGTGAACATGTTTCTCAATAGGAAATATATATATATATTTTTTTTTACATGACTTTTTGATAATTTTTTTGAAAAATGTGCAATATCTCGAGAGCGGTTCATATTAGCGTTCTAAAATTTATGGCAATCGTTTTCTAATGAAAAATTACAAAAGCATTGTCTATTTGCGTAACTTTATTAGAGGTCTTGATTTTTTGACAATTTTTTCAAAATTTCACTTGAAAATTTAGGGTTCTGAACATTCGATTGCGTATAAAAACAATAAGTTTCCAGTGTTTACAGATTGCAATTTTTGTACCAAATTTGGTTGAAATCGGTCCATTCGTTCGTCAGTTATCGTCTCTTCAGACTCACGGACACATACACACAGAGACATCACTTCAAAAATGTTTTATTCGTGATTAGGGATGCTTGTAACGTGTTCTTCCGTCGAAAACTCGAATTCGAATTTTTGACCCCGTGACAATACTTTCCTTATACATTGTTGTATATAAAGTAATATTTATATTAGATTAAAATATCATTATTGGATTAAAATAATTATAACACATTCAGTAAGATTTGCATGTGTTCTAATAACATTAGAGTTGAAATTCTGTCTGGAAGTGAGTAACATTATTACCGAAACAATGAATTCGATCTCTCGCTACACATTTGTACTTTGTGACTCTTTTCTACGGCAAATAATCAATAACTATATTGGTAGCAAAATCTCTCTTATCTGCCGTAATTTTCCAAACCCCTATGATCACCGAGAATGCCATTCATAGTACCTGGCACTCAGCTTTAACTTTCAAGAAGTTTGAGGTCAGACTCCATGAGGCTTCAATGAACAAACTCATGTTCATAGAGCCCGTTTCAGGAGACTTTTACAAAAAATGAAATCTCGACTGTAAACTTGGTTTGGCTGTGAACCTGGCCTGACTATGAGCTTAGTTAAACTATGTTCTTGGAGATTGACACATTGGATTTTTTACATTGTAACCTCGTGCAACCTGAAATGAATTTTTAAATTTTAAGTCTTATCCATAGAATGACTTATTTAGTCACTATATGCGCACAAAATTGCTGTAGAAAGCTTGTTACCTTGCTACTACAGTGTAGAAGAGAACTAAGATAAATGAATCTGGTCAATGATGACCGATGGACCGTAATGCATATTCCAACCTCAATAGATATTTCTTGTAATACCTTCAAGAGTACTGTTCTATGACATTTACAAAAAAATGTTTGACTTTAGCTGAGTGCAATACATCGGATACAACACAACTGTTTTAAACAAACAATTTTGCTCGAACTGTGTACCTCAGAGGGAAAACTTTTACTACAGAAGAGAGGATTTTTCTTGAAACAAAAAGCAACAAGTACAGCGTAAACTGCTTAGGTAATTTTCATTTTACTCTTTGGTGAGAAGAATACTAGCAACCGCAAAACCTTTCCTCCTCGATCTGCATTAAAAGTTACTGTAGTGCTCCAATTATAAACTAGTAATTTTATAGAATGTTAGTTTATGCAACATCATTGGGTTCTATAACGAGCAAAATATTTTATGCTCCAAAGTGCTACACATTGTTTTCATATTTTTTGGTCTGAAAATTAACAAGTTGATTTTAAAATATATTGAAAATCAATTATAATAGCAATTGATCAAAATGTTTTCGATAAAACTGTTTTATTGTAGTTATTTTTTCTAAGGGCCAATGTTTTGTAAATGGTGTAATATTGTCACAATTTTTCATACGATAGTAGTTTGCCTTAATTAAAATATTTCTTAAATAGGAATCATCGGTCTACGATCAATCGTTCAAAAGATATTGAGTCATGCATGAAGCGCTCTTATATACTAGCTCGTATATACTAACTCTCGTATTACTATACACTGTATGTTTTTACTTTAAGATATATTTTGAATAGCAAGAAATATATATCTCCATAATCCTAATGAATAAAGGGATTTCCTTACGAATGGATTCTATTTATCCAGCTGTTATCTTCAGTTTCCTTATTTCTATGTTTCTGTATCGTACAGATGTAATAAATATTTACGCATTAAAAGATAGTGGTATATATTCCACATACATTTATTTGCGAAACATTCCGTTGTCTTTTTCCCGGGTATATAGGTAGCATTCATTTTATTAACGGATATCTGTGATCTGCGTTTAATTAGTATCGGAGGATTTTGTATCGCTAAAAGAGAATAGTTGTTTTGGATTAATTTGAAATATATTTGTCATCTCTTTACCTTCAAACAGATAACAAAGAACAAGTATTTTAGTGCATATAACATAAGCAAAAAATTATGTAGAAGATTCCATACCATCCGTACACCTGCAGAACTTGTACTCCAAAAAATCTGTGAGGACCACAGGCGTTTCCTCATCAATATTATTCATTACTATACGACTACATAACTAAACTTAATTGCATTTTACGATACTTGGACCCCTTGGAAAGAACTTATCTGTCCGGCGTATAATATTAGCTGTTTTAAAATAAATTAATGATTCCAGCAAAGCATCAGGAAATATAAAATGAATTCAATTTGATATATATATATATATATATATATATATATATATATATATATTGTACATATTATCCCCAAGTTGGAAGCATCATGCCCTATTTATTCCCAAATGCGTCTCCAAAATATCAGAAAATAAGAGGTAGACAGAAATACAGGACACATTTTGGTGGTATATTCGCAACATGTTTGTACATATTTTAGCATGAGATTTTGATGCTAAGTCGCTTACTTTTTTTTAACACAAATAGATATCGCTCGGGGGAAAATTATAGTTTTAATTTTTTTAAAGTAAATAAAAAATGAGTTGTTGAAATGCATTGCATCTTTCATCTGTGAAAATTTTGTAATGATAGTAGCTATAGTTTCTCTCTATATTGCAAAAAAAACGTTGTGCAGCCGCTGACCAAATCCTTTTAAAATAGAGAGATTTTCTGTCAAAGCTAGCTCCGAACTTATAGCATCAAATAATTTATAATTTGGCATGATGATTTAGAATATATTCCCATATGTCACCTCCTAGTTTGATTACAATCCGATAGAAATTTCTATTTTTTATACACTTTTGTATTGAAAATATTTTTACTCTACTTTTAAGTAAATTTTCTTTTCTTTGTTGCATCTTCCAAATCTAGTATTTCCAACTAGCTTATATACATGGAGACACTACTTTCATCCTGGCAACATTATCCGCCATAAGCCATCGTTTGCGCTGCCGGTGACGTCACAACCAGTCAATTTATTTGTTATTGATAAAATTGAAATCAAATTATATGAAATTAAAACAAGATATACGAAATAAATTAAAATATTAATATATTCACTCAATATTAAATAGCAAGATTGTAAAATTGAGGAGGTTATGCTGATAATTGACTATATGTGATGTCAAGGAAGAGCTTTAACTTATGGCGCCGGCGTCAGTAGTGTCTCCATGTATATAAGCTAGTTGAGTATTTCATTAAAAATGCTGTTGCCATCTCAAAAGAAGTAATATTTAGATGGTTTAACTTTCATTGTTGAAGAGACTGAGAAAAAAATAACACGGCGTTATCACATTTGATATGGAGAAAGGGAAGCCCATTCTCGTCCATTTAGTAAAGTTGAAGTTCTACATATGTTTATACTCATTCTCTTGTATAATGAAGCAATACCCTCGAATGTGTATACGACATTGGTAACTATGTTTTCCTTTTTTACAGATCGTCCCCTATGCACTATGTGGAAGGACTACACAGACGAGGGCAGCGTTGTTTTAAGCTGTCGTTCTTCAGCCAACCCTCCGGCCTTCAACTTCTCGTGGTTTCGGAACAACGAGTCGATCTTCAGCGAGGCCAAAGAGTCCAGTCGGCAGGAAAGCATCATCGCTCTGTCCGGAACGAACCCCAACGTGTACGGAAAATATTCGTGTGTAGCAGCCAACGATATAGGAGCGTCGGACCCGTGTTTTCTGGATTTAACCGCACTACCATGTGAGTAAACGATTTTGCACTTTCAATATAGTTTATTTACACTTGGATTTAACCGCACTACTATGTGAGTAAAGGATTTTGTACTTTCAATATAGCTTATTTACACCTGGATATAACCGCACTACCATGTGAGTAAACGACTTTGCACTTTCAATATACCTAACTTACACCTGGATTTAACCGCACTGCCATGTGATTAAGCAATTTTGCACTTTCAATATAAATAATTTTCATTTGAATTTGACCGCACTACCATGTGAGTAAATGATTTTGCACTTTCAATATAGCTAATTTACACCTGGATTTAAAAAATTATATTTTATAAATAACTATAGATCAGATAAGTGCGAAAATTTTCGAAACTGGGATTGAATAATTCGTTTATCAGATGCATATATATATATATATATATATATATATATATATATATATATACCCAACATTCAGCGTTCGCGTTTCCTTAGGTCACTATTTATAGTTTAAAATAAGCAAATGATCTTGCAAATGACCTTGCTGGACAACATTACTAAACAGAGACTGTGGTGATATGTAGACTTACTTTATTAAAGGTTCCTTTGTGTAAATATACAATCATGAAAATATGTTCCATGGATTCTGAGGACCCGCTGAGTACAGATGGTTTCAATAAATGCTCATAATTCAAATTTGAACACGTTTTTGATCTAGGCAGAAATTTCTGGATAATTTCAAGTCAGCATTATTAATTTAAAAATAAAATGAAAAATGGGTCGAATACAGTATAAATCCACGCTAAGAACGACTGTATATTAAAAAGTGGTTATAATTCAAATTTTAATTTATTCTAGTGTTAGTCCTATAGTGTTAGTCCTGTTTCTCCATTATGTCTCTAAATCCTTTATCGCTTTTCAGACTGCAGCTAGAGAAGATGGGTTTAATTTTTATTGAAAAGATATTAAAATTTATCAAAATAAAATTATTAAAGAAGCACTGACAGGTGAATGATTACTCTACATTTGCAGGTGAATTTGAATAAAAGGAAGTCACTCAGATGGCAGTCCTTAAAAGAGCCACTCAGTTCAAATACTTTAGGACGATTGTTACCAACAAAAATGAAATCAGTACTGCATCTAATAGCCAACTGTTAATGACAATCAAATGCTACTTTGGCATAAAACATTAACTTAAAACACGACTTCTTGGTCTTACTACCAGAATCAATATTTATAAAACTATACTTCGATCTATCATCTTATATGGCAGCAAGAGCTGGCCACATAACAAATCCGAAAAAAAAAAAACTATTAATTTTTGAAAGAAAGATCTTGAAGCGCATTTTCGGTGCTATCAGCGAAAATGATGTCTGGTGTATATGATACAAACCGGAAATTCAACGAATATAGTCATCAACGCCTATACCCACTTAGATGGTTTGAACCAATATTTTAGCATCCAAGATACAGACCAGTCCAGAAAATGCTAGAAAGAAACTTGGACTTCCCATCACACTCGACAATGTCGAGAATGGCCTCAATACTATTGGAATTATAAGTCTGATAAATCCCAATCCCTAAAACTGATTGTGGCGGTTTTGATCTTCTCTAGGCTGTGTTGTTTAAGAAGATCATATATATATATATATATATATATATATATATATATATATATATACATATATATATATATATATATATATATATATATATATATACATATATATATATATATATATTAGAAAGAAGTAATAATAATAATAAATAATTCAAGTAATCGTAAAATATAAACATCACCATAGAAGCAAAACTACTGCCATAATGCCGATAATAGAAAAGATCACCACAGGCCCAAATTCGAAGATTAAGAAATATGAAATTCATCTTCAGATCTGAGTATTTAATTCTAATTAACCCAAACAAATGTCTGTTTCAGATTGGACAATAGTACATTACTATAAATGTCCAAACTCAGACTACAGGCAGCAAAAGATGAAAAAAATGAAGATAAGAAACATTAGGAAATTTGTATTACCAAGTAGCAGGAACCCTTCTTCTTTCACCATGTGTATCTGCGACCAACCGCAACAGTATAATTAATATCTAGAAGCACCGGAATGAACAAGACGAAATAAACCAAGGTGGCAGTACGAATGTTAACAGCGGCACTCCCAGACCCGTCCAGTGAGTCAGAGCAGGAGACAGTAGGACTATTACCCGTATAAGCAAAACTGAATATGTACATGAAGCAAAGATGAAAACTCTTACTAAACAACAGATATTGAGCAATTCATAAAAGATGGGACAAACTTTACGAAGTGGCAGTATACATCAAACTAAGCATTCTTTTACACAGTTTACCGGGTCGGAAATGAAAATTAAAGGCGTCAGTGGGCGTTTAATGGTGAAACCGACTAGGTGAGATGAACACACAAGAATGACTTAGAAGTTATAAATGACACTTAATAAACATTAATTAAAGTAATGGCTCAAAAGAGCGATCGTCAACCTGAATTCACATCTCACAGCAGCGATGGAGGAATTGGCGAACTGGCTCGAACAGATCAGGCATGTCGCTCACTTTGGCAGCAGCGGCCGAAATTCTGGCGACGTGTTCCCCTTCAGATTCAAGGGGAGTGTCATAGACGAGACTCTTGAAATATCCCCACAAAAGGAAGTCAACCCGACAGATCGGCCGATCGTGGGGGGCCAAGATATGGGACCTCCTCGCCCAATCCATCGCAATGTAACGCCTTTACTTTTCGTTTCCGACTCGGTAAACTCAGACGAAAAATACTTTGTTTGGTGTGTACTACCACCTCGTTAAGCTTGGTCTATATTCATTACTTGTATACAATGTATACAATTTGACTGTATATACAGACTGTACCCTGTATACAATTTGACCAAGTAGATTTTGAGTTGCAAGTAGCGACATATAGCAAATTTTCTAACTGCCATTGAAGTTTCGGTTACTCCGTCCTGCGTTAAAACCAGCTTATGAATTCTGGTATCCTCAATGTCAGCGCCACTTCTAATAAACTATTTCTTTAGCAAGAAAGCGAACGCTCTGCACAAAAATATAACATAAAAATCGGGATCGCATTAATTTTTATGTATTATCAAATATATGTTATGCAGTTAAAATATCCTAATTGAATTAGTTTAACGGATTTATCTTGTCTAAAAAATATTATAAAATTAACGGTTCTATTCCAAAATTCATTTCGTTAAAGCCTTTTTTTAATTTTTTACAATCTTGGGTAACTCGAATTAATTATGTAAAAATGTCAAAAGAGCACGGTGAAAATATTTTAAAAAGTTCATTTATTTTTTCACTTCTTATTTTTGAAAAGTATATCACACCTTTCAGAGCTCGTGTCCAGTGAATAATTCGTTTTATATTGTGGTCTAAATTTACTTAAGAACATAATTATATAAAATCATTTTATGAAACCATAATTTGTTTGAAATACTGGAAAATATTTGAATTTGAATATAAAATTTTCTGAAAAATCCATTTTTTTAACACTTTACAACAAAGTTGAAAAGTGTTTATGACTTTATTCATTCATTCTGTCTGTCTGCCTGTTAGCACAATAACTGCCATAAAAATGACTTAATCAAAATGAATATTTAGTATGTTGTTCAGACGATCTATAGGACCTATGGGAATATAAATGAATAATATCACCTAATCAGTTGTGGATTGAACCCGGGTTGAAAAAATGAAATACATTGAGCCCTATGGGACCTAATTTTTCAAACATTTTTTAAGCGGGTTTTAAATTCACAAATTGCTTCGAAAATTTTAGGTAATATTCAAATTGTTTCATAAAATATATAAAAAAAATTCAGCAAAATATATTCAGTAGTTTTTTAAATTAAAATTAAAATAATAATTACACCTCTTATATGAAGCGATCACGTGACCATGATATAAAAAAATCACGTAACCCACTTCAAAATGAAATATAGCATCCCTCCTGTCTCAAAATCGTGATTTTGAGACAGCAGTTCTTTTTAACTCATATTGAGTGTTGTATGCGTCTTAAAACTGCTTTATTTTTGCTTAAATTCTGTACATCTACATACTGAAACAACGCAATTACAATATATTTGAGTTTAAATGAGCATCCAAATTTGATTATTTCTACAATGAAGCCTATTTTTCACTTATGTAAAATGTAAACAGCAAAATATGCAGACTGAGTTGTATAAGAATTGCTGTATTTCTTTAACGCAAAATTATTTAAATCATGGAGTCTGCACAGCTGATATGAATGAAATATTCATTGATTTTACAGAGAGAAGGACGATTTTTTTCGATGAAGTTTTAAGCATAGAGTTTAATTACGTGTAGCTCCATGGTCTTAATTTTTAAATAAAGTAAATTATTATAGTATTGTGATGAATGAAATTAATGGGAATATATTTTTAGATGAAATGCTGCTTTTATAGAGAGAGCCAGGCGTGTTGTTTTTTCTATGACGTCATTTGAATGAATTCCAGTTGTTTTCGATGAAGTTTTCAAATATCATTAATTATTGTAGTATTACGATAATTTTAAAAACATTACCGAGGAATGTATCGCATTTTAGAGATGTTTAAACCAGGCAATTTATATTTCAATGCCGTCATTTGAATGAAGTTCATTTTCTTCGATGAAGGTTTAAGTTTTCAAATATAATAAATTAATGTAGTATTGTGATGAGTTTTAAAATATTACCGAGGAATATATTGCATTTTAGAGATGTTTAAATAAAATTGCATTGAAGTTGGAAAGTGTTTCATAATCAATGCTTTAAGCATGATTGATCTTTCTTGTTTTAAATATGTAATTGTGTGGAAGATCTGCAAATGAGATGTTATTTCTAACATACACATTTCGATAAGTTAAAATATGCACATTTAGACAAGCTAAGAGTACAATCAATTGCAAATATATATATATATATATATATATATATATATATATATATATATATATATATATATATATATAAATATTTTAAATATGTAATAATAAAAATTATGTAATAATAATAAAAAACGACAAAAAAAAATTCAAGTAATATTAACATCATCATAGAAGCAAATTCACGGCCATAATGCCGATAAGAGAAGAGAACAGCACCAGCCCAAATTCGATGATTAGTCAGAGTTAAATTCCTTCTCAGGTCTGAATATTCAATTCTAACTAACCCAAACACATGCCTGTTTCAGATAGAGCTATAGTACATTACTATAAATACTCCAACCCAGACTACAGGCAGCAAAAAATGAAAATAGGATACATTAAGAAAATTGTATTACCATGCGGCATGAACCCTTCTTCTTCTACCACGTGTATACACGATCAATCTCAACAGCTTAATCTAGAAGCACCGTTATGAACATGTCGAAATTCTACCAGGGAGGTAGTACGAACGTTCACAGTAATACTCCCAGATCCGTCCAGTGAGTCTAAGCTGGAGACTGGACAAGCAATTCAGAATATGAACATCCCAAATATGCAATCCTGAATATGAACATGAGTCAAAGATGAAAATTCTTACTAAACAAGTAATTCATGGGAAAACTGGATAAACGAGAATGCCACTATACACCATTATAAGGGCGCTCAAATCGTAGTTTCAATACTGGAAAAAGTTACAATTTCTTTGCGAAAATAAAATTCAAAACATTAATGTTAATGCATCTTATTTTCCGATTTTTCTAATTTTTTTGACTTAGTTTATTATTTTTCATTTTTATTTATTTATATAATTAATAAATAATTATATATAATTTTTTTAGCCACTATAATTGGGAAAGTTTTCTAGGATGTTATCGAGTGAAAGTTGATATACTGAGTAGAAAATTTTAATAACAAACTTGGGAGGATATGCATTATTAGTCGCTGATATATATATATATATATATATATATATATATATATATATATATATATATATATATATATATATATATATATATATATATATATATTTATATATATATATTTATATATATATATATATATATATTTATATATTTATATATATATATTTATATATATATATATATATATATTTATATATATTTATATATATATATTTATATATATATATATATATATTTATATATATATATATATATATATTTATATATATATATATATATATTTATATATATATATATATATATTTATATATATATATATATATTTATATATATATCTATATATATATTTATATATATATATATATATATTTATATATATATATATATATATTTATATATATATATATATATATTTATATATATATATATATATATATATATATTTATATATATATATATATATATTTATATATATATATATATATATATTTATATATATATATATATATATTTATATATATATATATTTATATTTATATATATATATATTTATATATATATATATATATATTTATATATATATATATTTATATATATATATATTTATATATATATATATATATATTTATATATATATATTTATATATATATATTTATATATATATATTTATATATATATATTTATATATATATATTTATATATATATATATATATATATATATTTATATATATATATTTATATATATATATATATATATATATATATTTATATATATGCACCCGGAAAAATTGAGCTACAGCCGCGAAACTCTGCATGTATGCATAGTTTGAGGAAAAATGAAAATTATTAGAATTTAGGAACAAAAAAAAAAATTTATTTAGAAATGGTGGCAACAAGAAGACGACATTTTAGTAAGTGGTAATGCTTGTACTAGCAGGCATAGAAGCCCATATTTGGTGCGATTAAGTTGCCTATATACTTCTGCGGCAGATTCTGCCACAAACGTTGCAACTGGTCAGCTGGGGGCACCACAGTCCAGTGATTAGCGCGCAACGGCCCATTGCACTCAGACGGCCCAGGTTCGATTTCCGCCACTACCAAAACTGTTGCCGTGTTCACGCAGGGTACGATTATGTTAAACAGGGTACAGGCCCTGTGTATGCCTACCCCCCTGGGTTCCGGTCTATATTGGTTGGCACTTCCCGGCTGTCCAAAGAGATACCTTATACCTTTCTTGTAGGTCGGACGGTTTTGGTCGAAGAAGAAGAAGAACTAGTCAGCTATTTCAGTGGTATCCTGAAAGACTGCAATTGACGTTCCATCATGTCCTGGCATGTTCTATTGATGATATCTCTGAGGAATATTCTGCCCCAAACGTTGCAACTGGTCGGATAATTCTGTAGAATCCTGAGAAGGCTACAATTGACGTTCCAGCATGTCCCAGACATGCTCTAATGGGGATAGGTCTGTGGACCTGGATGACCACGGGTATTAAACCCAAAACATTGGTGAAAAAGTCGGAGAGTATGTGGTTGTCTTGATGTTAAATGGATCTTGGACGGCTTGACAACATAGACAGAAAAATCGGCTGCAGAATCTGACATGCAAGTGTGCCGTCAGACTGGCTTTCAGCACAACTAGAAAAGATCGGCTGTCCTACGAGATGGCTCCCCAGATTCTTACAAAGTCTGGTGGCCATGTGCTTCTCGACAAAAAATGCGGGATCAACGACATCAAATACTGGCCAGTCTTTCTCCACTCACAGTTATACGGCGGTCATCAGCACTGGAAGAGAACGACTATCCCACGAGAGAGCTTCTCGGACTGTCACTCTACGTGCAGTGCCGATGTGCCGTTTAACAACAAATGCGGGATCGTGACATTTGCCTGTCCTCTGCCACATATGAATGCGGCAGCCATCAGCACTGAGAGAGAAGCGGTATTCGTGGCTAAAGACAACATGCCTCAATCAGACGATGTCCAGGCTAACCGAGTCTGGCACCAATCCTATCGGATTTGCTTATGTTTAGGGATCAGTAGTAGGCATCTTATGGACGTCGACACCTAATCCCACCTTCTTCTAGTTATCTACGAATAATAAATATCCTTTGATACAGGATGCATGAAGTAAGGCAAATGTTTCCGAATCTCTGATACCGACATCATTGGTATGGATCTGGCTCCTCTCCTGGCTAAACAATGTTCTCGAGCAGTTATCTCTCTGGGTCGTCCTCTGCGATGATTGCATGTGCCTCCTCTGATCACCAAGATGGTAACTGATACGTATGTTGGTCCAACTAGCTTCCCTTAATCATACGATGAGATATCTCTCTAAATCCGACAATTCTTCCTTGCGACGCCAAGTACGTCTCAAAGGCATATTTGTACACAAATTGTAGTATCAAAGCAGAAAATCTAGTTCCAGTTGTCCGTAAGTTAGAACACCAATCGTTTTAAACGCTGCAATATGCATCGTGCATATGCGCGTTTCATGAGCCCTATAACATCAGTTGCATAACTCTGAAAACGATATTTGCATAACTCTTAAAACAACATTTGCATAACTCATAAAACATTTGCATACCCAGTTTCGTGGCTGTAACTCAATTTTTTATGGATGCATATATTCTGCGCTTCTTTTTTTTTTTGAGTAAATCACCAAACCCAAAATATGACAAAAATTGCTGTCAAAATGGAAAATCTTAGCTAGCAATTTGTCATTTATTGCTGAAAAGAATATGACAAAGGGTCTTCCCCTTTCATGCACAAACACAAATATTTAGAAATATTCTTGACCATCGTTCAAGCGGATATTCTATATTTTAGGGAGAACATTTGGAAACATGTTTACGAAATATTTATTTTTCAAATCCTATTTCTCTCCACCGAACTTTGATGTGAGCGCATTTGAATGGAATGGAATATCTCCTCTCCAGCAACCTCCGAATTTTATTCATAAGACTCAAAAATATAATAAAAAAGTATAAACATATTTTGAGATTTAAAACTATTTTTAGAAATAAAATATCTTTAAATTTCATTCGCACAACCATGTTCAATCCTGAAAAATCCATATTTTAACCATTAAAATTAATTATGGTTTATTCACACCTCTATTATTGCTAAAATTAAAATTACATCATTTTATAAACTCTTAAGGAGGAGAAAAGCACCGTGTTTTGACCATTATTCCAAAGATAAAAAATTTGACCTAATATATACCTCTGCATTTCGGGTCTGTAGCTCAGCAGAACTGTGACTTCTGCCGATTCTTATTCTGACAGTTAAAGTCAGAATTCGTCTTTTTTTTATAACATTTTCACTATTCAAAAAGTAACGACTCTCTTTTAATAACCCTGCTCGAATCATCAAGACATCTCTCTCTTGAATTTTTTGAAGAATCATTATCCATTATTCGTTGACTTTTCCCCTTGTGGCCACATCATTCAGCCTGGGGTTTAGATACGCCCTCCTTGCACTCATTGGATGCTCCTCAGTGCGATGTAACATCCTTGCATTATTGGCTCTTTCAGTTTCAAATGAAGCTTGGTTTAAGTCTTGGCCCCAGGGTATCTTTGCCCCAACCATACCTGTAATTTGTGTTATTTGTGTTTATTGGGGTCATGACTTTCCTGACTAAGACTGTCATAAAACGGTGCTTAAAAGTCTGCGCTTTGTTTCGTCGTAAACATCAAAACTGCATCAGTTGCCTCCTGGTCTCACACAATATATGTGAGAAAAGCGGACGCTTTTCTGTCAGTCACGCTTGGCTAAAAATTTGGCGACGAGTTTAGAGGCGAATTTGATTTGATATTGCCAACCTGGTAACTTTTGAGAAATGTCGTTAAACTGGCGATGATTAAGTATTCCTGAAATTTAAATTATTTGGCGAATTTGAATTCTTTGATTCCTTGTTGGTTTTATGGGAATAATAAATTTAATATTTGTAATTCAAAATATATGAGCTTCACTATTTGTATAACAAATACATTGTTATGTTTTGCTTGGGGGTAATGGAGTATTATCAAAAGCCGTCATATTCTAATTAATCTGATCTGGAAAGGTTATTTTTTCCCGTTTGTCTCAGGATTTTAGGAGCGCAAAAACTGCAGACAAGCATATGGCTGTATATCTTTTGAATATCTTTATACACCCCACCATATGACGACTTATAGTGTTTTCATTATTGTATTACTCTTTCCAGATACATATATCTAAAATCACGGCATCACTACCCAATCCGGATTAAAATTTAAAATTTTTATTTTTATCTTTTTGTATTTTAAAACTTCTGTATTTTTGTGTTTTCTATATTTGATTACGCCATTCAGTCCAAATTTTTTACGATTGTATATTTCTTCCTCATAATCACTGACAATGCAACACAATATGGATTCAAACTGTCAATACCCTTCGGCAAAAGGGGATCAAAATTAATTTCGCCTTTCTTGGTATACCCATCCTTCAATACGGCTTCGGATGTTCAATCGAGTTCAAAATTTGTTGTATAAGCGAGGTATTACAGTGGAAGCTGCTTAAAACAATTTACCCATGTCCTTTCTGAATGAGAAGACCACACGAAGAAGTTGTAACATGCTTTTACAGACACTGATTCCGCAACGCCTACGTCAAAAAGCACATGGGGATGTTGTTACATGTAATGCGATCTTTAATGCGAGGCGTTTTGTATTTAAGAAATCAGCTAGTTGAACTAATTGACGGGAAATAACCATGTTACAACATCTATAGAGGGTAATGGGAGATGTTTAAACTCCATGTTAAGGAAAATGCAAAATTATTTGAGACGATCGAGTTTTTATATCCTCACGTATATATGTTTCTCTATGGCAAAGGTATTGCCTTAAATAATATTTATTTAGATTATCACTCATAATTTATTATATATACAACTATAGGTCAGACAAAACGAATATTTTTACATGCTCATTTTTACTTTTCCTGCAATACATGGTAATGTATAGGGAAAGTATTAGAATCGTGCTGAAAATCGCAACACGAGTTTTCGATAGATCTACACGTTTCGGGACCTCTAGAACAGGAAAACACTATTTTTAACATGACGTCTGTGTGTGTGTGTGCGTCTGTCTGTCTGAGTATCTGTCTGCGTGTCGGTCTGTGTATATGTCTGTGTGTCTGTTTGTGCAATGTAAGTATCCACTCTAACTCGAAAACTAATGGACCGAATTTCATAAAATTTGGTAGGTAAGTCACTTGTGTGTGACCCTGGTGTTGATAAGTTTTTGTACGATTTGGAAAAAAGCAACCTGCCTTTTTTGCGAAATGACCCGCAAAAATTGTCTGTATCCACTCCAGCTTAAAAACTAATAGATAAAATTTCGCAAAATTTGGTTGATAAGTCACTTGTGGGATACTTTGGTTCTGATCAGATTTTGATACGATTTAGAAAAAGTAACCTTCCTTTTTTTGCAAAATGGCCCGGAACAATTATCAAAATCTAAAATAAAATACTATGTATGCTCACATATATCAATTAACTCCATGTTTCCTACATAATTTTTAACAATAAGAAGAATAAGACCAACTCCATTACACTAGGGTTAGCCGTTCTCGAGACATTTTAGTTTTTTCGCATTTACGCTGCGCCATCGTTGAAAAGATGTCTAGTTACCAACTGAGAACAAACATTTAATTAAAAGTTCCAATTCAATGACATTTTATGTAATTGTGGGCGTTATTTTGTGCAATTTAATCAGATATAATGAATTATTGAAGTAATAGAGAACGTGGATATGAGTCTGCAGGGAAAGTCATGTGCTGCCCACATCAGATTTTTCTTTTCGTTTTTCATTTTTGTGTTGATCTATTCTCTAGTCTATACACTAGGGAAAAAATGCTTAAAATTTATACTCAAAATTAAAGAACTTCAGTTACAAATTATAAAAAATATATACACTAAACACAACTATTTTTCTGTTGTCTTAGGTCCAAATGAAAATGGATTGGACAGGATTAACACTGCTTCTACATATAATTCTTAAAGAAAAACTTGCATTTTAAAGCTTTCCGTAGATATAAACTTTAGCTACATAGTCATGTATGTATAAAAGATGTGACTATTATTGTTAATACAAAAATGGAGAGCAAACAATGTTCATCGATACGGAAACAGAATATAGTTTTCTTAAACGTGAATCGTTTCGTGAGCTGATATTTGGCAAAAAAATATCGTTCGAGTTCATGACATCATGGATTTCTTTCCTTCATTTTTTTTCCATACAACGTTACCTCAGAGCACCACAAGGTGTTAAGAACTGTGCATACTTGACCTATCCCGTTTAGACCGGAGTTTAGTAGGGGTGGCATCCACGGAGATCCTACTCTTCTTCCCATGCCACCAACCTCTCGGAAAGACTGCTAGGCCCACAGATTTAATGTGCCCGTATTCCGCTTGGACACGTGAATATTTTAGGCAGCTCCGGGAATCGAACTCGGATGCTTTGGCTGAAATCTCTGTGCTTTACCCACTGAACTATCACACCCTACATCATGAAAACACATGTGTATACTTCATCCAAAGCCCACTTGGCATCAGACAAAGACCCTTCGCTAAGCAATATACAAGGTTGGACCAAAAAGTTCGGAGTCTGCGCTGATATATCTAACCCTGATTGGAGGAGAGGGGAACTATTTCACCGTGGCGTAGAGGCACATGTCAGGCGAGATGTGAAAAGGAAGAAGCAGGTGTTTTTCCATACAATGTGTGCCAGTAAACTGTAGTCATTCGCGTTCGTCGAAAATGGAAATGGCATTTGAAGAACAACTTCGAGTTATTCTTCAAACTCCATTTCCAGTTCGGGCGAACGAGTACAGTTCACTGACACGCATTGTCTGGAAAAACCCTGCACTACGAACCTGCACTTCATCACTGCTGACTTTTTCACATCGTCACATGTGCCTCTACGCTATGGTAAAATAGATTCCCTCTCCTCCAATTAGGGTTGGAGATATCAGCACGGTCTCAGAACTTTTTGATCCTACCTCGTATGTTACTTATTAAACGTTATTGATGATTGTGAACAAGAGTTTTGCCACAAAACCAATAATTTGAATTCGAATCAATGAATTCTGAATTTAAAATCCAGAATTTGTGTTACTTGTTTCCTATTTCTCATAGATGCTGCAAAAGAATTCTTCACCATAGTAAGCGTACTAGTCAGGGCACACACAATGCCAGTATATGAATATAACTCTGTAACACACTTATAACTTCCACAGTGTTTTGGAATAATCCACACGCAGAGTATTAAAATATACCAATAAAACATCATAAATATAGTTCTATCACACAGTTCAATTAAACAGTATTAGAACATACTAATACAATATTGAAAATTATTAACGTGCTAAGGGCGTTATTTTGATAGAATCCTGTGTTTTATATTCTGCATCGTAATAAGATGCATTTTAGTGGTTTTAAGTTACCTATGCACAGTTATAAGTTATCTATGAGCAACATGTAAAATGTACTAATCACATATTGAAAGTTACTAAAGTACTAATGGCTATTTTGATATTTGCGCATAATATTTTACAGCATATTGGGTTTTGCATCAACTTTTCTTAATTACTTTCTTGAATTACAAGAAAAATTACATTTAGAAATGCTAATTTTTCTTATAAATTTAAATTTATCCGACTTGAAATGTTAATCTAGCGATAACACAGTTAACGAAATGTCAAGTTACCTCTTAACCACCCATTCAAGAAATGGTTTGTTTATTGTGTCCTGAAGGAGAAAACCCGGTTTTCTCCTGAACCTATTTTACCGAACACGATCGAACTACCTTCTTTATGACAAGACAAGTAACCTACTTATTCGTAGGTATAAAAATATTTTCAAAAATAGATCAGATAGAAATCCGCCACTTGCTGTTGAAAAGAATATGCCACGAATATTTCTTTTTCATGGACAAACACAAATTTTCGGACAGGTTTATGACTAGCTTCAAGCGCATATTCCATTTCTCAACGACAATGTTTGTATAGCTTTAAAGATATTTTTTTTCTTCGAATCTTACTTTTCTACATACATCACTGATGTCTGCGTATTTGAATGAAATTTAGTATCGTCCATGACCTCAGTCTTATTCAAAGGAATAAAAATATAGAATGCATTTGAAATAGTTTAAACTTTCCTCCCTTATTTTCTTATATATAAGTAATATATATTTATTTTAATTTTTTATGTATGCAATACGTTCTTAAGTTTTCACTATCTCTGTTATTGTTTCACCATTATTGTTAAAACATTGAGTACAATATGTATGTAATAATTTAATCTGTAACAAATATAATGATTATGAACTGTGAAAAGTATAGCTATTAACAAGCTTGATAAATCATGTTTTTTTTAAATCAAGATTTGAGAATTTATCCAAAATAATCCTACCTAGCTTCTTCTTCGACTCAGACTGTCCGACCTATCCGGAGGTGGTGGTGTTGTTGTTTCTGAGACCCAAACCGTCCGACCTACCAGAAAGGTGTAAGGTTACCGTTTGAACGGCCGGGAAGTGACACCCAATTTAGACCGGAACCCAGTGGGGGAGGAGGCATCCACAGGGGCCGTACCTTCCTTCCCCAACCACCAACCTCTCAGAAGGACTTACGGACCCACATGTTTAACGTGGTCGTACTCCGCGTGAACACGGCGGCAGTTCTGGTAGTGGCGGGAATCGGATCCCGGCCTACCGAGTGCAATTTCTGCGCGCTAACCACTGGGCTACCGCGCCCCCTATCCGAAGGTGTAAGGTATCTGTTTAGACGGCCAAGACAGTACCACCCATCCACCCACTTTAGATGGGAACCCAGTGGGGGTGGTATCCACAAGGATCGTCTACTCCCTCCACTACCATCAACCTCTCGGAAGGACCTACTGGCCCATATATTTAACGTGCCCGTACTCCGCGTGAACACGGAGGCAGTTTAGGCAGAACCGGGTATCGAACTCGGATCTTTCCTAGCATTCTTTAGTTTACTTATAGCGTTTTGATTCACTACATCTATGGTATATAAGCTTTATGATGTAGATAGTTATTCGATTTTACATCTCTCTTACGTGCAATGTGCTACATATGCATGTACTATGGCGTATTTAAATTTAAAGTTTAAATCATGATCAATGTGATATAATTTAGTTTATATATGTCAATATACAAGCAGTTTTCCCCCATTTACAATACTTGACTAGGTTAGATTAATGTTTTGCACGGCACATAAATATATATATTTATTTGGTTCAACTTGTTTTATTTTTTTTTATCAAATTTCATGAGTGTAAATTGTACGACCTGATATGACCATACTGTCAAAGGAGAAATGAGGTTCATAAAGAGGTTTACAAAAATTTGCTTCTTATATAGACAAATTTTCGAACCGAACTTGGAAAGAAGTTTAAATTCTTAGTGAATCTATAACACCTCAGAAACTTGATGAAACTCCATAGCCGATCTAAAAATAGCAGATTCAGAGCCATAGATGTTTCAAAGAAAATGAAAAATTTTGAATCAGGATTGGAAAAAAACGAAAAGGAGGAAATCTCCTGTAAACCCTCATATTATTCTGGAAATTCATGTTGAATCCATATTACTCATCACCGAAATTCTATCTATAATCCCGAGAAATAGATGTTTCAAGGAAATTTTTTGAACCGGAAATGGAAGAAAATCTAAAGTGGAAATACTTTGTGAACCCCTGCTTACTCCGAATTTTGATGCTGAATCCAGTTGTTCGGAATCCGGAATGCTTTTTCGGCATAGCAGCCGTGGTTTAACTGCTTTGGTGATTTTATTGATTTAATTTTTCGTAATTATTTGGAATTGTATATATACATACGGTTATCCCAAAAAGATTGAAACGCGCTTTAATTCATCTGTTGGACATACGTGGGCAATGTAAATTGGAAATTTGTTTAAAGTAAGGTAGGAAATAAGACTACTCCCATTAATTTTCAAAAAGTTACACTCTTTAAATTTTTATACGACCTCCTTAGAAAAATTTGATCAATCAGATTTTTTTATATTTTTAATGCAACAAGATCATTAAAAAACCCACATATCGGTATCCTTAA
The DNA here is from genome assembly GCA_951213105.1 of Amaurobius ferox. Lineage (NCBI taxonomy): Eukaryota > Metazoa > Arthropoda > Arachnida > Araneae > Amaurobiidae > Amaurobius > Amaurobius ferox. The sequence goes on along the minus strand of OX578146.1, from coordinate 135,578,114 downwards.
AATTGAGCGAGTTATATTTAATTGAAAATTGAACATTGTGAAATGGAGTCCATATATCAAATTAAAAATGCAATTTTGTGACATATTACAAAAAGGATAAAACTGGATGATAATACATAGGGAGACATTTTTGCAAATTTCCCGTAGGCTCACGATGCAATGAACGATTTATTTAGAATCATTTGTGATAACAAATTTTGACACATATTAATGTATTTTTGATCTAAACAATTTTCATCGTCAATTTGTTTATGATCCCTATTTTCACTGATGAAACACTATTTCACATGGTACGGAAAAGTGGCATAAGTCAGATTTTTTCCTTAATCATAATTCAGTTGATTTTAAAAATACAGATAGGCGGTTTTTTTAATGATCTTGTTGCATTAAAAACAAAAATTTTCTGATTGACGCAATTTGTCTAAGGGGGGGGGGGGGGGTCGTATAAAAATTTAAAAAGTGTAACTTTTTGAAAATTAATAGGAGGCCTATTTCAATAACGTAGTCTTATTTCCTACCTTACTTTCAACATTTTTGCAATTTACGTTGTCCATTTATCTCCAACAGGAAAAGAATTAAAGCACGTTTCAATCTTTTTGGGACTCCCTGTATATATAAAAGGTAATTATATATAAAGATATTTACGCATATATATATATGCATAAGACCTATTCGTTTTCTTAAACTTTTTCAAAAAACTGAATTTAAAATTGTAAAAGTACCACCCTTTCTCCTCTTTCTGACCACACCCCTATGTATATGTATAGATATCTCATTATATTAACATCTTGTGTTATATTTGAACGGAAGGCTCTGATTTAAAGGGGAGCTTTTCTTTTGATCATTCTCCGTTTTTATACGAAAATAATTAAAGTATTTCACATTTTGAGATTTTAAAATAAACAACATTCTGTTTAAAAATGAATCATCTGCCGGATACTAAATTCAGTTTTTCATCCATCATAAATGTTCAACGTTTCAAAACTGTTCCAGAATGACAAACTATGTTTCACCGAACAAAATGCATGCACTTGTAAAGACAAGCTTCAAATATTGCAAATGACATGGATAAAATGACCACTATTATGTTCTGTCCACTGTGTATTCCATCATCTTTCAGCAATCGCTGCTTTCCAATGCAAAAATGACAAATGGTTTTTCTTTCAAATGATATTTTCTGGTTCAAACCCCATATGATGGATGTTCTCAATTGAAGGGAGCGTTTTCTTAGCACGACAATACACTTTTATTTATGGGAACTGAAGCAAGTATTGAATAGCATGAGATTCCATGTACTTTCTTGTTGTGGAGATGATGGAATGTGCATCTAAGCACTGCGCATATATAAGTACTGCTTAAGATGATCTAAATCCTTTGAAATGTGGATCATATTGAGTATGAAAAGAAAGCTGTTTTATCATTATGTCATTTAAATTATGGTAATAAGTTATTGAAATTTTCTGCTCTTAAGATGAGATTAAACGTAAAGAGCAATATCAACCATTCAGTACAAAACACTCTGTGCAAAGGATAAGAAAACCTTCAGCAACGTCTGTAAGTACAAATATTTTTTCTGATTGACTGGACTGTTTTTAATCCTGCTTTCTGATTGGCTCGACTGTTATGCATTCTGCTTTTCGATTGGCTCTCTTAAACTAGGTGTTGAGTATATAAACCCTTCTGTTTCTTCTATTTGCGCCCATTTCGTCCCTTTGCGACTTCGGGTTTATTGATTCTCTTGCACTGGTGAAGGGGGTTCTACTGTATCCTCGACACAGCTGTATGCTGCAATATTATCTGATTTGTGCTTAAATACTTTGCTCAAGTTTTTCAGTATCAACCTTTTGTTCCGTCATAAAACATAATGTTTCTTAGATTCTAGTAAAATTTTTACATCGCAAAATTAGAATAGCGAAAATAAATGCAGCTATTATGTTTACTTCTTTATTGTATTAAACATACAACTAGGGTCTCCAATAACAATAATGTTCTTACCCAAAGGCGAAAATAAAATAAAATATGATGTGTGCAGCATATGACTTCCATCTACGGTCTCAAATTAATTTTTTTTCATATACATTGTGTTTTATTTCACAATAAAACACATTAATATGAATACTAAATTGACATTATATCCAATTGGCCGTTTGGAGCAAGTTACTTTTTCATTTGACAATTTGATGTATTTTAAAATTAGTTTTTTTTACTTAAAAAAGAAAAGAACATACTTAATTTCACGAAAATCACTTGATTCTTTCAAGGGCTATCGCGTTCCTTGCATAAAACTGGAATGTTGTTGTTGAGACCCAGATCGTCCGACCTACCAGAAAGGTGTAAGGTAACTGTTTGGACGGCCGGGAAGTGCCACCCAATTTAGACCGGAACCCAGTGGGGGAGGCATCCACAGGGACGTACCCTCCTTCCCCTACCACCAACCTCTCGGAAGGACTTACGGACCCACATGTTTAACGTGATCGTACTCCGCATGAACACGGCGACAGTTGTGGCAGCGTGCAAATCCAGCGCGCAAACCACCGGGTTACCGGGCCCGAAATGTGCCAACAGCACGCGGTGTTCCCAGGTGATCACCCACCCAAGTACTAACCGCGCTCGATGCTGCCTGACTTCGGTGATCTAACGAGAACCGGTGTTTTCAGCAGAGTACGGCCGTTGGCGAAATCTGAAATGTGTAATATCTCGTCAACAGCTCAAGATAATTCATGAACAATGATGTCTGTTTGTTTTTCATTAAAGTATTTACAAAATATACATTCATTGTAAAATGTAATTTTATTTATTTGTTTTTGTTTCGCTTTTCACCGTGGTTGCGAAACAACGTCACAGTCCTGGATTCCGCCCAGCTAATAATTGCAACCCTACAAGAGATATAGTTAAAACTAAAGGAAAATTATGGCATTTCCGTTTTGATCTGAACCAAAAATTACTGTATAATATGTAGCGTTTTTTCAAAGAGGTTTTCGATGAACTGTAAAAAATATATGGGTATAATATTTTGGAGCTTTCGAAATTGCGGCCATTTCAATACATCACTTTAGCACTACAAATTTTCGAAACATAAATTCTGCGCTCGGTCCCTGCCATCACCATTTAACAGCCGCCATAAATCAAACTTCCCCGCATACCTATAGTATTTATGGAAGGCGAGGATTACTCAGTCGTTTTTCAAATTCGGTTCATGATTTACCAATATCTAAAGTATGAACTTAACACCAGATGGTGTCTATAAAAAAGAATTATTTTAACGTTTTTTTCTCACATGTGTAACATGTATTGCTTGTAGCAGCAAAGTTTTGTTTTGTCCATTAATGATAAAAAATTTTGAAGTTTAGTTGAGATTGGCATTTAGTAAGTAGGAGCACTATTCATGAAGTTATAAAGAATAGAAACTGGTATTATCTGAAGTATAAACTTAAATGGTGTTAACCTGTATTAATTATTAGAATATGAACTTAACTGGCATTATCTGGAATATGAACTTAACATTAGATGGTACCTATAAAAAAAAGCATTATTTTAATATTTTATTCTCGGATGTGTAACATCTATTGCTGGTGGCAGCAAAGTTTTATTCTGCCCATTAATAATAAAAAACTTCGAAGTTTTGAAGAAATTGGAATTTAAAAAAGTAAGAGCACCATTCATGAGGCTATAAAGAAAATGAACTGGTATTATATGAAATATGAATTTAACTAGTATTAATTATTGGAATATGAACTTGTATTAATAAGTGAAATATGAACTTAAGTGGTGTTATCTGGAGTATGAACTTAACACCATATGATACCTATAAAAAAGCGTTATTTTAACATTTTATTCTCGCATGTGTATTTCGCACCATCTGGTGGCAGCGTCTAGCGGTGGTTATTATCCATTAATGAAGAAAAGGTTCGATGTTTTGAAGAGATTGTCATTTAAAACAGTATTCATGAGGTTACGAAGAATAAAATCTTTGTATTATCTTAAGTATGAACTTAACTGGTATCGAACCAGCATGTGCAATATCTCGGAACCATTCTCGAGATATCTTATAAATATTTATCTCATAAATTTATAAAATAAATTACATAACATTAAAAAATTTATTAACTATTGTAAAGTATCTTCACTTTACATATGCAATATTATGAAAAAAATCTGTTAAGCGGCTTCTACTTTTGCGATTTGTAAACAAATCTGATCAGAACCAGAGTATGCCATAAGTCACTAGACTCGTGACAATTGACAAAAACTACAGAGTAGATGCATATATTGCACAGACAGAAACACGCATGCGTATTGCTAAAGTACTTTGTATTCCAATATGCCTGATACGCGTGAATTCATAGAAAACTCGCATTTGAATTTTTGACACTATTGCAATACTTTCCCTCTACATCTAGTAAACTCTTGCGAAATACAAACACTTGATGTGGGCAGCACATGACTTTCCAGTAGACTCATATTCACGTTCTGTTTATTTCTTCAATAATTCATTATATCGATTTTAATGACACGAAATAACGTACATAATTATTTAAAATGACCCTAAATTCGCATTCTGATTCAATTTTCGTTTTCATTTAGTAACGAGACTTATTTTCAAAAGTGGCGTAGCGAAAAAACTAAAATATCTCGAAAACGGCTAGCCTTAGAGTAATGGCGTTGGTCATATTCTTTCCATCGTTAAAAATTACGTATAAAACAAGCATTTAGTTGATATGTTTGAGTATACGTAGATTTTTATTTTAGATTTTGACGATTTTTGCGGGTATTTTCTCAAAAACAGGCAGGTTATTATTTTCCGATCCGTACCAAAATCTAATTAGCACCATTGTAACTCACAAGTGACTTGAATTATCTACCACATTTTGTGAAATGTGATCTATTAGATTTTCAGCTAGAGTGGGTACAGGCAAATTTTGCTGGCCATTTCGCAAAAAAAAAAGCGGGTACTTTTATTTCGAATCGTACCAAAAACTACAGCACCAGGGTCACACACATACGACTTACCTACCACATTTTACGAAAATTGGTCCATTAGGTTTTAAGTTAGAATGGATACATACATTGTACAGACACACAGATAGACAGACAGGCAGACTGACACACATGCAGACTTCACGCTAAAAATATTTTTTTCGTATTTTAGAGGTCCCAAAATGCGTAGATCCGTCGAAAACTCGAGTTATGATTTTCGGCATGATTCCAATACCTTCCCTATACATTAGCATGTATTTCAGGGAAATTAAAGTAGTTGTACTTAAGTGCTTACCACTGCAGATATTACTATTTTATTAAGACAAAAATCTAACGCTTCATTCATAAATATTCAATATCATCTGAATATATTGCAGTCATATCCTGAAAGAAAAAAGAACAATATAACGGAAAGTGCCTGAAAAACATCAGCAGAGCATCCGGATGATTATTGTAGCAATAAAGGTAACGACGGATATGCAGTTCATGTCTCATGCATGGGAAAACATCAAACATTGCGATTTAATTTTTCTTTTTATATTATATAACTTATCCTTGTGAATTTAGTTCTTTCACATCTTAAATTTATTCTTCCACACAAATTTTATTCAAAATATAGCATATAGCAAAAGAGTAACAAAATCAACCGGTAGCGGAATCAAAATACAATCTATCTTCTATCTTATATTCTATTATCTCTATCTTTCTATCTATCTATATATATATTATATATATATATATATATATATATATATATATATATATATATAAAGAAATACAATCCCAAAAAGTATGAAATCCAAGAAAGAGAAAGGCGCAAATTGCCGCACTATCAGAGTCTTGAAAAATAAGATTTAAAATGAAAAAAGAAAATATATAGATGGAATGATTGTTTTTACAGGGTTGCAGAAAGGTCAAGGGGGATTGCGACCCCTATTTCCTGGTTAGAAGCTAGCTTTGACTTCATGAAGCTTTGACTTCATGACTGGTTAGTAAAATTTCCAATTTTTGTTATTTTGATCATTTTTATGTTGTCTGGGATTCGGCCATTTTTTCCACACAGGCATGATCGATTGTTGTTTCGAGCGTGCAGAGTCTCTGGGAGCGTTTTCATGAAATCAAAGCTAGCTTCTAACCAGGAAATAGGGGTCGCAATCCCCCTTGACCTTTCTGCAACCCTGTAAAAACAATCATTCCATCTATATATTTTCTTTTTTCATTTTAAATCTTATATATATATATATATATATATATATATATATATATATATATATATATATATATATATATATATATATATGTCTGTTAATAACGTGTTACATATGCTGTGTTTTTAACACAGTTCTTACTTTCGAGCTATTTTTGCAGCTGTTTGAGTGATTTAATTAAAAATTTCAAAACCTATTTAAAGTATCATTTATATATTTTATATCAGAATCGGTTTTACAATTCCTTCAAGAAAGTATATGTGGAGCAAAAGTCAATTTATAGGGCATTGAAGATTCGAAATCGCGTTTTCGAAGGTTTTGCACTCTTTGAGTATCCTATCCCTTGAGTATCCGTTTCGAGTACAAAAATACGTATCAACTGTTTTCAGGATGTCATTACTTAGTCTTCCCCCCGTTAATGTATGTATTTAGGCTATTATATATTTTTGTATCAAGATTATGCATTCGATTTTCATGATACTTAGAAGTAAATTGGGGCACGGGATGGCTTAGTAGTTAACGGGGATCATACTCGGATGACGCGAGTTCGATTTCTGAAGCTGCCCCAAACTACCTTCTTGTATATACGAAGTACTCGGGCACGTTAAATCTATGCGTCTGAAAGTCCTGAGAAGTTAGTGGCGGAGGAAGGAGGATACGAGCCCTGTGGAAGTCACCCCAACTGGGTTCAGGTATAAATTGGGTGGTGAAAATCAGACGTTTTCCTTGGTGTGCCTGGGATCTTTGGACCAACAACGCTTCAATTTCCCTTCTTAAATCGTGGACTTCTGTCTCATTGGTTTGTACTGGTTGTACCACACACGTAGGATGAGTAACATCAACAACAAAAGTAAATTAACTTGCGCTGGTTGAATTTGTATGCGTATGGTAAAATTAATCTATAGTTTACCTTAGATGGTCCGCAAACAGAGCACCTGTATCAACGAGAGCGGACGTGTACTTCTTCTCGTTTGTATTAATGTTGCATCTGATTTATTCCGAAGACGGCCCTTTTCGCCTTTGAAACCGGTCTATATATTATTTACCCTTTTCATGCTGTTTAATAATGAAGTACTTATTACCAAATTCTTCCTATTCGTTTCCTTAGTAGTTTTCTCTGCTAAAACCGCCATCTACGCAAAACATTTTTGAACTATCACATTCACATCTAATATTTACATACATACTTCAATTTTTTCGCAAGTGTTCTAAGACGTGTCTCTACATCAAAACCTCTAATTCAGAAATGTTTTCAGGAAAACAATATTTTCTCTATATGACATAATATGAAAAGTGAAAATCAATGCAGAGGCTCGCTTCTTTCTAAGTGTTTACTCTGAGATGGGTTGCCATTGAGAGGAACTTCAAATGCTTCAAATGTCGCCAACATCTGCGAAATTTCCGGATACTTATCAGCCCCATAAAGGAAAGGATAGAAGCAGATTGAGAGTGGATAAAATAAAATGTCACTATTAATACACCAGACATAAAACCCGTCGCATGGCAGATTGCATACACATTTTTAAATACGCCCTCCCATCAGCTCACCGCAAAACTGGCGCTCCTAACATCCCCGTATATATGTGAACCATCTGCGTATTCCGATCAATATTGTTCCGGTATCGAAACATAATTGCTGAACCACCCCTAAAAAATCGTAAATCATTTATCATAATCTAGATCCCTCAACAGAAAGTACCTATTCCAAGATCCCACAGACAAGAAAACTCACTATTTTAATAAAAATGTTAAATTAATAATTTTTACAAAGCGACATTTGCAAAAGTACGATGGTGATGTAACATACTATATTACAATTGTCATCTTCATCGTCAAGTGAGGACGACAAACACAGCAAAGCTTTTCATACATAGTACTAGAGTGAATTACCCATTGTTATTTAGGTCATAAATATGTGTTTGATATGTAAATAATACATATACAGATAAACACCATACACTTTTCAAATTGCCTACACAACTGTACATTTAAATGCTGCACAAAAGAGGAATTGAGACAAAATCTCTGGCGGCATCTAAGGGAAAATCATGAATCGTCCTCAGCAAGGATATTTCTGTAATTCCAGAGACTCATTGACGAGAAGCAGTTGCCTGTTGCAGATTTCTCACTGGTCATAACTGTCTCAGGGATCATCTTCATCGAATCGGACATGCTGCTTCCCCGGATTGTATTTTATGTGATCTGGGACAGCCTATGTCTGGAAAACATTTGGACGAGTGCTCTACACTAGAGACTTTGAGTGCTCTACAGTAGTGACTTTTAATTAAGTCATTGACAAATACTGGAGAGCTCGCTGTCTTATGGCCTAGCAGCTCAACAACCAGCATTTGTAAACAAAAATTTTCAAATTGCCAGTTTTGAACCAAAATCATTCCCGTCCTCTGTATTTTTTTTCACTTTACAACCATGCCAAAAACTACCTGAACAAACTTCATGAAATTTAGTGATTAAGCCACCTATATTCTACTTTGCTGTTTCTTCTTCTTCTTCGATCGAGACCATCTTACCTACCTGAAGGTGGAAGGTATCTGTTTGGACGATCGGGAAGTGCCACCGAATTTAGATCGGAACCCAGTGAGGGAGGCATCCCCAAGTACCGTACCCTCTTTCCCCTACCACCAACCTCTCGGAAGAGCTCACGAATCCACATGCTTAAAGTGATCGTAATTTGGGGCAGAGGCGGAAAACGAACATGGATCGTCCGAATGCAATCCTCGCACTCTAACCACTGGGCTGTCGCGCCCTTGTTGCTTATTAGATTTCGGTGCAGTTGGGGATATTTTAAGCGGCCTTTCTTTTTAGCGATTACATGCATATTACGATATGCTTTGTTTGCGCTCCCGCAAAATCCGCCTATCTGCGCCTTTAACAACATTTACTCTTGGAATTCCTGAAAAAATCTGATGAAAATAATGATCATTAATATTACACAAAAACAAAAAGAATAGATAACGAATTCATTTTAATAAATGTAACTTTTAATTTATTATTTTAATAAGGAAATCTTATGTGGACAGCACATGACTTTCCCTATATAAAATAATGAATTTACTTCTTTCACAGGGGAAAAAATGATTTATAAGATGTACGACACACTGTATTTAATATTGAATTGTTCAGTGGGGATTTTTTAGGATGACAACACGTACAATTATTTCGAAAAACCCAATTAAATTATATATACACAGTATGTATACACAAAGTAATATGTATATACACAAAGAATTATAGTCCATATATTAAAACATTTGAATTATTAATTCATCCTTTTGGCATCATTTTCGTTAACTTAGAGTCATTTTAAAATTTTAAGGATATTTTCGGTAATTGAGACCGAAATATCGCCAATTTGGCGGTATTCGCTAAACAGACAAACGGAGAGAAAGTCATTTCTGATATACAAATGGCTGTTGACGAATTGTTAGGCATCAAAATACAAAAATATTACTCAAAGTATGTTCTCTCGTGAATGGAGTGAACTCGATCCACGAGAACAAATTCATCACATAATATTAGATATAAAAATGAATATATTTCACAATAGTTAATACATTTTTAATGTTATCTGATTTTTTGATAAATTTATTTGAAAAAGTGCTGTAAAATCTCGAGAACGGTTCATGTTAACGTTCTAAAATTTGTGCAAATCGTTGTTTACTAATGAAAAATTACATGAGAAATAATTATTTACGTAACATTATTGAAGTTTCTGATTTTTTCATGAAGTTTCATTCAAATTGAAGTTTCGTTCGAAAATTTGGGGGTCTTCCGAGCATTCAATTGCTTTTAAAAGCAATAGTCTTTAAGTATTCATAGATTGTAATTTCTGTACCAAATTTCGCTCGAACTCTGCATTCGTGTCCATACATAGATGTCGTGTCCATACACACACACACACATCACCTCAAAAATGATCGATTCAAATTGGTATGTAAAATGTGCTTGAAAAGTGCCCTTCTGTGTCGAAAAGTCGAATTCGAATTTTTGACCCCGTCACAATACTTTCCCTATATTTCATACCATCTATATAAGGAAAGTAATAATCATTTGAAATTGCATCAAAATATATGCGTAGTCAAGTTTACAGCTGTAATTTACTTTCAATAGTCAATGACGACATTTCTAACTAAATTAGCTAAAAATTTCGTAACAGGACGATGACATGTGTTTACTAATTACTATCCCAAATTGAGCAGGCAAACTGATCAAAGTTCCTTTCAAATTGTTTAATCATTTCAAAATTAATTTCCCTCATAATTAATATGAACATAAAAATGTAACCCTGTATCGGATCCCTTGAGCATTTCAGCGATTACCAACCACATAAGAAAAATTTATGAAGCAGAGAATAGTTCAATAAGAAACGTATTCAGTGGCCTTGCAAAATACCGCGTGTCCGAAAATGTCCTTTAATGCCTACAACAAACGCCCATATATATATAGGGTCCGAATTGGTATAACATATATTGAGTGCTTGCTAGAAAGTTTTGAAGTCTGTGAGGAATTGCGGGTGGTAAAATGTTGTGGGCGTTAAAGGACTTTTTCGGACACCCTGTATATGTACTTGTCCTTAGTATGCATAAATTTATTTAGCGCACATAATAACTGCATTAATCAATCTGATTAGCGAACACAGACTTTTAGCGGGGTATCACTTTAAAAAGCGCCCTTGTTGCTGAGAGACATAATTGAGATACTGTGGGTTTTGCCAGGGGACATCCATCCCCTTTGAAGCTCCGCCCAGACCTTAAAGATTAATAGGATTTGATCTTTATAGGTTTTTAGAGTTGCTCGTTGTTGTTGTTGTGACTTATCCCCCGTGGTGAGGAGCGCCTAACACCACGTCCACTAGACCCCTGGTCCCATGGCGAAGGGAGGAATATGCAGCTTCACTTTTTATTGAAGCTCCCCAAGGGCAGAAGTTTGACTTTGCCTCGACTACACAACATCCATGCCCGCTGGCGGGATTTGAACCCACAAGCCGGCAATCCAGCGATCAGTCGGAAATCATGCCCCTGATCGCTCGACCACCGGATCGGCAGAGTTGCTCGTACTCGTATTTACTGAGGAAACTGCCAGTTGCGGCAGTTTCCTTTTCCAGCAGGTGGACCTTTTGGGCAGAAATTTCTCCATCTTTTGGGTTTCAGGTGGTCTCACGTGCTAATATCTCTGAGCACTGCCTAGTGTCATATTTGCTGACACATCGTCAAGTTCAATTGTTAAATAATTTCTCCATGCTTTTGTCTGCTGTTAGTAACATATTGCATATTTGTGGCTTATTGTGGTGGACCTTTTCAGTCCTTAAAAAACTTACAATCGCGTCATCGCGTCATAAAAACGCCAAAGTGCTTATAAGTAAAATAAAATGTATTTTAAAATTGTATATTTGATTAAAATTTAAATACGCATTTATTGTATAAGTTATTTTTGCGATAGAATTCAGATTATATATATATATATATATATATATATATATATATGCAAAGAAATTAGTTAGTCGATAGAGAAAATGAAATTATATGCACATATTTTTTCTATCGTAAGAACCCTCACAGCAGAGATCGTCACCACGTGTGACAGTGACGTTGTAGTCTCGTGGCACCTGGGTGACAGTGTGACACCATATTTGTGACTTCTATGCGACGTTACGTATTAGTAACTTCATTGTGACTATATTCTGTGACGTTTACGTAATTTAATTAACACGTAACTATGTGACGACATTACAATGGCAATTACAGTGTGATGTCACAATCAAGTTAATATGCGACGTCACAAACGACCATGAAAATGACCAAAATGACTTCGCTGTGACCTCAATATAACATTGCCGAGACGTACTGCGATGTCCTGTGACGTCCCAAAGTCATAGTGTGACGTAAATCTTACGTCACTGTGAAAAAAAATGCCTGTTAGGGAAGGATACCGTACGAGGAATTAATAGCTATTTGACTTGATATAAAACAATGGACAGAAATGCGCATAAAGTTTATTTTAAAATTCTAATGATTCATACTGTCTTTATTTTAAAGATTTGAATTCTTATTTGAATTTATTTAATCTATAAAATGTGCTTTATATAACATATACCGTTGTGCTATTATTACAATATCCCATTATAACATTGTGCCATTATCTTGCTGGCTATAATACTGTGCCCTTATTTACAACATCCTGAGTTAGGTAACATAAATCCTCCCAGTTCTAAGATAAGTACAGAATTTACTCATCAAAATTATTTTTTGTATATAAACCAAATCTAGCAACATCACTAATTAAATTAATTGCATGTTTCCGCTTTACTTCGCTCAAACTTTAATGAACGTTTTTCTTGTATGTTGAAACATGATGTCAACGGCGTTTTTATGGGATAGGAAGAAATTGATAAAGCCTTAGCAGACTTCCTGTCTTCATTATCTAGATAATGATATTTAATATAACGGTTGTTCCGTATCTCATTATTATGCTAAACGTAGATTCATTTAATTGACCTTTTGTTTTTAAGATATTTTTAATTATATCTGGTTATTAAAATGACTCGGGATTTGTAAATGCACTTACTGTGTGCAATTTACAACATATTTAAAAAGCTCAGTGCAGTTTATGTTCGAATGTTAAAATATAATGTTTCAAATTTATTTTCTCTTAATCGGATGAAAGTTGTTCATTAAAATGATGAACGACTAGTTCGAACAAAAGGTAAAACTAAGATTTATCTAATCCCACATTCATGTTGCTGATTAAAAACGTAGTGTTTATGTGCAATCTTATAAGGTTTAAAATTACTTTTTTATTATTATTTTATTTATATAATTATGGCATATATAAATAGTTTCACTTTAAATAAAAGTTTTAAACATATTCCAGTAATTTTTTATAATAAAAATATATAACATCAATTGCGCTATTTAATTTTTAAGCGAACCATCCAGCGAACTTCAGGCAATGCCCGAAGAACCCCTGGAACAGAGGAAAGGCACCGGAGTATGCCCCCCTCCCCCAAAAAATCAGATACCACCTTGGAGGCAAAAAGCCCTCGGACTAAACCCCCAGGCACCCCCTCAGGGCTCCTCGCACATAGTGCCACAGGAAAAAAGACACCAACCTTCAGCACCTACCAGATCGGTGCAAGAGCAGGCCCCCAAATCATCGACCTCCAGAGAATTGACCCTGGAGGAAGTAAGAGCAGCTACAGCTGCCATTAAAAAGAGATCGGAAATAGAAAAAGCCAGACAGGCAAAGGAGGCAAAGGATAGGCTTGACATTAAGGTTGAGGATTGGAAACAAAATAAACGAGTCAGGGATGAAGAGATCGCGCAAACCCAGCCGTTAGTTAAAACGGGTGAAAAAAAGCAAAAAACTATCGAGTTCCAAAAGGACACTCACAAAAAAGTGCAAACCGCGGTTGAGGCTGAGGAAATGGAAGCTGAGACTGAACCGACTGATAAATCTGATGCTGAAAAGATGGAGGATATCATCAACCTCATCAGAGGATTTATTAGCATGTTCAATCTAGACGACATAAAACATCTGTTGATGCAGTTCGCAGAGTTAGTACAAAAAAAGAGCGATCCTATGGTAATGGTCTTTGAGGCCCTTAAAATAATCGCGGACTTTAAAAATAACAGTGAGAATCAAACCCGTCATGGCTAGGTCCCAAAAAGAATCCTTAAAAATAATATTTTGGAATGCGAACGGCATATCTCCAAGAATAAATGAACTTAGGAACTATGTAAATGAAAATGACGTAGACGCCTTATTAATTCAGGAAACTAAAGTTAGAGAAAGTAAAAAACTAAACATAGCCAACTATATATGCTATCATAATCTTAGCTCAAATACTAATGCTAGAACGCCCCATGGAGGAACAGCAGTATACATTAAAAGAAATATTCCCCACGAGGAACTAAACAACATAAATCTTCAAGGTATAGAAAATACTAGTATAAAAATTAAAATTAATAATACTAGCCCGTTTATCCTAACCTCAGCATATGTCAAAAATATGAGTAGAGTAGATGTAGCTGCGCAACTGGAACTGCTTTTCGCGCGATATCCAAACACTATACTCGCAGGCGACTTCAACGCGCACCACCGAGCGTGGGGCTGTAGGAGAGCCAATTCACGCGGTACACAGATACACAGACTGCTGAACACGACAAACACTAACATTATTGTACCGTCGACACCAACCTGCTTCTCAGGCGCCAACGGCTCATTTATAGACTTTGTCCTAACGCGAAACATAGATTACGCTCACACTATTAGTACCTTGGATGAATTCGACTCGGATCATCTGCCGGTACTGGTGACATTCGACCTGAACACACCTCTTCCAGCCTCTTTGGGACAAGAGAGGGTCAACTGGGAAGTATTCAAAAGAGCACTCTTCGAGCCGCACTTAGCAGTACCTAACATAATGAGCACGGCGGATATTGACTCTGCCACGCACACACTCACAACAGAAATCAAGAGAGCAATTGCCTCTGCCACAACACATCGTGAGTCTCCAAAAATGCCCACACTTTCCCACCATGTCAAACAATTAGTCAGGCAAAGAAACAGAATACGTAAGACATGGCAGGCTAACAGAGACCCCGCCCTTAAAAGGGAGCTTAACAGACTCACGTGCAAAGTCAGGAAAAAAATTGTCGCAGAAAAGCAGCAACAGTATAAAGAACTAATCGAATCCCTTAGCCCAGAAGACGTATCGCTCTGGCAATTCGCAAAAAGACTCAGGAAATCTCAAATTAATCTCCCGCCACTAATAGATGGTGCTAAAATCGCGTACTCAGACGAGGAAAAAGCCGAGGCGCTCGCAAGCCATTATGAAAAACAATTCCAACCAAACCACGATCTAATGTGTCAGGACACCCTAAGAATGGTCAGACAAACTTTAAATAATTTCAGGAATTCCCCGATAACGGCTGAGATTAGCCCAGCCACCCCGCAGGAGATAGTAGAAATCATTAAAAATCTCAAAAACCGTAAAAGCCCAGGGCACGACAAAATCAGAAATATTGCGGTTAAAAACCTACCCTTAAACGTAATATGTTACTTGACAATCTTAATAAATAAAATATTAAAACTAAACTATTTTCCCAAAGAATGGAAGGAAGCGATAATTATAGCAATCCATAAGCCTGGTGAGGATGCCACAATTCCAGCCAACTATAGACCAATTAGCTTGCTACCGACACTTAGTAAAATTACTGAGAAAATTATTCTTAAGAGACTGAACACGCACCTCAGTGAGAATGACATTATCATTCCGGAGCAGTTTGGATTTCGGCCAAAGCACTCCACCACTCATCAATTGCTGAGAGTGGTAGAGTACATATCTTCTGGTCTCAATAACAAGACACCCACAGCTGCGATTTTTCTGGACATACAAAACGCCTTTGATAAAGTATGGCACTGTGGATTAGCGTACAAATTGATCACTTTAAAAGTCCCTGACGCTATTGTCAAACTTTTAATCTCATACTTAAATAACAGACACTTTCAAGTCAGAGTAGGAGATAACTTATCTACACCCAAGCTCATTAAAAGTAGTGTACCGCAAGGTTCTATCCTGGGTACCGCAAGGTTCTATCCTGGGGATATGCCTGTAAAACTACAATAGACCTCCTAGAGACAAAACAAAACAAAATCCTACGGATTATCAGGAAAGCTCCCAGGTACTTAAGAAACTCGGTAATTAGGAATGACTTCAAAATAAAAACTGTTAGAGCCCAAATTAAAAAGCTAGCGCTTAAATTTTACAGAAATTTGCCATCCGTTCCAAACGAACTGTTATTCAATCTGCATGACTATGATCATCGCAAGGCCAAATCTCGTAAGAGACCCCGCGCTGTTCTAAACATCGATAATCGGAATTAAATGATCCCACCTCAAACATCTGATTTTAAAATAAAACTCGCGACTATTATTTTATAAAAAAAAAAAAAAAATATTCTAAACACTAAACTGCCAAAACGCTAGGTAACCCTTAGATCTGCATCAACCCCCCAAACTGCTTAAACTCTAAATGTGCAACAAACTGCCACACTAGGAGCTAGGATAAATAATAAAAAGTAGTAAATAAAAACCTCGAACCTCCAATTAGGGTCACTGAATTAATGTCACAGTTTGACGATAAGAACCACATATTGAAACTGGAGATTAAAGGCGCTTCGCGCCTGGTGCTCTGTCTTGTACGACACTACGTATCAGATTTTTAAGCGCTATTAAATCTTAGATATGACGTTATTGTACCGAGATGATTCGTCGCTAAGAGTTTCGCATCTTCATCTTCGCAATTTTCGTCCCAACATTTGCCGGTGGCATGTCTTACCACAATGATTTGCAAAAATTCGGCACATATGGCATTTTATTTCTGTCTACAGAGCTATCGGTTATTCCATATTAAAGATGACGTATACGCGCCAAGTGATGTTTGTCATCAGCATATTTCTAATATTTTATATACCTTTCAATACAATAAAATATCTGAAAAGCGCAATATTTACCTACTGAAGATGATCGCTGCGCTTGGAGTGAGATTTCAAACGACGCCATTCTCTTAAAAATACAAGACATAAAAGTAGCGCCATATATCTTCTAGATATAACGTTATACGTCCTTCATTTCTCCCAAGAGACACGGGTAAAATGTGTAGTTTCATTATGAAGAGTCTTTTCTGCTTTCGTTTTTTAAAAAAAAACCTAGTACATTAATTAAATTAATTAGTTACCTGCTTCTTACCTTACTGATGAAACCTTAATGGTCGTTTTCGACATGATGAAACGTGATGTTCGCAGAGTTTTTCAGTTATGGGGGAGGGGACATTTAGTAGCAGTATCCATGTTAGAAAAATCAGCAGAATATATTTTATATAACGGTTGTTTTGTATCTCATTAACGTACCCAAGAGTAGTTTCAGCGAACAGTTAATTTGTCTTCCAAACGT
Source organism: Amaurobius ferox (assembly GCA_951213105.1). NCBI lineage: Eukaryota > Metazoa > Arthropoda > Arachnida > Araneae > Amaurobiidae > Amaurobius > Amaurobius ferox. The sequence continues at coordinate 135,560,958 of OX578146.1, read as the reverse complement.
TTAAGGGTTGTAGACTGGCATTTTCATGATACAGAATTTTAAAATGGGCATAGTGAGCGACAGTTAGTATCTTCTTAGTATATTTAAAAGACTAGGAATCACATAATCAAATACTGAAAAATAAGTTTTCAACTGAAATTAATATAAATCTTAAGATATATAACTCATTAGATACAATAAATAGTTGTGCTATATGGGACTTAGGTAAGCTCATTGGCTAAGAATAATTAACTGTAGTATAGCTCCAATCGACTTTATCATACCGGAATCCATTTTTAGTTTGTTTATTTATTTATTTATTTCTTTTATTTATTTACTTATATACTTATTTATTTTTTTATTTATTTTACAAATTTAACAAGAAAAATTCCAAAAGATCTATATTGTTCATCGAAATAATCACAATTATAGCGTGTTAGCTTTCATTATAAAAGGCTTGAAAAATATTTCGATTGATACCAAGCTTGTCAATGCAACCCCGGGTTTCCCCCCTGAGGAGGCTAATGTCGACACGGACAAGAGAAATGATATCGCGGTCATTTCCCCCTACGATCATTGAAACTATTGAATTTCGTGATGCTTGATCCATAAATAACAACTTTTATGCATGATTATGTCAAATTTTGTCCTATGCTGCCCTATTAAACAAATGCAATATTTTAAATAAATTTCGAAGTTCTCGCTTGAATTTAAAAAGTAATTATCTAGTTTTAGATTTTATGGTTACAGCCGATATAAAATTTTGGTAAAATGCATTAATATGTATGGCAGCTATCATGTACACAAGAAATCAACCACAGCCAGACAGATGGACATTACTCAAAAAATAGACAAAACGTGTTCAGGAGGTCCTAAATTGTATATTGACATCAAAATCTCAAATTCGAAAATACTCGGGAAAATAGTACTTTCTCTGTACTATATTACATAGTACGGGAAAATTTTTCTGAGACTTTTGGTAAGAAAATATAACGTTTCCTATTTCTTTAAACATAATTTTTACGAATTTCAATGGGTTCTAATGGGTGCCTGGGGAGGGATTATACTCCTCAAATAATCCCCCCCCCCTAGCAAGACCACTGTTCAAAACCTAAATGTTACGAAATTTCTTGTAGACTTGCATTTCAAATTATTCCAAGACATTATTTTTCAGTAAGAAATGGTGCAAAATATGTCTAATTTACACAGCAAGAATGTCGTATCCGTAAAGTATTCATAATGCTATTATCGCAATTTTAATTCATTTGCATTAGTTGCATCTTCTATTGGCCCTCTGTTAGCTGGCTCATTAAGGAAAGAAGTGCTTTCCTCGTGGGTCTCATTAATGCAGAAGGGAAGTTAATTATTGTAGGATTGCAATTAAAATGAAAAGAAAAATCATTACAATGTTACAAATGATTTTTAAATGAAGTGTGTACCTGGAAAATTTCTTTAGGGAACATTAGATATATCAAGTCGGAGTATTGGCTTGTCTTCCCCTAACATGAATTATCTTACTTGGAATGCATTGCAAAAATCGGAATGAATTACAAAAATTGGAATGCATTGCAAAAACCCATTTGTCCCCTACGATAAAGGATCCTGTAGAACGTAATGTTTTTCAGTAAGATAAAAAGAGTAAGATTCGAATCGATAACTTGAAGCAATGGACTGTATGGTATGTAATGGATGTAATGGACTGGATGGTATTATTTTTCTTCCTACATTTATTTTTATGCACGTGACGGCTACGTATCCCCACCTAAGGTTAAAAACAAATTCGAAAACCTGAGAACAAATAAATACTCTGGGATTTCTATTCGTATGTAGAGGTCAAATCCGATACCTATAAATCTGAGAGCTTGATAGTTAACTGTTCAACTACAAATGGACCTTGCAATTTACGAAAGTTCCCTATTCTATGACTGCATTGTGGGCTCTAAGAAACCTGGTTAAGAGTTTCATTTGATTGAAAAAAGAAATATTTTTTCCTTAAAATAGAACTAACTTCTGTAACTTTCCGTTACGGTAAAATATTCTTAAGAATGTTTTTCGTGTGGTATTTAGAAAAAGATAAGATTTCGAACAAATTTTAAAAGTCATATGTTGTATTTGTTGATACTTTAAAAATAAAGATAACCAAAACATTGGAAATAAATAAAAGTATTTTATTAAAATCTCCTTTTACGACGTACTGAAATTCCACGGCCATATCGCTTTAGGGCATTACTATGCCCTTCATCAGCATCAAACATATACAAGCCATAACCGCCAAACAAAATTTACATATTAATCAATTAACATTTTTAAATACGAGGCGTTTAAAATATAATTTAATTATAAAATACAAAAATACAATAAAAGGAAAAAGGTTCACAAATTGAATGGTAACCAATAGGAATGTCGTCAAAAATCAACATAAAGCATCTATTAAATATTCAGAAAATCACACAAAGGTTTAACACGTAGTAAGTTACTTACAAACGTATTTGTTAATTCTCTATGAAGGTATTCGTTAGTTCTATACAAACGCATGTGTAGTATCCGTTAGTAAGCCTAAAACTCAATTATATCCGTTAATAAGTTTCAAACGTATTCCGTTATTAAGTCAATTTAACTACTTGCGAAGTAGGAAAAAATAATTTGGGGAGACATAAAACCAGAAACTAAAATTAACGAATAAAAAGTTTCAAGCTATATATTTTAACAAGGTTACAAATAAAATAAAATATACTAACTGAATTGCAATGAAAATAAATTAATTGTATTTTGCAATTTTGTTATTACAGTTTTATATTCCTCTGTGGCTGCTATTTAAAATCTCTATCTATAATAACATAGTCAGATTTTGATTTATCTGTTTTTTAGCCGCTTAGCGGGAAAATGTGAACGACTCACAGCTACAGAAAGCACAGCGATACTTCAGTTCAGGCTCAAAGATACCTCGAAGCGATTTTTTTTCAAAATTAAAATGAGTTTATTTTTGTCATTAAATGTTGAAGCTTCATTTTGAGAGATTTTCGCAAAAATCGGTTCCTTAGCAGTCGGAAATATGATTTCTGGGTTTACATCTTAACAGCATCGAAACGATTGAAAAATTCTCTTCCAAACAAAATTCGAATGGAATCCATACTGTTAATAGAAACATTCTCATGATTAAAAAAATATATTTTTCGTGTTTTGAAGATGCAATCGATATTAAAATGCCGATATAAAAAACTGGCCTGACAATAAGATCTTCATAGTTTAACAGAAATTACTTTGAATACTACAGACTGATCCAAAACAAAATTTTCCTTCCTGTAGCCATGAGTCCTGTAGCCATCACTCATGATTTTTATAATGCATCATCTCCTAAATTTTATAATGTACTATAGCAGGCGAATGAAGCGCCATTTTCTACCTTGATGACAATGATACCAGTTGTGGATATTTTAAAGCACTTGTTTGGAAACGAAGATCGCTAGTTCCAATAGAAAGCTGATATTTTCCCGGTTTTGCGTTTGGTTTTACAGGATCCACTGTGTGTTCCAATTGTAGAATATTTGCATCTTAATTCCCGGGCAATGTCGGGTACATTTTCTTATAGTGTATAAAAATCACGGAAAACAAGTCAGAAAATAAATATACCACTCCCAAACTTTACTCTTTCACTTGTTAAAAGTTATATTTAAGATGTGCATAGAAGCATTCAAAACGTATCAAAAATCTCAAACTCCTGTAATTTGACTATTCTCTAAATCAAATTTGCTATTAACATTTGCAATAACTCTCCAGAGTTCTTAAGCAAAACACACTATGTTTGCGGAAATAATACGATTCAGACAAAATAAAATTAAATCCCCGTTGTGGTTGAGAATAAGAATCTCCATTGTCCCCCAAAAAGACCGCAGTTTAGACGCATCTACCAGCTGTTAAATGATAGAAGCTATATGCACATTCGGTTTTAGTTCTACTCCTAATACAATATCACCAGATGGGGTATACATTTTAAAATATGTCTCTCCTGGACAATACCCTACTTGAGGATTCTGGTGTCAGTCGGAGCAAAAATATGTCTGCAGTTATATCCATTTATTTGCAAAAGAAAACAATTTATACATTTATTTCGAATAATATGTAATTAAAATAAAATTTAGTTGGTCGTAAATTATTTAGGCATACACTGTGTACCTTGCCCCCTCCCCCCCTGATATTTCGCCCCTGAATTTAACAGGCAACTTTTTATATGGAACATGATTTATCTTCTAATATATATTTTTCATAACTGAAATCCAGCGCCTAATGACTTGAAGGCTATTAGGCGCTGAATTTTGACCTAATTCTTCCCTGAACATGAACTGCTTGGTCAAAATTAGGCATTCGAGCCCTGTTGTGTTTAAAATAATTGGTGGCAATTTTGCCATGGTGCTGTTTTTACGAAAAATGTTGCCTCGAAATACTTATTTATCAGCATCTGCTATAAAGAGCTTAGATGATGACATATGGATCCAGCATCCAATTTTGCAAATAGTAGGGGATTTACCAGTATTACCACTTCCGGTTCTTTTTTGCATTTACGATCCAAAATTTTCATTTTACTTGAAGCATCTATTTCCCAAGAATGGTAGAAATTGTGAATGATGTGGATTCAGCATGAAAATCCGGTTCTGGAGATGCCACTTCCGGTTTTTCCGAAAATTCGTATGACTGTGCGAAATTAATAAGCAAAAGTGAATACATTTGCTTAATAAATCCGTCAAAAAAGAGGTGTACACGTTATTTGCTACACGATGGAAGTTCTTAAGATGCAAATACAATAGGAAATTTATGAAGTATATCTTGTTCTTGGTTTATAAATATTTGTATTTTTGAAATTTTTTGTTATAGGACTAATATAAATTGAATAAAAATTATGTCAATCAATCCTAGATATTCTAAAGTGTTGTAGAATAAAATATTCATATAACCACTTGATAAAGCGTAATATAATAAAAGGAAAATAGCTTTTAATAATGTAGTGAATATGTACTTAATAAATATAATATTGTATGCTTATTGATATATGGAACGGAAAATAATTATATTTTCTTCTTAAAATTTCAATGTGATAGATTTTCGTGATATTATAGCGTAATGAATGTAAATATGACAAAGTATGTCAAATTTATCTTAAAAACAAAATTTTCATTCTAACATCGCATACGATTACTATTTTTTTTTTCAATGTATCAACAAAAATTATATTTTGTAGATAATTTTGCAGCAGTTTGAATAATTTATTTTAATTTACATCAAATTTGATCAACAAGTTTGTCAACATTTTTGTAACAAAATAGCCAAATTTAAAACAGGAAAAAGTTGAAGAGATTGAAATACAGTAACAACTGTAGTATATGAAATTAGCTATATGATACTACAACTATCTATACTTTTTTCGAATTATTAAATTATTTTTGGTTATCAGAAATTAAAACAGTATTTCCTTTTGCAGCTTTATAACAACTACTATATTTTGACACACCTTAAAGTGTGTGATGCAAAAAAAAAAAAAATAATCCCTAATTCTAAATATTAGATTGCAATAATAACTACTGATTATTTATTTTAGCAAATTCCCGATATTGTATCTAATTAAGCCAATAATAAAGCAGGAATAAAATAGATAAGTATTTTTATTTTGAGAATAATAATAACAAAAAATATTTATAATAATTATCTTTACCTTCCAATACTTTATCAAAATATATATTAATGGAATTAGTTTTTTCTTCATCATGTGCGAGACCAACTCTCGTTTTTCCTGATTGCATGCCTATTGATCCATCATTATTTAAATATTTTTTAAGAGTTTTTACTTAATTCAATTGAACGGTTAAGGATAATTATGTAAATGGCATCGGGAAATAATGCATTGAAATTCAGAATATTGGAAATTCCATTAAAGTGCGTCTTGCATTATTCATACAAAAAATGGACATTTAATTATTCAATCTTTGCAGAAAACTTGGCAAAATATTAATGGATTCTTAAAAATATGAATATTAATATTTAACAACAATTTCTTACATTAGGGATCGGATCGGAATTAAAAACCTCAGCGACGGGTATTCGACCAATGAAACTTCCGTTTCGGACAAGAGACGCTTTGAAAATGAAATATATTTGTCCATTAAAAGTAATTGAATAACAACCAATTTATTTTTATTATTTAGTTAAATATAAAATAATATGTTGTCAATTAAAATGTCCACATGAAAACGTAAAAATATCCCTATCATTAAAGTAGAGAACCTTTGTATTTGGCGATAATTGAAATTTGCTAATATTAAGTACTCAATTCATAACTCTGTTCAAATAATATCGCGTACGGATATCGACACTTACCGGAAGAGGAACTATTTTTCTAGGAACTTCATGAAAATGGCAAATCGCTACTAATATACTAAATAGTGTCAGAGTTATATCACAGATTCCGCCTATAAAATCTGTTGCAAAGCTAAATGGGGATTGTATTCTCCTTTCCAGTGCTTCAACTAACATGAGCGGACTGGTTTCGCAGTCTTCATTACGGAATAGCCGAAAAACCCTTCTAAAATGGAAAATGTTTCTTAAATGCAAAAGCAGTTAACAATCGTTATAAATTCCAACGATAAACTTTCGCATGATGAGATTTTCCTGCTCATATACTTAGCGGAAATCCAAATTCGTTTAAATCTATGAGACAAAGTGTGAAAGGCCCAGACCATGCAGCCAACCCAGGGGTTTACGGCAGTTATGAGACAAAGTGTGTAAAAATTAAAAATATAAGTTTTAAAATAAAATGGAATAAAAATGAATAGAGATAGATAGCATTGTAGGCGACTAATATTTCTAAGAGAATGCATTTATCAGTGGCGTATAAAAAGGCGAAACGTTAGATTGTCTGGCATTTTGCAAAAATTCAACACAACTGTTTATCGACAGTCTTTGTTATCATACGATATTATATTACTGAAATAAATTAATAAGCAATGTTAAATTCTTGCTTAGGGACTGGGAACACCCGTGTTGGATCCTCGTGGCTGCACAAACCTGTTCCTGTGTTTAATTGGAGTATGGGCACTATAAATCTGTAGGTTCGAAAGTCTGCCTGAGAGGTCGTCAGGTTAGGGAAGTGTTTTCCAACTATTTCTCTTCCTCTGTTTTGATTTCAACATTTTCATTGCCGAGAAAGCACATTAAAAAATGTACGTACTTCTAAACATAGAGGTCACATTTTAAGGCACAGTCAAGAAGTTTAGGATATTTGCCAGGCGTCACAAATTTCCAGAATTGTTTACATTGCAAACTAGTTTTTTTGGATAGCAATAACTCGCTTGGAAGCTCACAAAGTTTCATCTCACATTCAAGGTCTTGGTCTTCCACATTGGCTGTAATAGGATATTTAAAATGTTGGAATATGCAACAAATTTAACAAATCGCCTGAATACTCTGAAATATCTAATTGACCCAAATGTTGAATTGCATATCCTTCTGTCAGCCCAACAATATTGAACTACCTGTGAATGTGACTAGCAACATTGACAAAATGTCCTTCAATTCACTGCCAAATGCAATTCCATATTGGCTTATAACATTGATAGGTGCAGTCATCTCCATGTAATTATTTTGTCAGTATTAGCACAATATATGCAGTAATATCTTTCTTTCAAACCAAACCGCCTAACCTACACGAAAGTGTAAGGTATCTGTTTGGACAGCCGAGACAGTGCCACTCGATTTAGACGGAAACCTTGTGGAGGCGACATCCACAGAGACCGTACAATCCTTCACCTGTCATTAATCACTCAGAAATGATTTAGACTGGAACCCAGTGGAGGCGACATTCACAGAGACCGTACCCTCTTTCCCCTGTCATCAATCTCTCAGAAAATATTTAGACCGGAACCCACTGGAGGCGACATCCACTGAGACCGTACCCTCCTTCCCCTGCCATTAATCTCTCAGAAACGAATTTGACCGGAACCCAGTGGAGGTGACATCCACAGAGATCGTACTCTCCTTCCTCTGTCATTAATCTCTCAAAGAACTTTCGGACCCACATATTTAACGTTCCTGAACTCCGTGCAAACGCTGTGATAGTTTAGGTAGAACCGTACCGCGAATTGAACTCGAGTACTAAGTGTTGTTGTTGTTGAGACCCAGACCGTCGGACCTACCAGAAAGGTCGAGTACTAAGTGTGTAATCTCCTTAACCACTGGACTATAAGGCAAGTAATAATGCCCCTTTAAGTATTACCTTCATTAATATTAAATTGCTAATATTTGCAGTATTTACCACAATATAGAAATTAAGCTATTGAACTTATTGCCAGAAAGAATTATTGCCCTATTCTGCTCAGCTTTTTAATTTCATTACCACATTGTCAGATATCATGGTAGCAATTTATGCTATGAGCGCATTATTCAGTTTTACTTATTTAGTTATTGTGTTTATTCAAGTAGAATTAAATGATAAGGTCAATGTGATAATGATGTAGTAAAGGTTAATGTTATGTAGTGAATGTCAGTACTGCAATACTGTCTTAGCTTATTCGCTTGAAATCATTAAAATATAACCCATCAGCTAAATAAACTCTTAACTTCTCCGTAATCCTGGAGTGTAAGTTTCTATTTAATGTTTAGGATTTCCTGTTTGAGAATATGGGACTACTGGATTATTCATTAAAACTTCGTTTGTTATAAACTGGGGTTCTCAACCTTCCCCCCTTCGTTTTGTCTTTTATTTCAAGACATAAAGTAGTTAATTGTCTTAAGTGAATATTACTTTTTATTAAAAGCCTGTAATGGCAAAACTTACTCTTGTTCACCGGTTTAATATTCTTTATTGAATACATAAAATATTTTTTTACGCACGGAAAGACCATTACAGTCTTTATAATTTTGTGTGTGTGTTTTAATCTTATTTTCGATTTAAATAGGACGTGAAAACTTTATCGTGTTCGATAGTTTCACTAATACATTTATTAAGTATAATTCAATGGGAATTCAATTATATTGTTACAAATATATTTTCCATATACTGATATCTCTGTCCTTGCCATAAATATATCCTTGCTAGAAAACAGTATTTTATAATTACAAGTTATTTATACAAATTATTTAATTACAAACTATTTAATTACAAATTATATAGATTTATAAATCCAATTTATAAATAATAAATTGGAGACATTTTGCGAGTTTCTAAAATTTTCAATAATCTTATTAGTCAGGATTTTAAGGAGTTGTGTAAGTTATTCTATATATTTCTACCTAAAGCATGAATTATCACATTCTAGAGCTCTCAAATTTGTATTAAAAAATATTTGACTCATGGATTGAATCAACAACTAAGTTTTCAATTTCTGAACAATCTTGAAACTCTAATCATGATTTTAATTTTTCAGAAGCGAAGATCCTTTTTCATCTAGATTTATTGTGAATTGGACTTTCTTGATAGCTTTTAGATTATTCTCAGCCAAACTCCCTTATTGATGATAAACATTTCTCATCTTCTGCTTGGAAATCTCTGGTTTGATATTTCAATTCCACTTGCTTACTTCTTCCTATTTCAACCAATTTTCTCCCCTTTTCCTAAATTTTGGTTTTTCGGAAATATTTGTTAACGATGGTAGCTGTTTTAGCTTCCAAAACCGTTAGTTTCTTCATTATCTGTTTTACTTATTTTTTTGTTTTTGTTTAGAAAATGTTTTGTTTTCAGGGGGTTTGGACGACTGAGTTCCTTCTGAAACTATTTAGTTACCAGTTTTAATATGTAACAGGATACTTATATCCGTAGTTTTATTCACTTAACAAGTATTTTGAATAATTTGTTAGATGCTTACTTTCCTCTTTGGTATTTTACCGTTTTTCCATCGTATGATACCTCTTGTTCTTCCTCCTTGGGTTTTTTAACCTCATTTTCCCCTCCAATCGTTGGTCAATACTTATTCTTGATTCAGTCAGGCTTGCTATTTTAACATCATTTGCCGATCTAACATCATCATAAGTGAAGGTTGCACTTCTTTTGAGTCCTGACGAAAAATGCTGTTTCGTGCCTTTGAAATCAGTATGCACTAATTATATCTGTGTGTTGTATGCTGCTTGTAGCAGTTGAGTAGTTAATTTTCAATTCAATGAAAATTATCAATAAAAATATCTGAAGTATAGTGATATCATTTTACAGATGCATTGATACCATTTTGAGATATGTTGTGTAATAATTTTTGTATTTTGAGTACTTTGTATACTGGAAATATCCTTAATATTGTGTTGTTTTTAACAAACCAAACATACATTTTTTCGGTTCCCTATTTATGCAATATGTGAAAATTAAAAAAATAAAATGTTTTTCTATACTCGTCAACTTTTTCTGTATTTATTTCCATAAAAATAAATGTAAACCTTTATTTATACCTCAATGTTGTGAAATAAAGAATTTAATTTTATCACTAACTTACAATGCTACTTATTCTGAAATGTCATTTTGAAATTCTGTCGGAATGAACTAAAATTAGGAAATAAAGAGCTGCCCACAAAGGAATCCACTTTAATAAAAGGAAATGATGAAGTTTTGGTTCAAAAACGCTATTCTTAATGATCTAGAATCAATAATATAGATCAACATACCAAAGTAAACTGAAATGAATCGATTTTCTCATCATTTCAAATGATACATATGGGTCATTTCTGCATTATATTTTAACATGAGTAGTTTAAACTAAAAAAAACCCTCAGTAGCAGCAGTAGCAGTGAACATTTTGGGGAAATTAAATTGAAAATGCAAATTTTTATTTTCAAGACAAGTAAGTGCAGCATGACAGGGAAATAACACTTAATATAGGCAACTGCTTTGTTAGTATATATATATATATATATATATATATATATATATATATATCATTAGAAAAATAAAAAATGTGTTTTGCTTTAATTGCAATCTTATATTTAGAACTAACTTCTTATATGTTTTATCTTCTAAAAAGAAAATCTAGTTTTTAAATGCAGTTTACTTGTTCTAACGTCATTTCCTTGTCTAGCAAGAAGACATGTGAATGACGACAGGGGAATGATGAAAGGGGAATGACAAATCATACGATTTTATTTTCTGAGCATATGAGTTTTATTTGCATTTAAGCATAACTTGGTATTTAGTTTGCTGCACTAACTAGGCACACATATAATTTAAAAAAAGGAATTATTTACTTTTTTATCCTGAGAATGATTAAAGACAGGTGAATGACAGGAATAAAAATACCTATCCAAAATTGTTGAGTTTTATAATATTTCCCTGCACAGAATGATAACTAGAACATAGTCAAACTCTTGAAATGGTGAATATGGACTTTAGTAAAAAAGAATAATACTTTAAATGTATTTTATTGTCATCTATCTACAGAAATAACTGTTAAAATTTAATGACATGTGAATGACAAAACAGCTAGGGGCCAGTTGTAAAACATGAATTCGGAATATTTCTCTAATGCATAGTGGATTTTTTATTACTGTTTGTATTTTAAACTGTCTGATTTAATACAAAATAAACATCCAATTAAAATAAAACTAGAAAGTTAAGGCTTGCAAATGAAGTTGTAATTTCTATTTGGCTGTTGGGACACACAGGGGAATGGCATTTAATAAAAAAACTAAATTTTTAAATATTAAAGATAAATGATATAAATTGTTTCTTTAGCTAGTGTGTGATAAATATGAACTACAATACAGTAAAACTGGTCAGTGTCCAAAATCAGTCCCAAATCATGCAAACTTTTATTAAAACACCTGGGACATGTAAAACTCTTATTTACAGAAAACGAACCTTCTATATTTCATGACGAAACTGGTCATACCACTGAAATCTGTGTAGGTGTTCTAGAAAATATTACAGGAATAATGACAATTATGTTGAATCATACTGTAGATAATTGTATGTAAGATGATTCCAAATTATTTCTGTACTTACGTCAACAATTTCTGTACTTACAATCGTCCTTACTTTTAAAATACTTTGACAACAGGTATGTGCGTGCTTCTGTACGTACACTTCAGATTGAGTCCCGAAGATATTTGTTACCATAGTCAACAGCTGTCAAAAAAGGTTGAGAACCACAGTTCTATTGTATTTAGGAGTTAATATATTACGATGGCAGAAATAGTTAATGCATTATGAGTGGTTTAACCGCATTATGATGACTCGTGAAGCGGAGTATGAGTTCGATTCCCTGTTCAAGTAGATCGAAAGGCATCTGTTTTCGCAGTTTTCCAGTGTATAACTCAAATACAAAACAGGACTCTTAGGACAGAACATAAATTTCCTCTCTTTGGCTGTACTGTCATATCTGGCTCGTTCTTAACATGTTCTCCATACCCCCTCCCCCCCTATTTTTCCATTTTAAGTAATACTTAGTAAAGGTCATCACTGAAATAGTTCTTTTGACCTGATCTATTAAAGTCATCAAGACGTAACCCATCAACTAAATGAACTCTAACTTCCGTACCCTGAGTGCATAAAATTATATTTAATGTTTTGAATTTCCTCCTTACGGGGAATATAGAACGAGTGAATTATTCATTAAAAACTCATTAAGCATAACTTAATGTTCTCCAAGTTTCTGCCCTCGTTCTATTTTCTTTAAATTTAGGACCGAACAAGTTAATTGTTTTAAGAGTATGACCATTTATTAAAAGTCTGGAACAAGTAAAACGTGTAACTCCTGACGAACTCTTTAATGTTCTTTATTGTGAAAGCATGAAATCTATTTAAAGCACTTAAATGGTCTTTTCGTGTATAAAAATGATGGATTTTGAAACTTAAGTTTAACTATAAAACATTTCCTTGAGATTTCTTTACTGATACATAAAAATCCGGGAAAGTTAGTCCATTTTCTTTTGGGAAACAATAATTTAATTAAATCAAATCTGAGAACTGCAAATATTGGCAAATGATTGTTTTTTTTTTTTGCTGTTGTTAAATTCTTTATATAAGGTACCCTCACAGCAAAAATCGTCACATGTGTGACAGTGGCGTTGTAGTCACGTGACACCTGGTCACAATGTGACATCATATTTGTGACTTCTATTCGATGTTAAGTATTAGTAACTTTGTAACTTCATTGTGAATATATTCTGTGACGTTTCCACGATTTAATTAACACGTAACAATGTGACGACATTACAATGGCAATTACAATGTGACGTCACAAACAAGTTAATATGCGACGTCACAAACGGCCATGAAAATGACCAAAATGCCTTCGCTGTGACCTCAATATGACATTGCCGAGACGTACTGCGACGTCCTGTGACGTCCCAAAGTCACAGTGTGACGTAAATCTTACGTCACTGTAAAAAAATTCTGTTAGGGTATCCTTATGTAATATTACATTTTTTATAATTGGGGACCAATGCGGACATACCAACAGCACTCCACTCTTATCCAAGATTCAAACTGGAATATTGCTTAAGGACAGAGAGTGAAAATTTATTTCTAAGATGGTATTTATAGTCTCAGAAAGTCCTTTATGGCGTCCGTTATGGATAGAACGTCGGTGTTTGTGACTCTAGGAAACGTGTGATCAAAACTTTTTCTTGGCTCAAAAACCTGTGTTAAAAAATAAAAACCTGACGTTTCCGAAATGTTCGTTTCCAGCATAGAAATTTCATAGAGTTTTTTACAATTTTTATTTGAATACAAACTCAAAATATCTCTTCTTGAACTCTTCAAATTCCCATAACGATGGGCGCAGATAACCACTCCCCCAATTGTTACTGCAATACTTCTGTCAGAAAATTTCTAAAACCGTACTTTAAGCCGTTTGTGCTCACTTATGAATCTCATCTCCTGTACAATGCTGACAAGTCGTAATTCCCGCTAAACAATGGTCTACGAGTGGTGTTGAATGACAAGTTGAACACGTCCATGCTCCTTTACAATGTCTTGTCATAGGACAAAAATTGCTTCACAAAACAACTTCACAGTCTTTATACCATGCACTTACATGCAAAACATGATAGTTTACCTACAGAATGGCTGCGTTCTCAACCGTGCCGGATTAAGAATTTTGGGATCCCAAGTTTCGTAGATTAAATAATTTAGCAATTTACAAATAAACAAATATAAATGATCTGCCTTGAAAGAAAAATGGGATATAAAATCTTACCATCGCGATGAAAATATTTTAGCAAATTACTTTAAATAGCAAAATTTAGGACAGTTTATTTTTTAATTGAAAAATTTCAAAATTTAAATACATTTATTGTAAGAAAATATATTCAAGCGAAGGAAGCTAATAATTGTAATAGTTAGATTTATTTTTCGGTGTGTCTTAAAAAATAATAAAAATAAAAAAAAATGATACAGAACCTAAACTGATGGTCAATCTTATGAAACCGATTTCTTTTAAAACAACCTTTTTCTGTGCTTCTTTGTTGTCTGTAATTGTAATTGCATGGGCGTCCATTGAAGATCACAAATGCAAGCATTAAGCTTGTCAATATTTATATTTCAATCTCAACCCCCTTCTAGAAAAAAGTTCTATGATTGCACATGTGAATTTGATTGATACATTTATCGATTATCGCGTCAAAATTATTTTATTTTCAGTGGACAGTAATGAGATATTTTTAAGCAGTTTTATCACGCACGTTTTCTTAATTCACTTTTAGATTCGAGAATATTCTTTCTTCTGTAGTAACTCACACTATAATTATAAGTAAATTCAAAGAGCACCTTTGATATTATCTAAAGTACTTTGACTGTAGATTAGCAACATAGTTTCTTAGTGCCAAAAATTTTACCATACTTCAGTTTTTACTAAAAATGTTTTAGCGTACCTAAGTCTCAAGATCTGCTCGAGAAAGCGATATGATGATTACTAATATAGATTCCGCATCAAATTTGGTAGGTAAAAGCTCGGAGGTGGTGAAAGGTTTAACTAAGGATTTGCAGTTTCAATATTTCTTTTCCACTTTCGATTTTGAAATTTATTTTTACTTGAAACATTTATTTCTGAATAATTACTATAAATGGAGCTAAGACGATGACTCGCGGGTTTAACAAATTCTAGAAGGGGTAGGGAGACTCACACACGATTTTCGCGATCTCACTTCCGATTCCAAAAATTACACTTTCCCTGCAAGATCTATTTCTCTGAATAGGTCATAAATAGAATTCAGATGGTGACTGATATGGATTCGTCATTAAATTCCAAAGAGGGTAAGAAGTTCACAAATATTTCCACTTCTGGGTTTCTTTTTACTTCCTGTTCAAAGAATATCTTTAAAAATGTATTTTTCTGGATTGGCAAAAGTAGAGCTTAAATTATGGCTGCTTTCCAGTATCAAATTATAAAGAGGGTTGTGAGGTTCACTAAAGATTTCGACTTCCAGTTTCCAATATGTCATTTTCGGTTTTTCTGAAAATTCATATGATTGTACGAAATTAGTGTACCAAAAAAGATTCCGCCAAAAATGGTGTATGCGTACCATTTGTACCAATTTGAAGGCTCCCTTCATAAATGTCGTCTATAAAATCTAGAACTGGATGCTTTACCCCTTTAACTTGTTTGTCGATTCACTAGAAATGTGAGAGTTTCGCAGTATTATCAATCTCTCATACTATATAATATAATATTGAGAAAGCATTGTTTTCATGAAAATTTACGATTTCAAGATTGTGAGGATTCAAGATTATGTAATCAAGATTTCAAAATTCGATTTCAGGATTGTGGTATACGTTTCAGGACCTCTGGAACACATCTGGATTTTTTTAGAGTGATTTCTGTCTGCCTGTCTGGCGTCTGATATCTGCCGCCTGACTGTGGTCGATTTTTTGTGCGCACGATAGCTGCTACAAATATTAATAGATTTTCCTGAAACTTTATATCCAGCTTTATTCGCGTAAAATATAAAACTAACAGATATTTTTTTAATTCGAGCTGAAACTTTGAAATTTTATATTTTCTTAACATGACAGCATAAGACAAAATTTGACATCATTATGCATAAAAGGGATTATTTATGACTCAATGATTAGAAAACTTAACAGTTACATTGTAGTGAAAAATAGCTGCAATAGCAGTTTTGTGTTCGTGACGTCATTTGTCCCCCTGGTGTGGGGGGAGGAGTTGCCCTCTCCCTCTGAGGGATTACATTGTTAAACTTAGTATCACCCAAAAAATATTTCAAACCCTTAAAAATCAAGAAAGTAATATGCTATAATTATGAACATTTGGACTAATGATATATATTTTTTTAAAACATATTATACAAAAACTGCAAAACATAAAATAAAATGAAATACAAGTTACTTAAAACTGAATGTTGGTATGAGAAAGTCTAGTTGATCTACATTCCAGTAAAGAGGCATGTTTGGAACATTCCAGTTTTAGAGGCATGTCTGGAACAATGGTAATATTTTAATTCATGCAGAAAAATGTAGTTTCAATTACACTTTGAATGTAAAATGATTTAAATTTATTTACATTACCACAAATCAGTTAAAAGTATGCTATACATCCACGTAATAGGTCTGTTGTATACTTAAAATTATTTAAAGAATGTTTACATCAATTTTAACTTTCAATTTTAATTTACACATCATATAATTACTTTATTTATATATATAATGTATAAAGAAAGTATTGTGACGGGGTCAAAAATTCGAATTCGAGTTTTCGACGGGAGAGCACGTTTCAAGCATCCCTAATCATGACTAAAATATTTTTGAAGTGATGTGTGTGTGTCAGTGAGTCTGCGGAGACGATAACTGACGAACGAATGGACCGATTCGAACGAAATTAGGTACAAAAATCACAATCCATAAACACTGGAAGCCTATTTTTTTAAGCGTAATCGAATGTTCAGAACCCCCCTAAATTTTCGAGTGAAACTTTGAAAAAATCGTCAAAAAATCAAAACCGCTAATAAAGTTACGCAAATAGACATTTATTAAGTAATTTTTCATTAGAAAACGATTTACATAACTTTTAGAACGCTAACATGAACAGTTCTCGAGATATGGCATATATTTCAAAAAAATTATCCAAAAGTCATATAAAATAAAAAAATATATATTTCCTATTGAGAAACATGTTCACTTTTCATATGTAATACCATGCGATAAATTTGAAGACATCATTCTCGTGGATCTAGCTCGTTCCATTTATGACAAAAGATACTTCGAGCAATACTTTTTTATTTGGACGCCAATAGTCATTTATCAGCTATAAGAATAACGTATTTCTCCATCAGTAAAGCCTGGCGAGATTTTGGCGACGAATTTGGCGGAATGTCGCCAACTTGGCGACTTTTTGAAATGTTGTCAAATTAACTAAAATCTCGCCAAATGGATTAAAATGACGCTAAATCAATGAAAATGACGACTAATTGTCGAAAATTCAATATCTTGGAAAGAATATAAGTATCTACTATAAGAAAAACCTATTTTTTTTACTGTAAAAGAAGTAAATTCATTGCATTATATAAGGAAAATCATGTGTTGCCCACATCAGATTTTTTTTATTTACAATTAACTTGCAATTTTAACTTACAATCAATAACTTACAATTGAGGCCTGATAAAATGTCACGTTTTCTTTACTATTCTTTTTCTGACGGTTATCAGTTTGGAATATAAATGTACGAGAATTTTGAAAACAGAACCTTATAACCTAGAGCTTTAATGCTGAATTTCTTCTAGTTTAAACTCCGGAGTAAGCTGTAACCTTTAGTAAGCTGTAACCATATTCTAAATCTACATTCCACATTGTAATTACTTCATCCAATTTAAGCGTACTAAAAACATTAACGGAAGCATAGATGAGGTGATGCGGTGAATTCTTTCCCTCGTCTTTAATTAACCGCAGCACTTAAACCCATTTCCCGAGCATTTGTCTCGTAAACAGCAAACGACACCCTAGAAATGCTCATTCAATAAATCTCCGGCCGGTTTTAATTAAAAAAAGTTATCTCGAAAATTTGGGACTGGAATTAAATTTCTGAATGCGATATCTATGTGTTTCGCCTTTTAGAAAGGATATTGTTAAGATGCATTCAAAATATTTCTAAAAATGCATTGAAATACGGGATGATCATAATTAAATTATTCCTGATATTAAAGTACCTCGTTAATAACAACATAACCCTTTGATTCAAAGTATCAATAGGCTTCGATGGAATAAAAAGTGGCGGTTTCTCCCTCAAAACTGGTTAAATTAACTGTTTATGCCAGTGGTCCCCCAACTAGTGTTTTGCGGAACCCTGGGATTCCAAGAAAGTGTTCCAGGATTCGCGTGTAAGAGTTATTTATGTTCAGTGGCAAAGCATCAGGGAAGTTAAAGTAAACTATGTCTACCCAAAGCATCTATCACCCAATAAATTCCATTTTAATTATATATTATTCGAAATGAATGTATAAAATGTTCTCTGTAAAATACACAAAGGGAGAGATATAATTTTACCCCGAACGGCTTCTGACACTCTAAGGGCTAGCTCATTGTTCAGGAAACGTAGCTCTAAACGTCTATCCACATCGGGAGATATTGCATAGGAAATGAAGCTTGAAAGGATGCGCACATACTTTCTATCACTTAACTGACGTAGCCTGGATAGACATGTTTAGGCTACAATTTTTCGCTACTTTCTTAATCGTTTTATTTAAGCATATACAGTGCCTCTAGTCTGTAGAATCTCCCAAGTTATCTTTAAAACAAGAAAGATCAGTCATGCATAAAGCATTAATTATGAAACACTTTCCAACTGAAATGCAATTTTGTTTAAACATCTTTAAAATGTGATACATTCAGCGGTGATATTTTTTAAATTATCACAACATTACAATAATTTATTATATTTGATAACTTCATCGAAAACAAATGAACTTTATTCAAATAACGTCATCGAAATATAAATCGCCTGGCTCTCTATATAAAAGCAGTGAATATTTCATTCATATTTTTTTCCATTCCTTTCACTCAGCCGCGATATTTTTGAAATTATTACAATACTACAATAATTTATTTTACTTATATACGTAAAACCATGGAGGTAAAATTGCTTTCTAACTCCATACTTAAAACTTCATTAAATAAGCAATAGTAAAGAATCGTCTGCTTCTCTATGTAAAATGAATGAATATTTCATTTATACCCAGTTATATTGCAGACTCCAGAGCTAAATAATTTTGCGTTAAAGAAATTCAGCAATTATTATACAACTCATCTTACAGCTTGGTGTTGAAGACCCAGACCGTCCGACTCGTCCGGTGGACTTGAGCAACTATTTGGACGGCTGGTTACAGCTTGGTGTGTTTACATTCTCCATATGTGAAAGTTATGCTTTGTTGTAGAAATGATCAAAGTTTGATGATCATTTAAACTCCAAAATATTGTAATTGCATTGGTGCAGTATATAGATACACAGAAAAAAATAAAGCGGTTTTAGGACGGATGCAACACTAAATATAAATAAAAAAGAACTTTAAAAATCACGATTTTGACACAAGATGGAAGCCATATTTTATTTTACAGTGAGTCACGTGATCTTTTCATATAATATGGGTGCAAATATTATTTGAATTTTTATTTAAAAAACTACCGAACATATTTTGCTGAATTTTTTTTATATATCTTATGGGACAATTTGAATATTTTCTAAAATTTTCTAAGCAATTTGTGAATTTTAAATTTGCTTAAAAAATGTTTGAAAAATAAGATCCCATAGGGTTTAATGTATTTAATTTTTTCAACCCGGGTTCAATCCAAAACTAATTGGGTGATATTATTCATTTACATTCCCACATGTCCCATAGACAGTTTCAACAACATACTAAAATTTCATTTTGTAAAGTCATTTTTACGGCAGTTATCGTGCGAACGGACGGACAGACAGACAGAATGAAAGAATGAACAAAGTAATAAACACTTTTTAACTATGTTGTAAAGTATTAAACATCGAATTTGTTTTAGAGAACCTTTAAATTATAGAGGATGTGACATGTTTGATACGTTTGGAATTTTTATGTAACTGATAAATGAAACTTTTAACCGGGAAAAAAGTACAATCTTGGTAAGTGGTATATCTATTTTCTTACATTTTTCTCTTGATTTTATATGTTAATAAAACTAGAGTTTCCTGTGCATTGTGTTTTTCATAGAGCTTTGAATCGATTCTACATAGAGAAGCAAAATTGGAGTTCCACAGTAATAGAAAATTTGCACAACGACACTCTTTTATGTAATTAGGCATTATGTTTATTTTATTTGCATTTTATATTATTATACTTTATTTATTTTGTTTGTTAAGCTATTCAGCAAAAATCTCTTTATTTTCTAACTTTATTCCTTGGTTGTCTTCCCAAATTATTTTATCGCACTTCGCCACTGTTTATCCTTACGTAAGACATGTGACTGTTTCTTCGACGTAATCACAGAGGACTGTCTCAACTGTATCACAAATGTAATCAATTTTCTTTCTGAAAATATTTTTTTGCATTTGAAAAAGTACCCCCCCCCCCTACTCCCTTCTAATCTTGCCCCAACCTTAGGTGCCGAACACACCCGTCGTTATTCCTGTTTTAGCCAGATGTTTTTGGCAGATGGTTTTATACAGAGTGAATTGTAATCTATCCTTGTAAAATAATGAGTTTTTCATTTCTGGTACTATTTGATAATTCATGATTTTGATCCTAGTCACTATGCCAAAATTGTTCAAGATTTCAAAATACGCTCCAAAAAAGAAACTAAAATAATATTAATATTTCTTTAACACAGCGCACAATAAAATTTGAAAGTGAACTGGTTTCGAAGGCAAAAAACATCCTCTTCTTCAGGACAAGCAGGAAACGTAACCTCGCTTATTCGAGTGAATTCGGCATCTGAGATAGAATGAGACACGTGGTAGCAGGTAGGAGAGAAGTTGCCATCGTAACTAGGGGAAATGAAGGGAGGTTAAACCAAGGAGGCAGAGAAACGAGTGTAAGAATAAAGGTGAACGGTAAAAAATACGGAAGTAAGAAAAAAGCAGAAAAGAAAGAATAAACTGAAAGAAACCAGGGAACGGTAAGTGAACGGATAGTAGAGAGAATAGAAACAACTAAATAGTGATTAAACCTAGCAAAGAAGTAAAGGAAGAACAAGAGATGTTTAAACCATTTGTGAAAATTTACAAACTAGAAAAATAATTAGAATTTAACTTAGTCACGTGGGCTATTCTATCGCAGAAATCAAACTTGCTTGTGTGATGAAAGAACATTAAATTAAGTTCACTTTTTAAATAAAACATGTGGATTAAATTATTAATCTTATTTAAAGTGGTCGTGAATCGTGACATTTGTACATTGCTATCGTGGCCGCAAAACCCACCATTACTGTTTTGCATGAGTTCCATAACATAATCATTAAATCAAAGCACTGCGCATTAAAATCCTCATTTTAATCTTTAAAATAAATTATCATTTATTCACACCTCTATTTAAATGTTTAAGGAGCAGAAAAGCACCTTGTGAGACCAGGTCTTTTAAATCTTATTCCAAAGATCAAAAATTGACCTAACATACCTGAAGACTGTCACATACCTCTGTATATAGGGTCTGTTTCTTAGTATGACTGTAACCTTTTCTGATTCTTTTTGTGACTCTTTGAGTCATACTTCGTCTGTTTCTAAAACATTCCCAATACTCAACTGAATAACACAGCTTGGAATCACGATTCTCTCTTTTCAACTCTTGAATAATCATTTAATGGCATTGGTTAACTTTCCTTCTTGCAGCAGCATCATTTTGCCTGGGGTTCAGATACGCCCTCCTTGCTCTCATTCTTCTTCTTTGACCATGACCACCCGACCTACCAGAAAGGTATAAGGTACCTTTCTCTCATTGGATCATTGGATGCTCCCCAATGCTATGTCGTATCTTTGCATTATTGGCTCTGTCAGTTTCCAATGAAGCTTGGTTTAAGTCTTGGACCTAGAATATTTTGCCCCATCCACACCTGCAATTTGTGTGACGTGTATTTATTGGGGTCATAACTTTTCGGGCCAAGACTGTCGTAAAACGGTGACTATAAGTTTGCGCGTTGTTTCTTTATAAACATTAAAATCTGCATATGGTGCCTCCTGGTCTCACTGCTTCAATAAGTAAGATTACTCTTGCTTGTTCTGAAGAAGGCAATTTTTGCTCTCAAAACTGGTTGACTTGAAAGTCAGTTTTTACTTTCCCTGCATTACATGGTAATGTATAGGGAAAGTATTGGAATCATGCCAAAAATCGAAAATCGAGTTTTCGACGGATCTACACGTTTTGAGACCTCTAGAATACGAAAAAAATTTTTTTAGCGTGACGTCTGTGTGTGTGTCTGTCTGCCGGTGTGTCTGTCTGTGCAGATTTTGTATCCACTCTAACTAAAAAACTAATGGACCGAATTTCATAAAATTAGGTAGGTAGGTCACTTGTGGGCTAGTCTGGTGCTGATTAATTTTGGGTACGATTCGGGATAAAAGAATCCGCCTTTTTTTTGCGAAATGGCCCGCAAAAGCTTTTATCCACTCTAGCGGAAAAACTAATGGACCGAATTTCACAAAATTCGGTAGATAAGTTACCTATGGGACAATCTGGAGCTGATTAGATTTTGGTATGATACGGAAGAAAATAACCTGCCTTTTTTTGAAAAATGGCCCGCAAAAATCGCAAAAATCTAAAATAAAACACTACGTATGCTCAAATGTATCCATTAAATACTTGTTTAATACGTAATTTTTGACGAAGAAAAGAATAAGACCAACCCCATTACAACCGACTAACCGTTCTCGAGATATTTGAGACATTTTAGTTTTTCGTATTTTCTCCACGTCACCTATAAAAAGAAGTCCAGTTATCAAATGAGAACGAAAATTGAATTAAAAGTGAATTAAATGTAATTAAAATAAAGAGAACGTGAATATAAGTCTGCAGGGAAAGTCATGTGTTGCCCACATCAGATTTTTATATGCTGTATTCATACAAAGACTTTATGTTAGTTTTGTTCAGGATTATCTGAATGGATTTTTTCTAAATCAACGGATTATACTCTGGACCAACATGACCTCAAACAACTGAACCAACTTTCATGACTGTTTATTACTTAGATTTCTCAGCTACGCTGCGTACAGACACTCATACACAGACATTCTATATTCTTATTTAAGAAGATATTTAGAAAAATTAAATGTGAAAGAATGGAATGTTGACAAAGATTCGTTATTTAGCCAATGATTACATTAAGCATAACAAACTGAAACTACCAGACTCGTAAATGCATTTTTAATAAAGTTTAATCAGCTTTTAATGCATTTATTGCTTATATAAAGGGGGAAAATATTTAGTGATGGTAACAATTAGGGTATCGATAACATCTTCATTTTGCCAACCCTGTAATCGAGAGATTTAAGGCAGATATTTTTCCTTACTCTTTCGATTGTCGGATTACGGGTTCGAGTCCCACCTGTGGGCAAGAGTGTTGTGGTGTCGGTAAAGGGTCCTCTCCCGCCTCCATGGTACGTCGTCGCATCATCATGATGCGACGGTAAAATAATTCACATCCAGGACTCTGTTTGGGCTAGTAATCAGTTCTCAAGAACCTGGCCATTCATAATATTTCCATTTTTATGTTTGTTTAATTATGTATGACTTGCTAACATTGAGTGTCAAACGCACAAACTTTTAAACTTACAGCAAATCTTGCTTAAATCGATAATGAATAATTTGAATTATTGTATAAATCGAATTCAAAATTATTTCTTTTGAAATCTTCACTACATTTATCATAGGCGCCAATAGAACTTTTCTCAGGACGAGGCCAAACCACTGACCACAGTAGGGGGCTGATGAATACGATGACTCATGAATAAACTCATGAATACGATGTGCAGCATTGATTAGCCTGATTCTCACCTTTGTGATCTTGAACTTCTAGGGCAGGCCCCATCTTGCTCCCCTTATGGGTACCCATGACATTTGCACAGAATAGCTATTTCGAATACTGTGTAATCCGAATGAATGTGTATTTCCATTGGATTACAAATTACTCGAATTACTGTATAATATATATTGCTTTTCAAAATACAACTTCAGAATTACTGAAATGTTCTATTTGAATGATGCTTCAGCTCCTGCCGGTTGGGTACAATTACTACTACAAGAGGAGAATCTATTAATAGTCGCAGGAGTTGCAGGTGCCATCGGAATTCTTCTAATCGTCCTATTAACAACAGCTGTGGCAATAGTTCTCAGAAAGAGAATGAAAGGTATGTAAAAAATTTTTAAACTAAGCTAATTTTAATACTTTTAGTTATATTATATTCGGCAACTACGAGTATTTCTTCTTGGGAATACTCTTGGTGAGTGTTTTACAACTTGTTCCTCGAGATACTGTGTCATTCTCTAGATACTCGAGGGTTTTCACATAACAGGGAAACAACCAACAATCAAATATACTTAATGTTATCCTATTTCTGTATACTTTGTAAATACTTTTAGCCCTCAAACCATTGCTTAGGAGTTTATCGCCGACCATTTTTATTATTTATTTATTAATTATTCATATAGGTTATGATAGTAAGTATACTCTTTCTGTGAAAAGTGAATTTGACTACTAATGTCATGAGTTCTGCAAACAAAATAAGCTACGGAAAACTAGAGCATCATAAATAAGCACAAATAACACAATAATGCATCATATAGCCAGCATGTGGTGAAAAAAAGAATTAAAGAGGTTTACTTTCTTTAAATTTAGTGTATCAAATTATTAATCTTTATTAAAATGGTCATGAATCGTATTATTAGCACATTATCATCGTGGCCGCAAAACCCACCCTGCACGAGTTGCACCACGTACTAACTTTGCACGAGTTCCTTAACATTATTATTAAATCAAAACACTACACATTAACATCAACATTTTTAACTTTTAAAATAAATTATCATTTATTCACACTTCTATATTATTATGATTTAAATTACATGAATTTATTAACAAACGCTTAAGGAGGAGAAAAGAACCGTTTGAGACAAGGTCTTTTGAAACTTATTCTAAAGATCAAAAATTGACCTAACATATATAAAGCCTGGCACATACTTTGCATGGCTGTCACCTTTTTCGATTCTTTTTCTGACATTTGGAGTCAGACTTCGACTTTTTCTATAACATTCTCAATACTAAAATAAATAACGGCTCTCTCTGAATAACACTGCTTGAAATCAAGACTTTCTCTCTCTTCAATTTTTGAATAATCATTTTATTGTATTCGTTGACTTCCCTCCTTTCCGCCGCATCATTTGATCCAGGGTTCAGATATGCCATCCTTGCTCTCATTGGATGGTCCTCAGTGCGATGTCGTATGTTTACATTATTGGCTCCTTCAGTTTCAAATGAAGCTTGGTTTAAGTCTTGGTCCTAGGACATTTTGCCATAACTACATCTGCAATTTGTCTGATGTGTATTTACTGGGGGTCATAACTTTCCGTGCCAAGGCTGTCATCAAACGGTGACTAAAAGTGCGTGCTTTGTTTCGTCGTAAACATCAAAAACTGCATAGGATGCCTCTTGGTCTCACACAGCCGTTTTGAGGTTACACTGGATCCCCTTCTCTAGTGCAAGAGAACCAACAATGAAAAGAAAAACTTGAAATGTCATCAAAACATGCAGTTGAAACAAATGTTGGTTCTCTTGCACTGACGAAACGGGATTCAGCGTATCTTTGAAACAGCTGTGTGCTGCATTGTTGTGTTATTTGTGCTCATTTACGTCGCCCTAGTTTTTGTTATCCTTCGCATAAAGTGTATTCTACTTGCAAAAGGAGGTGGTGAACAAAATTTTTCCGTAGCACAAAACCTTACCGATATAAGAAACCTTACCGAAGATAAGATATCCCTAGACAAAATTGTTCGGGAATAACTGTTGTTTGGGAAATTTTGTGTGCAGTGTTTGTTCTGTATATTATTTGTGAGTCGAATTTTTACAAAACGGTATGTTCAATCTTATGAAATTTGAAAACAATGGCCCCTGGGGGTTGGCACATTAATATTGTCTTATTGTAATATATCTGTTCTTCAGACACTTGCATGAAATATTAATTCCCTTAAATAGAACGGAATTTTGCAATAAATATATGCTGAATACAGAAGATTTTGTTTTAACTGCATATTTAGAAGGAATTTCAATTTTTATTTTTCATGCAATTTTATGAAGAAATGCATGTTTTTCGAATATTTTCGCAATCGAATTTCGACAAAAACACACATTGGGTTTCTGGAGAGTTCGGAAAGGCGCAAACATGTTAGGCAAGTATTACGTAAATTGTTTCCAGGGATTTTTTATGTTTTATTTTCGAAAAATCTTTTGAAAATAGAATTGTCTTCGATGTTTCTCAGATACGATGTTTCTAAAAATCAGATTCAGTGTTTCTAAAAATCAGATTCAGTGTTTCTAAAAATCAGATTCAGTGTTTCTAAAAATCAGATTCAGTGTTTCTAAAAATCAGATTCAGTGTTTCTAAAAATCAGATTCAGTGTTTCTAAAAATCAGATTCGATGTTTCTAAAAATCAGATTCGGTGTTTCTAAAAATCAGATTCAGTGTTTCTAAAAATCAGATTCAGTGTTTCTAAAAATCAGATTCAGTGTTTCTAAAAATCAGAATCAGTGTTTCTAAAAATCAGATTCAGTCTTTCTAAAAATCAGATTCAGTCTTTCTAAAAATCAGATTCAGTGTTTCTAAAAATCAGATTCAGTGTTTCTGAAAATCAATAATTGTCTTACTTTCACTGATTTAAATTATCCCACTAAATGCAATTATAATTAGGCCAATATAATTCCCCATAATGGAAAATAGAGTGTCTACAGACTCAGACCTACACCCAGAAAAGATATTATTAAAAAATCGATCGATTCGTATTCTATTTACATATACCATATATAGTGAGAATAGCAGAAAACGTTAAAGAAGAAAACAAAATTAATGTGTGCATTAACTAATGATAGAATCTGCAATAAATGATAAAACGCAATTAATAGGATCAGTGTGAATATTAAGAAAGGATAATAATTAAAAACTATTCTGTTACTTAATATGAACTGATGAGTTTCACTTTTAAATGTCTGAATATGACTGTTTTATGAAATCTTTTGGTAATTTTCTGCAGAAAAAAGCAACACACTATCCTTTAAATAATAAGTCTTATCTTTCTTTTTATACATTCACACTAATAAAATATTTTTAATTTTTCACTAGCGCTCAAAGACAGCTATTTAAAAGGCAAACTTGTTTCTTCTGTGCTTAATGTCATACACACCGCAATTGCTAATGCATTTTTTCCTTTACCTTTATCGCAGCTAACAGCAAGGAGGTTTTACAAGCCAGACATCAGTAAGTGTGTTATTTTTACTTTTACTTTAAGATGATATTTGTTCCATTTTTAAGTTAATAATGCGTGCGTCACGCGAAGAAGGCATTATAGATGGGGTTTTTTGCGTATACATTTTGTGAATTAATTTTAACTTTCCTTAGTAAAGTTAAGGATTTAATCTCCAGAGAGCGAAATTTTTCTTTCTTATAAAATGAAAGAAAAGCAGGTAATCCTATGTCTGTTGCAGAATCTTATTTTATTTTTAAAACCTCAGCCACCACTGTTTTTCTTAGAATGTTTTTTTTAATTATTTGAAAAGTATAATCATAATCTACTGAAAACCCCTTTATGATATACAGGTAATTACCTTAAATAATTTTATTGAGTCTCTTCATTTGTTTTGAATAACAACTTAATGATAATTTGATGATAAGGTAAATTAATGTAAGAAATCAGCAAAAAGTAATACCTAAATAAATTTACATTTAATATTTGCATGTAATATTTTTAATTACTATATGCGTATATAGTAATCTTTGAGTATAACTATTATTATAATACTTTATATTGTAATGGTTTTCAAATGTTCTTAAAGTTATAAAAAAATTATGAATAATACATTCGTATACAACATTATTACATTAAACATAGTTTCATTCTGTTGGGCTTGTCCAGTATTTATGTGTAATCGCTTAAATACATTGACAACAAATTACAATTTTCTAATTTCTATGTTTTATAATATGTGGTCTAAAGAGGTCACATTTAAATTTATTTACATACAACCTCCGTTTACAAATCAACTGATATAAACCATGATTTGCTGCTGGACTGTCTGGGTAGAAAAACAACTTTATAGTGTTGATCTAAAATGAACTGTAATCCCAAGCCAGTCCAGTGTGCTTTCAACAAACGCTATAATTATTATTCAGTTCACGAAGTTCTATGAAATGGATAATTATTATGCACATTCATTGTACATCTATAGGTTTATTTGTTTCTGAGTTAAAGTTTCGATATCCATTGATATTATAAAAGTATTTCATAACCTAAAATATGCTATAAAAATAATTCTATTATAAATATATCTTATGTGATTTATTTTTAATTTAAAAACGAATTACATATAAAAACGACGTTTGATTTCATTATTTTTGCGATATTTTTTGAACTGAATATTTTGAAAATTTATGAATTTGAAAAAAGCCATTTACAAAATTACATATTTTTATTATTATTAAATGAGCGAAAGTTTCATTTATACTTTAAACATAATTTTGTGAACACCTGTGTATATCTGCATATCTGCCATATCTGCAATATATCTGGATTGTGATGTAGATTAAAGCCATCTATACCTTAGTAATACTAACAATTTGATATATTTAGTCCAGAGAATGGTGACAGAGCTGCAGACTGTACTCCTTTGGGGGCATCACCTCTTCTATCCGGCCATAGACAGGATGACAGTCCGCTGCTGCGAAAGAAATTCCCAGGTAGGATACAAATATCTTCCCTATGAGTATAAAAGTGTTTCCGGTTCAGATATAATTTGCTCAATTTTATCTATTTCGATTAAATTATTAGCAGTACGAAAACGAATGAGTCACAGTTATTTTCTTCGTTCCAAAGTAGTTCTTAATTAATCGTCCGCCCTTACTAAAGCTGATTACCAAAATAGTATAATATTTCTGTATCAATCCTGACAAAATCAAGGGAAATTATCCAGGATTTTTTTAAGCTTTAATTTAATTTTTTGAATATCTTATTAGTTTCAGGGGTCATTTCAGACGTCAAGATTTCTGACTCTTATATTTTTATATTCTGCTATTATCCAAGTAAACTTTTAGCAAGCAATTAAACAGTAGTACCTGACAGTTATGACTTATGATTCCTGAACTAAGTTTCTTGGCCTATGCTCCTTTTCTACAAAACTGTTAATGTTCAGACTTTGTAATTACTCAGATATTTAATTTCAGGACACGCGTGTACTTTTTCTTTATCGTTTTATTTTAACTTCAAAAGATTCCCCCTTTAAACTTTCATCAAAGGGATTTTCATTAAATTGATAGGAATATTACAATAGAAACTAAACATATCATCGTTGAAATTCAATTCGTCGACGATATTGTCGTATTCAAGATTAAGGTGTCTTCTATAGCAACTTCTCTCAACAATATTTCAGCGAGAAGTTATCGGTAAACGGCTAATAGCAAGGGAGTTGGCGCACACAGCAAGAAGAAGTCGTATATCTAATGTATTTAGGTTTTGTTTCTGTAGTTTACATATGTGCTATGGACTATATGACATAATGTCTCAATTTTTTTTTTCATTAATAACCAATGTTGTTTTAATGGTATTATCGAATTTCAAGTATTTAGAATTCAAAGTTAACCAACATGAAATAGTTTTATTTATCGCCCTAAAACTTCAAAAGTTTCACAGACGACTTAAAACAGTATCAGCGAATATATATAGAGTATTATTCCCCTCAAAAAATAAATATGCGCAAAAATTCCACCTCTTTCAAGAATATGCATTAATAAGCTTTGCTTTATGCATCCTAGTAACAGTATTGCATTTGTTACGACAAGACGATGAATGAAGATATTTATTACAGAGAGACCTAAATCGCTTTCAGGTACAGTCTCTCAAATATGTAATCAAACTATTGTAACCCCATCAAAAAACGTAGATTTAAAAATTATTCCTTCAAATGGGTAAGCATTGTGAATAAATAGAATTGATTACATATTTGAGAGACTGTACTTGTCCATACGATGCAATTGTTGAGTTGTAGCTCTTAACAAGTGATCTTCAATTTGAAGGACTATAAGATTAGCAGTTGCACCGCATTATATGGAGGAGCAGATAATTTAGTTATGTTTAACATAAGTTCTTCAAATAGCATTCTATAACCATAACCACAACATCATTGTATAGTCAGAATTTATAGAGTTTTATAGAGTTGGAAAATTGTAATTTTTATAACATACTAGCAGCATACCCGTTCTTCGTACGGAGTATATAATATAAAGAAACTTGAAATTCATAATCATGCCCAAATTCTTATAGTATACTAAATGACATGTTTAATCAAAATATTCTGTTAAAATATTTAATATAATGCTCCTAAAAAGAAGTTTAAGTATCTCTGTTCTCACTATATAAAATTATCTTCATGGACATATCTGAAGAATAAAACATCTTGGACCCCTTATGTAAGCAAATATAAAAAAAAATATGGAATTCAATCAATATATGCAAAATAAAAGCGTTAAAATTGTATGGGACCCGTACTAATTATATACGCGAATATTAGACAATATAACCTGTATTAGTAGATTACATGTATAAATTGAAAATACCAATAAACCCGTAATCTTTAAATCTGAAGACAGTCATTTATTCCAATATATGTCAAAATTAAAGTACTAAAATTATATGGGAAGATATACACGTACTACTTATAATGTCCGATTATTAGTAGAAGATTACCCGTTTTGCAATATGAGTCACAAATGTTTTTTGGTAAAATACAACAGACGACGTAATAAATTGAATATATAATTAATCCCCTTAATCTTCATACCAGAAGACTGTACTTGATTCCAATATATATGCCAATATATGTCAAAATATATGCCAATATACCTGTACTACTTATATTCTCGTAGGTTAGAAGATATACCCGTGCATTCCTAGAAGATTACTCGTACAACGTACAATATGCGTGTGTCAGCAATTTTTGCCGCAATAAAACAATGGCGTAATAACTTAAAAATATCAATAATCCCTGAATCAATAATTCCGAAAAATATCAATAATAATAATGTTTAAACCTGAAGAGTATAATTGATATTATCCAGTCCAAAATGAAATGGCAATGAAATTTATTTTATATACATATCTTCATTATTCAAATCGGAAAGGATTTAATAAAAATCGTATGCCGCATAAACACATTGGATTTAAATCCGTTGCTAAGCGACATGATATCATTTGCTTCAAATAAATTGGTAGAAAAAATATCGTCTAAATAGTTATATTTCTATTGAACATTTGGCGACAATTTCGTCAAATTAGCGACATTTTAAAAAATCGCCAAATTTATCGCCAAGTGGGACTATAGAACTGACAGTTCCACTTTGCGACAAATTGACGAAATATCATCACAATACTATCCCCTAACAAAAAACAATTAATATCATTTATGTAGAGCAATTTTATCAATTTTAAGATATTTTTATAGATTTGAAAACATTTTTATCAATTTGGTGACATTTTAAAAATTCGCTAAATGTATTACTAAGTAGGATGGTTGGTCTGACAGATACATGCTAACCAAACATCATTTCAGTACTCTCTTCTAACAAAACAAAAAAAAATTTCATTGATATGTAGAAGACCCAAGCCACACGACCAACCCGAAGGTTTATGGCAGCTGTTTGTGTGTCGTTTATATCAATTTGGCGACATTTCCGTCAATTTGGCAAAGTTTAAGAAAAGTTGTCAAATTAGCGATATCCCTCCAAATTCGTAGCTTTGAATTTGCAGATCTGAATGAAACATTATTTTCCCGTTTCAATATACTAAATGAAAACACTACAATTGTATAAGAAGATATACCCGCTCTACTCTTTTTCTGTTTCAACAATCGGCTATATGAATTTATTGGCTAAACACAATATATGAGTTTAGTAGCTAAATACGATATAAGCTTGAAAACTCTTTGCCAAAATAAATGAAATTGATGTACGCAGTCAGCAATTAATATAATTAAAAGAAAAATCAAACCGTCTATTTATAAGATATACTTTTATATCCATTTATCCATTTATTTATTATTTAAATCGAAAAAAAATAATAAAAACATTAACAAACACATTTAATTTAATTGCGATGCCGAGCAACATGATATATCCTCCTAAAATGTTAAAATTTATTAACCACTAACAGCACACCCGTTATTCGTACGGAGTGTATAATTTAAAGAAACTTAAAGTTCGCAATCATTTGCAAATTCTGTTAAAATATTAAATTTATTGCTCCTAAAGAGAAGTTTAAGAATATATGTTCTCACTATGCAAAATTATCTTCACGATCAGATCTGAAGAATAAAACATCCTGCCCCCTTTTGTAAGCAAATTTACAGAAGAAAAAATAGGAATTGAATGAATACATGCAACCCCGTACTAATTATATTGTCGCAGATCAGAAAATATGCCTATGTGTTAGTAGAAGATTACCCGTATTACAATATGCGTCTCAAAAATATTTGCCAAAATAAAAGAGATGACGTAATAAATTGAAAATATCAATAATATCCGTACTCTTTATACCAGAAGGTCCTAATTGATTCCAATATATGCCAATATATATCAAAACATATGTCAATATACCTGTACTACTTATATTCTCGTAGATTAAAAGATATACACGTGTATTTGTAGAAGATTCGTACAACATACAATATATGAGTTTAAACAATTTTTGTCATAATAAAATAATTGCATAATAACTTGAAAATATCAATAATCCTTGAATCAATAATCCCCGAAAATATAAATAATAATAATTTTTAAACCTGAAGACCGTAATTGATATTATCCAGTCAAAAATGCTATAAGAAAAATCAAATCGTTCTTTTCTAAAATATATTTTATATCCATTTATTTATTATTCAAATCGAAAAAATTATTAAAATTAACAGACAGATTTAATTTAATTGCGTTTCTGAGTAACATGATATAAGATAGAATCTTATAACATGTTAAATATGTCATGTCTTATAACATAAACTGCGAAATTAAATAACGATTTTGATTTCTCTATACTTCTCATTGTTCCGTAAAAGCTTGTTTTAAATAAACCATGAACCATGGAGATAGATTTCCCCTTTAAATCATGTTTCAAACAATTCATGTTTTCAGAAAGTGACTAATTAACGCAAAAAATATCCCATCAAACTCAGAGATTAAATTTTAATTCACTTTCAAACGATTTTTAAGCTTTTCGTTTGGATAAACCACGGAGTTAGGGAGTAGAACTCCTAGGAAAAAGTTCCGTTTTTCATTAATATCTCGACAACCCCAGGTCTTAGACACTCGAAACTTGGACAAAATTTATGGGGGGATATTTCAAGGCTATTCACCAAATTTCATTAAATTCGGTTCAGCCGTTTTTCCGTGATGATGAGACAAACGAAAATTTCGTTTTTTACTAATATCTCGAGAACCACTGGTCGTAGAAACTCAAAACACGGATATAATTTTAAGTGGGTCTATTTCTGGGCTACCCACAAAATTTCATCAAATTCGGTTCAGCCGTTCTCCCGTGATGGTGTGACAAACAGACAGACAGACAGACAGATTTTCATTTTTATTTATATAGACTAGCAGCATACCCGTTCTTCGTACGGAGTATATAATATAAAGAAACTTGAAATTCATAATCATGCCCAAATTCTTATAGTATACTAAATGACATGTTTAATCAAAATATTCTGTTAAAATATTTAATATAATGCTCCTAAAAAGAAGTTTAAGAATCTCTGTTCTCGCTATATAAAATTATCTTCATGGACATATCTGAAGAATAAAACATCTTGGACCCCTTATGTAAGCAAATATAAAAAAAATATGGAATTGAATCAATATATGCAAAATAAAAGCGTTAAAATTGTATGGGACCCGTACTAATTATATACGCGAATATTAGAAAATATAACCTGTATTAGTAGATTACATGTATAAATTGAAAATACCAATAAACCCGTAATCTTTAAATCTGAAGACAGTCATTTATTCTAATATATGTCAAAATTAAAGTGCTAAAATTATATGGGAAGATATACACGTACTACTTATAATGTCCGATTATTAGTAGAAGATTTCCCGTTTTGCAATATGAGTCACAAATGTTTTTTGGTAAAATACAACAGACGACGTAATAAATTGAATATATAATTAATCCCCTTAATCTTCATACCAGAAGACTGTACTTGATTCCAATATATATGCCAATATATGTCAAAATATATGCCAATATACCTGTACTACTTATATTCTCGTAGGTTAGAAGATATACTCGTGCATTCCTAGAAGATTACTCGTACAACGTAAAATATGCGTGTGTCAGCAATTTTTGCCGCAATAAAACAATGGCGTAATAAATTAAAAATATCAATATTCCCTGAATCAATAATTCCGGAAAATATCAATAATAATAATGTTTAAACCTGAAGAGTATAATTGATATTATCCAGTCCAAAATGAAATGGCAATGAAATTTATTTTATATACATATCTTCATTATTCAAATCGGAAAGGATTTAATAAAAATCGTCTGCCGCATAAACACATTGGATTTAAATCCGTTGCTAAGCGACATGATATCATTTGCTTCAAATAAATTGGTAGAAAAAATATCGTCTAAATAGTTATATTTCTATGGAACATTTGGCGACAGTTTCGTCAAATTAGCGACATTTTAAAAAATCGCCAAATTTATCGCCAAGTTGGACTGTAGAACTGACAGTTCCACTTTGCGACAAATTGACGAAATATCATCACAATACTATCCCGTAACAAAAAACAATTAATATCATTTATGTGGCGCAATTTTATCAATTTCAAGATATTTTTATAGATTTGAAAACATTTTTATCAATTTGGTGACATTTTAAAAATTCGCTAAATGTATTACTAAGTGGGATTGGGTTGACAGACAAATGCTATTGTTGAGTCTGACAGAGAAATGCTAACCAAACATCATTTCAGTACTCTTTTCTAACAAAACAAAAAAAAATTTCATTGATATGTAGAAGACACAAGCCACACGACCAACCCGAAGGTTTATGGCAGCTGTTTGTGTGTCGTTTATATCAATTTGGCGACATTTCCGTCAATTTGGCAAAGTTTAAGAAAAGTTGTCAAATTAGCGATATCCCTCCAAATTCGTAGCTTTGAATTTGCAGATCTGAATGAAACATTCTTATCCCGTTTCAATATACTAAATGAAAACACTACAATTGTATTAGAAGATATACCCGCTCTACTCTTTTTCTGTTTCAACAATCGGCTATATGAATTTATTGGCTAAACACAATATATGAGTTTAGTAGCTAAATACGATATAAGCTTGAAAACTCTTTGCCAAAATAAATGAAATTGATGTACGCAGTCAGCAATTAATATAATTAAAAGAAAAATCAAACCGTCCATTCATAAGATATACTTTTATATCCATTTATCCATTTATTTATTATTTAATACGAAAAAAAATAATAAAAACATTAACAAACACATTTAATTTAATTGCGATGCCGAGCAACATGATATATCCTCCTAAAATGTTAAAATTTATTAACCACTAACAGCACACCTGTTATTCGTACGGAGTGTATAATTTAAAGAAACTTAAAGTTCTCAATCATGTGCAAATTATGTTAAAATATTAAATTTATTGCTCCTAAAGAGAAGTTTTAAGAATATATGTTCTCACTATGCAAAATTATCTTCACGATCAGATCTGAAGAATAAAACATCCTGCCCCTTTTGTAAGCAAATTTACAGAAGAAAAAATAGGAATTGAATGAATATATGCAACCCCGTACTAATTATATTGTCGCAGATCAGAAAATATGCCAATGTGTTTGTAGAAGATTACCCGTATTACAATATGCGTCTCAAAAATATTTGCCAAAATAAAAGAGATGACGTAATAAATTAAAAACATCAATAATATCCGTACTCTTTATACCAGAAGGTCGTAATTGATTCCAATATATGCCAATATATATCAAAACATATGTCAATATACCTATACTACTTATATTCTCGTAGTTTAAAAAATATACACGTGTATTTGTAGAAGATTCGTACAACATACAATATATGAGTTTAAACAATTTTTGTCATAATAAAATAATTGCATAATAACTTGAAAATATCAATAATCCTTGAATCAATAATCCCCGAAAATATAAATAATAATAATTTTTAAACCTGAAGACCGTAATTGATATTATCCAGTCAAAAATGCTATAAGAAAAATCAAATCGTTCTTTTCTAAAATATATTTTTATATCCATTTATTTATTATTCAAATCGAAAAAATAATTATTAAAATTAACAGACAGATTTAATTTAATTGCGTTTCTGAGTAACATGATATAAGATAGAATCTTATAACATGTTAAATATGTCATGTCTTATAACATAAACTGCGAAATTAAATAACGATTTTGATTTCTCTATACGTCTCATTGTTCCGTAAAAGCTTGTTTTAAATAAACCATGAACCATGGAGATAGATTTCCCCTTTAAATCATGTTTCAAACAATTCATGTTTTCAGAAAGTGACTAATTAACGCAAAAAATCTCCCATCAAACTCAGAGATTAAATTTTAATTCACTTTCAAACGATTTTCAAGCTTTTCGTTTGGATAAACCACGGAGTTAGGGAGTAGAACACCTAGGAAAATGTTCCGTTTTTCATTAATATCTCGACAACCCCAGGTCTTAGAAACTCGAAACTTGGACAAAAGTTATGGGGGGATATTTCAAGGCTATTCACCAAATTTCATTAAATTCGGTTCAGCCGTTTTTCCGTGATGATGAGACAAACGAAAATTTCGTTTTTTACTAATATCTCGAGAACCACTGGTCGTAGAAACTCAAAACACGGATATAATTTTAAGTGGGTCTATTTCTGGGCTACCCACAAAATTTCATCAAATTCGGTTCAGCCGTTCTCCCGTGATGGTGTGACAGACAGACAGACAGACAGATTTTCATTTTTATTTATATAGACTAGCAGCATACCCGTTCTTCGTACGGAGTATATAATATAAAGAAACTTGAAATTCATAATCATGCCCAAATTCTTATAGTATACTAAATGACATGTTTAATCAAAATATTCTGTTAAAATATTTAATATAATGCTCCTAAAAAGAAGTTTAAGAATCTCTGTTCTCGCTATATAAAATTATCTTCATGGACATATCTGAAGAATAAAACATCTTGGACCCCTTATGTAAGCAAATATAAAAAAAAATATGGAATTGAATCAATATATGCAAAATAAAAGCGTTAAAATTGTATGGGACCCGTACTAATTATATACGCGAATATTAGAAAATATAACCTGTATTAGTAGATTACATGTATAAATGGAAAATACCAATAAACCCGTAATCTTTAAATCTGAAGACAGTCATTTATTCCAATATATGTCAAAATTAAAGTGCTAAAATTATATTGGAAGATATACACGTACTACTTATAATGTCCGATTATTAGTAGAATATTACCCGTTTTGCAATATGAGTCTCAAATGTTTTTTGGTAAAATACAACAGACGACGTAATAAATTGAATATATAATTAATCCCCTTAATCTTCATACCAGAAGACTGTACTTGATTCCAATATATATGCCAATATATGTCAAAATATATGCCAATATACCTGTACTACTTATATTCTCGTAGGTTAGAAGATATACCCGTGCATTCCTAGAAGATTACTCGTACAACGTACAATATGCGTGTGTCAGCAATATTTGCCGCAATAAAACAATGGCGTAATAACTTAAAAATATCAATAATCCCTGAATCAATAATTCCGGAAAATATCAATAATAATAATGTTTAAACCTGAAGAGTATAATTGATATTATCCAGTCCAAAATGAAATGGTAATGAAATTTATTTTATATACATATCTTCATTATTCAAATCGGAAAGGATTTAATAAAAATCGTCTGCCGCATAAACACATTGGATTTAAATCCGTTGCTAAGCGACATGATATCATTTGCTTCAAATAAATTGGTAGAAAAAATATCGTCTAAATAGTTATATTTCTATGAAACATTTGGCGACAGTTTCGTCAAATAAGCGACATTTTAAAAAATCGCCAAATTTATCGCCAAGTGGGACTGTAGAACTGACAGTTCCACTTTGCGACAAATTGACGAAATATCATCACAATACTATCCCCTAACAAAAAACAATTAATATCATTTATGTAGCGCAATTTTATCAAATTCAAGATATTTTTATAGATTTGAAAACATTTTTATCAATTTGGTGACATTTTAAAAATTCGCTAAATGTATTACTAAGTAGGATGGTTGGTCTGACAGATAAATGCTAACCAAACATCATTTCAGTACTCTCTTCTAACAAAACAAAAAAAAAATTTCATTGATATGTAGAAGACCCAAGCCACACGACCAACCCGAAGGTTTATGGCAGCTGTTTGTGTGTCGTTTATATCAATTTGGCGACATTTCCGTCAATTTGGCAAAGTTTAAGAAAAGTTGTCAAATTAGCGATATCCCTCCAAATTCGTAGCTTTGAATTTGCAGATCTGAATGAAACATTCTTATCCCGTTTCAATATACTAAATGAAAACACTACAATTGTATTAGAAGATATACCCGCTCTACTCTTTTTCTGTTTCAACAACCGGCTATATGAATTTATTGGCTAAACACAATATATGAGTCTAGTAGCTAAATACGATATAAGCTTGAAAATTCTTTGCCAAAATAAATGAAATTGATGCACGCAGTCAGAAACTAATATAATTAAAAGAAAAATCAAACCGTCCATTCATAAGATATACTTTTATATCCATTTATCCATTTATTTATTATTTAAATCGAAAAAAAATAATAAAAACATTAACAAACACATTTAATTTAATTGCGATGCCGAGCAACATGATATATCCTCCTAAAATGTTAAAATTTATGAACCACTAACAGCACACCCGTTATTCGTACGGAGTGTATAATTTAAAGAAACTTAAAGTTCGCAATCATGTGCAAATTCTGTTAAAGTATTAAATTTATTGCTCCTAAAGAGAAGTTTAAGAATATATGTTCTCACTATGCAAAATTATCTTCACGATCAGATCTGAAGAATAAAACATCCTGCCCCCTTTTGTAAGCAAATTTACAGAAGAAAAAATAGGAAATGAATGAATATATGCAACCCCGTACTAATTATATTGTCGCAGATCAGAAAATATGCCAATGTGTTAGTAGAAGATTACCCGTATTACAATATGCGTCTCAAAAATATTTGCCAAAATAAAAGAGATGACGTAATAAATTGAAAACATCAATAATATCCGTACTCTTTATACCAGAAGGTCGTAATTGATTCCAATATATGCCAATATATATCAAAACATATGTCAATATACCTGTACTACTTATATTCTCGTAGATTAAAAGATATACACGTGTATTTGTAGAAGATTCGTACAACATACAATATATGAGTTTAAACAATTTTTGTCATAATAAAATAAATGCATAATAACTTGAAAATATCAATAATCCTTGAATCAATAATAACCGAAAATATAAATAATAATAATTTTTATACCTGAAGACCGTAATTGATATTATCCAGTCAAAAATGCTATAAGAAAAATTAAATCGTTCTTTTCTAAAATATATTTTTATATCCATTTATTTATTATTCAAATCGAAAAAATAATTATTAAAATTAACAGACAGATTTAATTTAATTGCGTTTCTGAGTAACATGATATAAGATAGAATCTTATAACATGTTAAATATGTCATGTCTTATAACATAAACTGCGAAATTAAATAACGATTTTGATTTCTCTATACTTCTCATTGTTCCGTAAAAGCTTGTTTTAAATAAACCATGAACCATGGAGATAGATTTCCCCTTTAAATCATGTTTCAAACAATTCATTTTTTCAGAAAGTGACTAATTAACGCAAAAAATCTCCCATCAAACTCAGAGATTAAATTTTAATTCACTTTCAAACGATTTTCAAGCTTTTCGTTTGGATAAACCACGGAGTTAAGGAGTAGAACTCCTAGGAAAAAGTTCCGTTTTCATTAATATCTCGACAACCCCAGGTCTTAGAAACTCGAAACTTGGACAAAATTTATGGGGGGATATTTCAAGGCTATTCACCAAATTTCATTAAATTCGGTTCAGCCGTTTTTCCGTGATGATGAGACAAACGAAAATTTCGTTTTTTACTAATATCTCGAGAACCACTGGTCGTAGAAACTCAAAACACGGATATAATTTTAAGTGGGGCTATTTCTGGGCTACCCACAAAATTTCATCAAATTCGGTTCAGCCGTTCTCCCGTGATGGTGTGACAGACAGACAGACAGACAGACAGACAGACAGATTTTCATTTTTATTTATATAGAAGATTGCAATAGTTCATTTCCGAAAAATAAAAAAGCAATGCGTATTAAAATGAATGTATTCTAATTTGTTTTATTAACCATGGGAAGTTGAAATAGAGTGAGGGTTAAGCTTCTGTCGCAGATAACATCATACATGGACCGATTTTAAGCCGACAGAATATAGAATAGCTGATAGTTAGCCGATAGTTAGCCGATAGAATATAGAATTGCCGCCGATAGTTAGCCGATAGAATATAGAATAGCCGCCGACAGTTAGCCGATAGAATGTAGAATAGCCGCCTATAGTTAGCCGATAGAATATAGAATAGCCGCCGATAGTTAGCCGATAGTTAGCCGATAGAATATAGAATAGCCGCCGTTAGTTAGCCGATAGAATATAGAATTACCGCCAATAGTTAGCCGATAGAATATAGAATAGCCGTCGACAGTTAGCCGATAGAATATAGAATAGCCGCCGACAGTTAGCCGATAGAATATAGAATAGCCGCCGTTAGTTAGCCGATAGAATATAGAATAGCCGCCGATAGTTAGCCGATAGAATATAGAATAGCCGCCGATAGTTAGCTGATAGAATATAGAATTGCCGCCGACAGTTAACCGATAGAATATAGAATAGCCGCCGTTAGTTAGCCGATAGAATATAGAATAGCCGCCGATAGTTAGCCGATAGAATATAGAATAGCCGCCGATAGTTAGCTGATAGAATATAGAATTGCCGCCGACAGTTAACCGATAGAATATAGAATTGCCGCCGATAGTTAGCCGATAGAATATAGAATAGCCGCCGATAGTTAGCTGATAGAATATAGAATAGTCGCCGATAGTTAGCTGATAGAATATAGAATTGCCGCCGACAGTTAACCGATAGAATATAGAATTGCCGCCGATAGTTAGCCGATAGAATATAGAATAGCCGCCGACAGTTAACCGATAGAATATAG
Source organism: Amaurobius ferox (assembly GCA_951213105.1). Lineage (NCBI taxonomy): Eukaryota > Metazoa > Arthropoda > Arachnida > Araneae > Amaurobiidae > Amaurobius > Amaurobius ferox. The sequence goes on along the minus strand of OX578146.1, from coordinate 135,519,436 downwards.
AATTGCCGCCGATAGTTAGCTGATAGAATATAGAATAGTCGCCGATAGTTAGCTGATAGAATATAGAATTGCCGCCGACAGTTAACCGATAGAATATAGAATTGCCGCCGATAGTTAGCCGATCGAATATAGAATAGCCGCCGATAGTTAGCCGATAGAATATAGAATAGTCGCCGATAGTTAGCCGATAGAATATAGAATAGCCGCCGACAGTTAGCCGATAGAATATAGAATAGCCCACGATAGTTAGCCGATAGAATATGGAATTGCCGCCGATAGTTAGCCGATAGAATATAAAATTGCCGGCGATCGTTAGCCCATAGGATATAGAATAGCCAATACCTGCCGATAGTTAGCTGATAGAATATAGAATAACAAATACCTGTCGATAGTTAGTCGATAGTTAGATGACAGAATATAGAATAGTCGATACCTACAATGGCGGTAAGAAACGCGTGGGATGCAAGGGAGTCCATAGAGTTTAGAAATGAGAAGTTCAATAGGTTTCTTGAGATATGTTCATAAAATGGTGGTATATAGTCATGTTTCTGCTATCTATGCAAGCATCAACTCTTAAGAAGCGCATAATAAACGCTAAACCGTTTCGTAGATACTGTTAGCTGCAATGGGGATGCGATCCTAGCTTTGAAATGGAAATGCCTCATATAAAACTGCAAGTAAGGGGTGAGTTTGTGACTATTGTAATTTAAGACGAGAGAATTTTCTTCTGAAAAGCCACAATATGTGTGGGTGAGGGGGGGGGGGGCAAAGTTGCATAGGAGCCAAAAGTGCAAGGTATAAATATTTAGGAAATGACAATAATTAGTGTGTCCAGGCCATAATCTCGCGGTGTGTGAGTGGGAACAAGATTTGAAGTTCCACCATCGGTTTCAGTACAAGAAAATTCACATTTTAAAAGGAATGGAAATGAATAAAATTTTAATGAGAAATTAATAAACATCCGCTAGGCCAACAGAAGCTTTATGATGCTGCAACATATATGTTAAAATGTGGTACCATAAGACTAGTGATACCATATGTCTTGGTTTCGTTCAGGTGTTTCGATTAATTTGGCAGTTTTTCACAAATCCTCGTTTAAAGCGAAACTATTTAAAATATTTTATTTATTATCCTAATGTAGTGATTTCGTACCAGTCATCACTAGACTGCTAAATCCTTAATCAACTTATTTATTTCAAAACACATTCGCTCTTCAACTTACTAGGGCAAGACACAGCGAAGTTTACTTCCCGAGCCAGAACAAGAAGGCGGAACGCGTATGTGACGCGCTGTACGTCACTCTTGGCAGATGGCCAAGAATCAAATACCACAGTAACTTTATGCATACATACAAAAAATGTCCAACATACGCTGATAATATCTGACTATTTTCAAGCATTATACAATACTGATAAAATGTATCCCACAATTCGATGAAGATTTTAATGCTGTCTACTGATATAATATTATACGTGGCCATTTATTGCTTATATCCATCCTGTATATAAATAACTTATATAAAACGTATACTTGTCTTTGTATTCTAAAAGCTCTGTAAACAAAATGTGTCTGTCCTTTTATCGTGCAGATCACGACTTCGTCTACCATGATCCGTCACTGGAGAAAGTTAATGGTCTCTATAGAAGTCAACAAAGTCGGAAGCTCGTCGGATGACAGAGAATGGCAAGACCTGAAATAAGGACCACCCTCATGTAAAAGGTATAAATGGCATCCTCATGTAAAAGGTATAAATGCCATAAGCCACCCTCATGTAAAAGTATAAATGCCTCATATAAATGCCATATTTTGGGTGGTGCTAATGCACTAATAGAAAAGAACGTCATATTTTGAATGTATGTTTACAAACTATTTTCGAGAGCAAAATTTCTGTACGAAACACTTACGTGCACTTATCTTTAGTTTCAGTGCATATTGTGGTCTGAAATACATAAAAAAATTTTAAAACATGAAATGGAAAGAAATGCACATACTCAGCACAGTGGTTAAATGATGCAATTAGACAGAATTTTAAAATTTGAATACTAGAAGCACAAAGTCCTCTATAAATATATAGCCCTAGTTGTAAATATCCATGTAAGTGCGAAAGTGCAGCTACCATAAGTCTGCCCCGAATTTTCATCCAATCTTACCACATCTTCAGCTAAGTGTGACTTAAGCATGCTATATTAGATTCAATGTCATTTTAACGCTTTTTATAAGTCTGTTAAATGTACTATAAATTCTAGTAACTACAAATTATTCGAAATTGCCCTGAATATAACTAAACAAAAGCTCATATACTTCGAGTCGTCTGCTACCTTTGCACCAGGTCAAATATTAAATACTACTTCATATTAAATGACTTATAATTTCGAACTGAAATATTATATCGACACTGTTAACATTAATCCTATTAATATTACCGCACATATTCAATATCGTAAATGCATTGAATATTGCTTACATGAAAATGCATCTTGGTGAGTCACATTGAATTTTGAGTATAACGTACTGTTTGTTCACAGTTTTGAAAGTTTCAATATAGTCAATGAATTATTTACAATTTGAGTAAAATTTTGTAATAATTCCATCTTGAATAAAGTATTAAAAATATTGGGTCCCATCTGAACTCAGGTTCGTAAGCGCCAGCTATGAGGCCGCTGCCCATCCGTCCTTACTGAAATTCGACCGAGCTTCTCGCCCGTAGATATCCTATAAACGTTCTAACCAGGAAGGATGTGTGGGGGGGCAGCATTGCGTCACTCACTGCTAGGAAAGACATCCCCGATTGTTACCTCGGCCTCGGAGAATTATTTTAGGCCTGATGTCATAGCGCTGGATCTGCTATCTAAAGATTACGTTCGAACCTATCCCCCCCATCGAGGATCTGCAGCCCCCCCCCCCACACATATATATCTTGTTTACATGGCGTCCTACGTCCAACTTATTCAGTTTTAAGCGATGTCTGAGTGTACTTTATAAAATATTGTATAATCTAACAAGCATATACTTGTGTTTCAGAGTGTCAATGCCAATGGACCAAGTGAGCTACGGGTAATGGAGCCGTATCTTATAATTACTGCGTGTCTATCTGTGTGCCTGGCCATATGCTGTTGGTGTACCCGGTGCAAGTCCAAAAATAATGCAGCTTTTTTCCACTTCGTACCTCTCACTCACTCAAAAACTGTACACGACTGCGGAACTGTACTCCATGATAATCACTTTAGTGAGTCCTACGCTTAGTGAGTGAACTGATGATGTTTGTTCGTGTATTGTCTCAAGAGATGTTTGCAAAAGACAAAATGTTTATATCAGACACTTAAAATAGAAAGTGAGATATTGTGTAAGAGATTTAAAAGACATCTATGCTCGTGCACTTCGGTTTTGCAGCTCAATGAATGTCAGCATTAGTACTGGTATCAGGTGATTTTTCATACTGATGTCCCATTATAAACTAAACAAATGGCTTGATATTAATACTTTGTTCATAATCAGAGTTTGTTGAAGACAATCTAAATCAGGCGAAGTGATATTTAGAGCTGTGGCTATTCGTAATTTTATCTTTCATTATCCAACTAGTTAACGTTGTAGATAATGATGATCGATCATGGATTTCATAGAGTTTCGTCCAGAACAGAGCACCAGGCGCGAAGCGCCTTTAATCTCCAATCTCTAGGTGTGGTTCTTATCTTCATACTGTGACATTATTTCATTGGTCCATAGTTGGAGATCATGGATTAAAATTGGTTAGAATTAAATATATAATTTTATATTATAATTTTTCTGGTTAATATTATATTTTGCAGAAATTTTGCCACAGAATGAATGTTTTTTGCCATGCCTACTCGATGCGTTCTAAAATGAGAAACCCTTACATTTAGTTCCTTGTTCTTGAAACTGGCAACAGCTTTTGAAAATTTCCACTTTATAATTCCTTACTAATGCTGAGCAAAGTGAGATAAAACATATTGTAAGGTCCACTTGTAGAGAAGACTCTCATAAAAGTATCAGTGGATTATAGACCGGCAGTATGAACGTATGTTCTTTTCAAAATATTCACTGTCAGTAAGGTTTCAAAAGTGTATATTTATATTTTAAACAGTTTGGAATCTAAATTGTGTATCGGTTTGATATGGTTAACAGTTCCAATACATACGCCTCCTTTTAGAGCGTGTGCATTATTGGGGAAGCGAAATTAACACTAACAGCAAGTATATTTGCTTTGTTACAATCTATGTATATGGTGTTATATTCTATTACCAATCAGAGCCATACCACACAGTATTAAATGCTTAAAAGAGTGAGCTCAAACTATAGATATAATAAACCACATCGTGTGTAAAACTACATAATCGGAGAAACATTAAAATGAGGTACAAATAAAGAAAGTAATTTTTCTTTATATAAAAACATTTTGGAAATCATTGGTTAGTAATATTTTAAACTATTGATTTCGTATTAAGTTTTAGCATATTATTTTTATGTTTGACCTCTGTATCACCATTTACTTATTTAAACAATTTCGAAACTTCCAACTGTAAATCAACAAGGGATACCCTGAAAAAAATTAACTCTAGAACCATTTCTAATTCAACTTCCGTTCCTGCTAATGTACAAAGCTCGATATCATGTCTGTCTTCTAAATTAAAATAATATAGTACTATTTAGTACACATTTAAATTGAACACATTCAACAAGCCTTTCTTTTATCTTGCTCCTTGTTTCCGCAACTACAAAGAACTGCGAAGTAGTTCTATAACAATATGCTCACCCTTTACAGAAGGAAACACTCGAATCGGCTTGTTTCAGGGTAAGTGTTTAGTTTCAGGATGAAGTACGATTAGAATAATTAAGTGTTTACTGGATCACAGTGGTTTGATCCAGTGTGTAGCCGTATGCAATATTTCGATGCTTTTGCTATTCTTCTCTGTGTTTTCGATCAAAACACCATTACTAACCTAAGATGAAGACTGACCAAAACACATGGTTTGTTAATAATCGAAGTTTGGGTGAAACATTTGTTGAAACTGGTAATTCCATATCAAAACTAGGAACTGGGTGTCTGTCTCAATCTCTATGACAAACATTTTCTTGCTTGTGGATTCAGGTAGTTGAAGTTTGCTTAATATAGCAGGAGTTTTATCCAGAAGTGAAGAAAAATCGAACAAAGAACTTTTTGTTTCTTCTAAGGTGTAATGAAAAAAAAGAATATCCGAATTATAACTAAAACCTTTTTCAGCTTAACACCGAATAAGTCTGTCTAAAATAAGGAGGGTGAAATCTAAAATACAAATCTTACTGTATTTATTTTGAACCTCACTGATACTGATATTCTTTGAGCTGGATAAAACCCTGGAGGACAAGTGATCACTTTTCAAGAACGCTTTTTAAGAATCCTGTCTGGTCGCGTGTGTATATATTTGTGTACACTTATCAAATGAAGTGAGCTTTGATTTTGTGTTTGTTCTGAATCCACGTATTTCTTATATTTAATTGTATGTGACATCAATTGTGTACACAGTTTAGTGAATAATTTAGGATGTTTTTTCCAAATGTGCCACACGCTTTGTGTCAAGCATTTAATTAGTAGTGATGGAAATCTTGCTTTGAAGAAATGGTAATTTGATATAGTACAAATAGTTTATTTATTTGTGAAGTAATTTTTCTGGAATAATTTTATTCTGTATTTTAAATTAAGTATAACAAGTTAAATCTTCGGTCGTTAAGGCAAAAGAAAAGTGTCTGTTTAACAAATATTTATCATCATCAGCAATTCTTTTTGTGCCCCTAGACACACAAGGCCTTCAATCTGTATTTCCAAGATGCTCTGTCCCGTGCATCAGTCCTCGCTTTAAGCCAGATCGCCCATCCAGCCAATCATCTTTCAACCTGTAATTTTTCGCCAAGTCATTCAGGGATGACAGCATTCCCTCTGGTTTCCATGTTAATGCAACACGATGGGATTTCATATTTGTTCATTCTCAAACGTGGCTTGTAAAACTTCATTCTTCCGATTTTTAGTTCCTCGTGTATTGCTGTGATGTTTGGTTACTCTGATAGATTTAACAAAGTAGTGCTGCTTTAATTTTAATCGTAAAATTTTGCAAGTTTTCAATGGGAAATGTACTGAAAATTCTAAAAATGTTTTATTTATTTATTTATTTTTTTAATATTTTGTACTATCAATTGCCGATATTAAAAACAGATGCTAATAATGATAAAAAAATATAATTGAATATAATATTTTAATTTAATAATAGCACAATTTTTAATTCTATATAATATTTCAAAATAAATACTAATTTGTTATTTTTTAGAATAGGTCTGGTATATGTTTCGAAATTCTTCTAGTTCTATCAATATACATTTTTTATTGATACCTTTATTTAAACAGTTGTTTAGATCATTAAAAGAGAAGGATTTTATTTATTTTTTATTATTATTTAAAACGAAAAGGATTTATTTTAAGTCGATTTTCGTGTGTCAAAATTTGAAGTGTGAAAACAATTATTTTGAGTTTATTCGCTTTCTAATCATACTTAATTGCAAGTATTTTACATAGATATTACCTTTGCATTTACATTTGCAAAATCTTTTTACAAATGTAGAAGATTTTAAAAGTTATTTGTAAAGATATTCTAGGTAAATGTTAATTTACCTAGAATATCTTTAAAAGATATCTAAAAATGGTTTAAAATTTTTTGAAGAAATGTATCGTATAATTTTGCAAATTGTCAATGGGAAATGTACTGATGGTTCTATGAACTTAATATCATTAGTTGCATCTGGTTTGAAATTATGGAGCACATTTCTTGTATGTAAGAAATATTGCCATTAAAGAAATTATAAAAATGCATTCAGGGTTCGCAACTGCTGTTTTCACTCTAAATTACTTGTTCCATCCCATGGTTATAATCTATTGAAATCCAGTCAGATGTTAAAAAATTTTTAAATATTAATGCCTTTAAAGAAATTATAAAAATACATTCAGTATTTGCAACTGCTATTTTCACTCAAAATTACTTGTTCCAGCCTATGGTTATAAACTCTTGAAATCCAGTCAGATGTTGAAAAAGAATTTGAATCTTAATGTACAGCATTTGACAGTTTAATAAAAACAGTTGAACCCGCTTAATAGAATATCGATTAAAGGAATACCCCTCTTGATGTAATAAAGTTCCTTTGAATCTAATCGCAGTAATTTGTTTCTGGGTAAAATTCTCAGGTTAATGGAATATCATGCTGTGAAACTATCCCGCTTAAAGGAACAATTTTTAACAATGACGATAGTTTTCTATTTCCCGCACATCTGTTTGGGAAATTTTTCTCTAAAGTACAATAAATAACTACATGTGCAATAAATAAGCCAAATGCTTACAAAGCAATTTATTTGTCACTTCGCCGAAAAACGTGCAATCGCAGGATTATATAGGTTTCTTGAAAATGAATAAAGGGAATGTTTCCGTTCAATGTTGCTTGTTTTCTCCTGTTATGCCTCTTTAACTATCCTGCCTTATGTTTCCCTATTCAAATGATTGATAAAGCCACCAACCTCTTACAGTTGGGAGATGAATGATGGTAATGATAAAAGGAACATCGACAAGTCCTTTAATTTTGGAGGTGGTAGGAGGGGATAAATAACCAGGTGTGACGAATCTCTTTTTTCAGAGAAAAGCTGTAAAGGGAAGAGGCCAAGAAGCAGTATCCCTTAAACAATACAGTCTCTGAGACTATAAGTTTTTGAACTCATTTTCAAACCTGTATGTAAGCTGTTCCTGGGCTGTTTTCTGGTGCTTTTTCCACAGTGTCTTCGAGACGAAAAGATCTTTAAAAAAACTACATAATTTTGAGTTTACAAATGCAAGAAAGTACACGCAATCGGAACTTATTGAAACGTTTAAAAAAGTTTGAGATATCTCAAACTCAAGTTTGGAAATTGCTAAAATGCATTAAAATGTCTTCAACGATTGGAAATACAACATAAATACCTATTCAAAAACGAAAACGTTCTGTAAAAGAATTTGAACATGCTCTTTTACAGTTGTTTGCAGATAAACGAGCCTCTAATATTCCTATCCGTGGATTAGGATTGGGTCAGAAAGCTAAAGATTTGGAACGGCAGTTCATCGGTGATTTCAAAGCTACAAATGGTTGCTTGTACAGATGGAAATAAAGAAATCAAATTTCTTACAAAAAGATTCATGACGAAGCAAATGATGCTGATACAGTCGCTGTCAGTTCTTGGATAAGTAATGTAATGCCTACTTTGTTACAAAACTACAGTAGTTTTTGGATATATGATTGTGACGAAACAGTGCTTTATTTAAGAGCAAATGCCTGATGGAATTTGTGCGCAAAAAAAAAAAAAAAAAGCTGTTGGGAAAAAAATTCCAAAAGATAGATTGACAGTTTTATGTTGTAGTAATACTGACGATAGTCATTAAATGCCTCTTTTTTGTAATCGGTAAATCGAAACTCTCACAATACTTTAGAGGTATAAAATGTCTCACTGTCTCACAGTCTAATACGAAGCGATTTCAAACACTTGGATGATTGCTAATTTATTTCAAAACTAGCTGGTGCATTTGACAATGAGATGATGAAAAGAAAATCTATCCTTTTGGTCGATAATTGCCCAGTCCGTAGAGTAAACGTAAGACAAGAAAATGTAGCATTTCATTTTCTGCTTCCGAATACTACATCAGTTTTATAGCCAATGGACCCGGGAATTTCGTCCCATTTCAATATTTAAAGAGGAACAAAAAAGTAAAAAGATATATCCTGCATAAATTATAACAGTGAATTTTGCAACAATAATTCAACTCAAATTATTATGAAAATTTTGATTCTTACAGCAGGTCACATGACAAATCGTAGAATAATATTTTCCCTGAGGTAATAAAAATTGTTTCGTTAAATTTAAATTTTCAACAGACGTAACAAACGACGAAACAAATGGTGAATAAATATCAAACATCGACGATTTACCACCAGAAAGTATTACCGAAGGAATAAATATTTTCCAATTGTGTGAACTTCGACAATGATTTGGAAGAAGTTGGTGAAACTTCATACTCTAAACTTGCACAAAGTGAAGTCGAAGAAGATAATTTTGATGAAGTAGGTACTGTTATCAAGAATTCTTCACATGTGAATTTTGATGAAGTAGGCACTGTTAATAAGGCTTTTTCACATGTCGAAGTCAATAACGCCTGCTGTGTTATGAGACGTCTTTTAAAATCTAAGCCAAACGTAGATGAACCAAATGCTATTTTAAAAACTTAAATAACAAAATTAAATAACAAATTTTTTACATGCAGAGAAATGTTAACAGCCTAAAATATACGATTTCTTCAGCAAGAAATGTTTAAGTACTTTGTAATTAGTTTTTAAAAATTAAGGCAGGAGTATTATACAATAAAAAAAACTTATTTCAATCTTAATTTTTAAACTTTAATGTGTCGAATGCTTTTCTTATTTTTATTTAATAGATTGCTTTTTAATTAGAAAATTTTAAATATTGCTATGATCTATAGATCATAGCAATAAAAAAGCAAGTTTAACCAAGAAAGCATAAAAAATTATATATAATTTTTTTTATGCTTTCTTGGTTAAACTTGCTTGAAAAATTGTGGGTGTGACAATGTGATCCAGGATAATATAATATCCTGTATATTAAAATAATATATCTTGGACATAGGCTATTCTATTAAGCAGGTTCGGTTGTATATATATTGTTCTATATTTTCAGAATACGTAAAAAATTTAGCAACATAAAATATTTCCAATTGCAATTATTTTGTATTCAACATCGAAATGCAACAATATATGCAACAATCGAAAATGAGATAGCAGAAAACAACTCATGCTCTCTTACGAAAAATATCTTAAATAGATAGTTTACCATGTATAGCCTGTTACCCGTTCGTAACTTGTTAGGAGTACTGTGGAGTTCGCAACAGGTTACAAACAGGCAACCACCAGGTTACGGATCTCTAGATGGAGGTTGGCCTTGTACTCTCGCTGAATGTCCCTTACGCGTAGATTATCTGTGTAACTGAACGAACTTTGTTATCAAGAGGCGCAGGAAGTTTTGTCTTTCCTAAAAACAAAAGTGTTTTCTTTGGTAGGAAAGTGATTTTAACGATGTAGACTAAAGTTTATCATTTTAACAATAAATATACAAAATATTATGGACTTTAAATTTCCATCAAAGTAAGCTTTCCATCAGAGCTGTTTACGTTAGCCAATAATTTTGCACTGTAGATTTGATGTATTTCGTTAACTTCATACGAAAGTAATAAGTTGATTGGTATATGTGTGTTTGTGTGCAGAGTATTATGTATTTTTGCGAACGAATCGACTTGTCAATTTTATTCTGGATGATAATGATGATACATGTTCATTGAAAAGGATCAAAATGCTTTCCATATTTATAAAAATCCAATATTTTCTAATTGAAATGATACTGGAAAAATGTATATTATGTAAAACAACTGATATTGATTGTTTACGTCCCACGTATAGGAATGCAAAATTTGATTATTTTTCCTTTAACAAATAATGTGTTGATACTCAAACGTAGAAGTTGTGGTCAATGTGTACTCTACTTTTGGAATATTGATATCAATAGATATCGGTTTTTTCTTATAATACTTATTGAGCAGCTTTAAACAACTTTAGATGGTTATGGGAGGGCGCTGTGCGCCAGCGCAGAGTCTTGACATGAAAATATACCTTTCAAAGATTGCTTAAAATTTTGCCAATGTTGATTTGTAATAAAATATTGGACCCGCCCAGGAATAGAATTTTTGCAAATAGCAAACTAGGCACGCCCATAAATTGAATATTTTAAAGAAATTAAAGTTTTAAGTGTTCTACAGTTCCTGAATTATTTTCCTATGTTTATTAGCAAAATTGGCGCACGATTTTTCAACAGGGGTGGCCTTGCACTATTTTTAATTTTAATTCGTCATTCAATATATTTTTAACAAATCCATATATATTTTAACACGTTTTATGCAAATTGTATTTTATTTTTTAACTTTTCAGTTTTCTTTTATATTAAAATATGTTTCATAGGAAGTAAAAATACTTCCCATGTATGTTTATGGAGCGAAGAGGAATCTTGGACTAAAGTCCCATGGTTGTACGCGAGAAATGCTTGTAAATTATCTGCAATTCATTAATATTAAATGTAATGGAAATAAATCTGATCCACAATCAAAAGTGGCAGTGTTATTCCAAAGAAATTGAATTAAACTTCAAATCTGGCAACATAGTTTCATTCATTAAAAACAGTGAAGTAAAATTGTAAAGAGTCTTGTTGTCCCAACAGGACATCAAACCACTGATCTGATCAGCCAACACTCTACCGTTTAGCTACTGGAACAGAATAGCAAACAAGCATTAGCTACTGGGATAGGAATTGCAAGCAAGAATTGCATCAAATTAGACTCTGCAAAGTTTCTGCGCATGCGCAAAGCGTCATCTCTTAGCTAGTTAAGATATTTAAAAACTAAAATAATTATAGTATATTTATATATGTTACATTTATTTGCTGCCTTTTATATTTTTGTAAATGGATAAATCAATAGTGTACAATTTTAGTTCCAAAGTAAAAATGCTTTATTGAAACATATATTTAGTATAAGTCTTGCGTTGATTACAAAAATGTTATATAAAGCAAATGTTTTATTATTGGATTTGTTTAAAAATAAGAAGCAATGCTATCAGTTTTCTATTATTGTTTTAACAAATCGTAAATGTATTAATCTATTTAGTAAGCTGTATGAAAAAATATTAAAGGGCTTATTTTTCTTGAGTAAAAATCAAGATTATTCACAATATTGCTTTATATTCCAATTTTATTTTAGTAGATTATTATATTTGATAAATAATTGCTTCGTTAAAGGTAGTTGTAGTATTCCATATACATTCCATTGCATTTAAAGTAACTGGCGTTTCAGGATACTGATTTTTAAACTTTTATAAAAGAAATGTAATTTTTTTTAAGTGTGTGTTATTTTGGATTGACCAAATAATTTTTCAACCATAATGCTTATTTTCAACTAAAAATCTATGCTAATTCACTTTTAACAATTGAAAGAAATTTTTGAAAATTATAACTTAATGAAACCCAAAAATGTTTCCTATTAACTGGTTATAATAGCTTGGCGGCAGCTAAAATTATTTAAATGAAAGATATTAAGTAAGTTTTGACAAAATGCATATATTATTTAAATACATAATTTGTAATTTAATTTAACAGCCATAAATTATTTTATCAATATGGGCTACATAATAACTATGTGGCTATGCATACATTATCTTAGCAATAATATATTCTTGCAATTGATTGTAAAATAATTATATAGAAAATTCCTATGGTGTATATATTGTACAATTTTCAAGGGAATCAACCGGAATATGAAATATTCATTCGAAAAGTTTGTTTGTGTACAAGGTTTTGCAATGCGTGCATGGAAGACCTTTAAACATGATCATTTTTAAACCAGAACCGGTATCAATAAGATTGAAAGGACTGTTTCATTTTGTTATTACAATGTAAAAGTATTCAGATATATTTTCTTTTATTTCCCTGCTATTTTAATTTTAATTATAAATGTTTTATGATGTGAAATGTCATGAAAAAGTGAAATATCTTTTGCAATAGGAAACCGTAATTATATCTTATAAACGATAAATTTCGGACATGATTTGAAAAATTCCTTTCCAAAGAAATACATTCAAAGATAAATTTGATTTTATTAAAAAATTAAGCAACAGTTATAGCTACAATCGAAAATTATATTCTTATGTAGAGACGATCAGCATTGATGGACCGGTTTCACCCTTGTTAACTATCCTCAGCATCGAATAGCCAAAAACTGCACTGGCGTACAAATAAGTAGTCCTGCCTTTTAATATTGTCATTCTTTATTATGGCCGTTTTTGTCAGTCATACACTGCCAACTTTAAATATATTCTAGGTTAATTATTAAGAGCATAATAAGTTTAAGTATGCTTATAAGTATTTATGGACATAAATCAAGTTATTAAAATGTTATTTAAATTTAATAGTTAAAAATTTAATCAGCATAATTGCTGAGAATAACCAGCTGATATTCTGAAATTCGAAACCTACAGCGACATATTACGATGTTATTTTTATTTTCATAATCAAGACTCATTTTGTCACAAAAGTATAAAAAAATCATAGTTCCACATTTTCCTATTAAATAAAGTAATTTACAGACTGTGGCGGCCGGGGTCGGACTTGACGAAACCCCGTGGCAGTCAATGTGTTAACTTATAAAATCTGAAACCAAAATGTAGTTAAAAGCAAAGCCAAAGGAATTGCTTTAACTGTCAGAATATTTGTAGATAAATGTTTATGGTGTTCCAGGTAATTATTATTGTACCCCTACACCGGTTCTGGTTTTCACTTGTAAAAATACTGCATCAACATAGCTTTTGTGTGGCACATTTTATAAATATGCCAATATTCCTCAATATATGCTTTCTAAGAAGAACAAAGATTGCAAATGACCTGTTTAATGCCAGTTGCTGCAAACACGATGAGAAGCAAGACTTCAAATCGTAAATCATTGAAAGGAATCGTACAGCAAAGCCATCAAGGTGTAGATTTAAAATGCAATAAACTATACAGTTTGCTTGGATTTCAAAACATTGCATAAATATCATATGGAATTGCAAATGGTATCTAAATAGAATCGAGAAAATTTGTTGGCCAAAGTTCTGTAGCGGTTGCTATTTTAATTCGAATAATTTAGTCCCGTATGTGCAATCAAGTGTAATCACTTGAGAAAAAAAATTGAACCCGTCACTTTTTTTTGTGTCACATTTTTTTGTTTAAAAGTTGAACTCATTTGTCATATCTTAAAGGGCCCGGAGATATTAGTCCGGCTTTTATTTAAAAAAAAGGTGTTTTTTGTATAATTGCAATGGTTTTAGCGGTATTTAATATTTATATAAAATAGTTGGAAACATATGAAGCAATACAAAAAACACTTGTATCAATGTTTCCTAGGAATACACATTCCTTTACATCCTTTTAGTATACTAATTTCCTAACATCTCTGGAAGATGTAGAATCTGATCTATGTTATATGATTAATACTCCTAATCATATGTAAAGTAATTTCGCATTGAACTTTACTTTTTCAGAAAGTGCAATAATCGTAAATCATTGAAGTACCCGAAAATAAATATGCAACATAGCTAATATTAAAAATACCCTTAAATATATTCTTATTTGGAAGCATTCAGCTTAATATAAGCTCCGTCCAGAATACCGAGCTGTGCATCGTATCCTAATGTACAGCATGTCTTTCGTTAAAGTTAAACGATACGAACTTGGTTTTACGTCTGTAAGTAACTCAAAATCTTCACCAATAAGAACTTTTAGTGATTAGTGAAATATAAATGTCGTAAAAACTGCGCAAAAGTGGACGACTGTTCAGAACGAATTGTATCCATCCATTCTCTAATTGGACAGCATCACCAATTTAAATCGGAAATTATTATATCTGAATTCTCATTCGAACCATTTCTTTAATATCATGCAGTAAAATAAAAATGCGTAATATAAATTGAACTTCGCATTTCAATAAGTCACACTTAAAAATGTATGACTTTGAAATCCATGAAAACTTATACTTTTTAGTACTACTTGAAAATTTGCATTTTAATTCTCTCGATTTTTAGTGGTATTCGATATTTTTTTTCCATGTTAAAGGTGTATGTTTGTAGCTAAACTATTGATTGTTATTTCCCTCAATTTTCTGTTTTTGTGTTGCTGCATCACTGATTCATAGCCACGAATAATGGTTAATATGCAGAAAGGGCTTTTTTCGATAAAAGATTGTACGAGCCCTTGTAACTTTAATGCTGACTGAATAAAATTGTTTTATGTTTAGGCTTTGATTCTGTTGTCTTTTCGTTTCATGTGATTCTCCATTTTGAGTAACTTATATATACAGGCTGACGCAACCGCCAATTTGCACTCTAAACGGACCAGTCAGTTAAGTGTCTGTGCTATTTCAATGGCTCGGGCATGTCAAGGGGCTGATATTTTGTAAGCAATTTATTTGTAAAATTGGTGTTTCTGATTGTATTAAAAAATTGTATCACTTATTCAATAAAGTCGTCTTGAAAGTTTTGAATTTCTCTAGATCCCGATAAAACGAAGAGAAATTAACCCTCTTTTCGCCATGTACAGCCATCGCTTCAACTGGAAATCAAGATGGCCGCTGTTGCGCCAGCCTGTATATTTTAAAGCCTAAAAAATCGCCATGCTTAGATTTTTTTAAAAAAATTTCTTTTTTTTAGAATATATTTGAGTATTTAAAAAAAATCTCCATTTTTGTGATTTTTTTCGAGATTACCGCTATTTTTGGAAGTTTTTCAAAAAATCGCCATTTTAGAGTTTCTTCGAGAAAATCGCTTTTTTTGGGGGGGGGGGGGAATTATTTCGGAAAATTGCTATTGTCGTTTTATGGGAAAAATCGCTGTTTTTGGGTATTTTTTCTACAAAATCGCTTTTTTTATTTTAACAAAAATAATCATATTTTTGGAATTTCTTTAAAAAATCGCCTTTGAGATTTTGACTGTATAAATAGCTGAAAGATTATTTGCCAAAGTTATCAGTCTAGGAAAATCAAAACTATAGAATTCTGCATGTGGAAAACTTGATTAATGCAGATCGAAAGTTTTAGTTGTATATTTAGTATTGAAAGGATCATTTTCAACTATTATAAAATGAATCCTACGCTGACGAAAAATAGTGGCAACACTGTAAAGATTAGGAGCATATAAACTGATGTGCCAGAAAAACTGGCAAATGCGCGCGTATGCAAAGGACGTAGAAATGCAGCCAATCAACGTAACACGATGCGGTCAGCAGCGTTTATATAAGACAACAGGTAGCTAGGTAAGCTGTTAGATCGGATTCTGTCAAAACAATGGCAAGTTATCACGATTTAAGTGACATTGAACGTGGCTTAATAGTCTGCGCTCTTGATATGGGTCACAGTATTTCCGAGGTAGAGATGAAGTTTGGATTTCAGCTTATGACCATTGCAAGAATGTACAGTGAGTATAAGAAATCCTGAAGAACATCAAATCTCCGACAGCTGTATGGGCGGAAAAAGACCCTGAAGGAACGGGACCTTCAACGGCTGAGCAAAATTGTTTCACGAAATAGACGTTCAACACTGCCTCAAATTACTACAGATTTCAATGTTGGGACATTAATAAGTGTCAGCGTGCGAACTGTACAACGATCCCTCCATGATATGGGTATTCGGAGTCACAGACTCATTCGATTGCCTTTGATGACTGCAAGGCACAAAGCTATGCGCATCGCCTAGGTTAGCCAGCACCGCTATTGGACTGTTGAAGACTGGAAAAAAATTGTCTAGTCTGACGAATCGTGTTTCCAGTTATATGGGACTGATTGGCTTGTACGGGTATGGAACCACAAAAATCCCCAGACGTGAACAATATTGAGCATATCTGGGATGCCTTACAGCATGCTGTAAAAATAGATCTCCATAACTTTGTATCCCCCCATGCAATTGTGGACTTCCCTGTATGATTCATGGTGTGGTTTGCCTCCGGGATACCTCACACATTAGTGGAGTGCACGCTACGTCGTGTTGCGGTGGTTCTGCTTGCTCGAGGGGTATTAGGTAGTTGTACCAGTTTTTCTGGCATTTCAGTTTATATAATCGCAGCTATCCTATAAATTGATCTATATAACAATTTGACTATACAAACTATTTTGGCATGCACAATTTCTCAAAGGTACATTACAACATTGACTGCAAAAAGTGAGATGACGCATAGTTGGCAGTTTGCCGTTGGACGCCCACTGTAGAATACCTCGTAGTTCGCCGGTCGCAACTACGACTGTTCTCATATTAAATGCGTGCTAACTATACGCATACGTCTATGGCAAGTCCTTTAAGAACATTGATGGCGGAGGAGAAAGAAAAGTGTTGAAAATAAAATTATTTTTTCAGAATATAAAAATAGCATTCACTGTTTTTTTACTAAAAGATTTTTTTTTAGTACAAAACAAGGTATATAAAATCTATAATGTATATAAAACAAGATCTGTTTGTTAATAAAGCCAGCGAGCAGTAAAACATTTCTCAGCTATAAAAAAAAAAATCGGTATCAGCTTTAAGACGGGGTGATACGAAATAACTCGTAGTTGACGTACAGAAGTACGGCTTGTTTTTTTAGGAGGTTAACTACAAGATTACTCGGCCGATGTTATTTCTTCTTTTTTGAAAAGACTCATTTTGTCACAAAAAGTATAAAAAAAATCATAGTTCCGCATTTTCCTATTAAATAATATAATTTACAAACCTTGGCTTCCGGGGTCGGGTTTAACTAAGCCCTGTGGCAGTCAATGTGGTAACTTATAAAAACTGAAACCAAAATTTAGCTAGAAACAAAGGCAAAGGAATTGTTTCGACTGGCAGGTTATTTGTAGATAAATGTTTATGGTGATCCAGGTAATTATTGTTGTGCATCTACACCGCTTTTATGTGGTATATTTTATAAATATGCAAATATTCCTCATTTAACCTTTTATTTAATATTCCTTATTTAACCTTTCAAAAGAATTGCAATAGAATTTTAAAACGCTCAAAATAAGATTTAAAAATATTAGATGGGTACTAGATGAATTTTACTACATGTTACTGAAAATGGTTTTTTTTTAACAGAATACAGAAGGTCGTTCGCACGTTATGGAAATGATTTTGTATTTGTTTTTCGTTAGCATTTTGATATAAAGACTTGGAATTTTCAATATAATCGTCTGCTACTGTTTTGTTTCGATTGGAATGTAGAATAAAATATTTATTTTGAAAATGGCTCTGATAGATGGCTCGAAGGTTACGTAAATGAGCTTTCCGAGGAAAATATTCGTATCAACAAATTGTAAAACTGTGTAAAAATCAGGTTATTGCATTTCAAAGAAAGGTATTTTTAATATATTAAATTTGAAATTGAAAAAGCGTCTAGTTGAAAGTAAAATTGAAAAAATAGCCGCACAATCGCTGTTTGAACGCAGGTAAATATCAATGAAGTGTCTGCTGATCCTAAAAGAAAATCCACCGACTCAAAGATCCATTACATCTAAACTGAGAATGTCTTCTGACACTGTAAGTAAAACCATTCATAAAGATTAGAAGTTAAAAATATGTTTAAATATCTAAAGTTAATTTGATTTTGCCAAAGCATATTGCAGAAAGAAAAATACTCTGTAGAAAATTACATGAAAAACACCTAGATAGTAATAAATGGAAATTTATAGTGACACTCGATGAGGCATGGGTGTATTTAAGTGACTGTAATAAAAAGAGTGACTGTAATAAAAAAAGGTGTATTTAAGTGACTGTAATAATAAAGTTGAGCAATTTTCTATTGCTCAACTGACGAAAATGACCGTACGAGATGGCTTCTTCAATTTACAGAAAAGTTGCCAAAGGGATTCATGACTGTTGCAGGGTTTTGTTACAACGGGTTTTGTTAAAACGTCTCAAGTAAAGCTAAAATGAATTCACTCTGCTATCAGCAGAATATTTTAGAACCAATTTTTTAAGAAGAAATTCCAGTCTTATATGGAAAGGACATCAGTAAAGTTGAGCTTCATATGGACAAAGCCTCTAGTCACACGTTAAAGTCAACTGCCGCATATTTAGCAAAGAAAAAATCAGAAACAGGAATAAAATTGATCCGATTTCATGAAATACCTGTAAAATCACATAACGCTTCTCCTATGGACTTTTTCGGTTTGTTAAAACGAGCCTTAGGAAAACGGCATCCAAGAACACTGAACGGACTTTGGAAAGCGATCCAAGAGGAGTGGGATTGACGGTGCTAAGAAAAAGTTTGCTTTCATAGAAAATTCGAGATAGAGCTATAGTCAGGAATCAAGCCCATCAAATAGAAGCAAATCGCCGTAAGAAATACTCCCTTTATGAATAAAAATTAATTATCAAAATCGTTTCCATAAAGTGCAAACGACCTTCTGTATTCCTAACATGGAGGATACCTAGAACAGGGCTATTTGCACTGAAACATAACATTAATTAAAATATTGCTAGGGCGGGATAATACAGTGGTTAACGTGAGAGGGTCAGTCGCACTCGGCCGTCCCAAGTTCCATCACTGGCGACGCCCAAAACCACTCTATTCTCCATGCAAAGTGTGGGCAAAAAATCTGTAGGTAGGGAAGTACTTTGTCTGGTCCCTTTGCGGGAGTCACCCTGGCTTGCTGAGTTAGGATTTCGGTCGTCTCCGTCGTCGCTCCTCTTCAGGACTGGTAGTGGCTGGCTGCGCTCGGCCGGGCGGTGACAGGCTGTCCCCTTAGTGTCCCGGAAGGTGAGCGTGCTGCGTGGTGGAGTCGGCAGCTTTCTCTGTCCGGCGAGGTGGGGTCGTCCGAGCTTGTGTTGGGGATCCATCTTTCCCTGGCCAGGGAATCTGCTGCTCGATCCTTTATAGGCAGGACCCCCGATCTGGGTCGATCAGAGGAAGGATAATATGGGTGGGATTGCCCAGTAGTTAGCTCGCGGAGATTGCACTCCAACGACCCGAGTTCGATTGCCGGCTCTGCCCAAATTGTTCTCGTGTTCACGCGGAGTACGGATACGTTAAATGTGTGGGTCCGTAAGTCCTTCCGAGAGGTCGGAGCTAAGGGAAGTATTGTGCGTTCCCTGTGGATGTCTCCCGCACTGGGTTCCGGTCAAAATTAGATGACACTTCTCGGCCGTCCAAAATATACCTTACACTTTCGGGTAGGTCGGACGGTCTGGGTCGAAGAAGAGTCAGGAATACATGGTCCTATGGCAGCCAACCCCGCTGAATGAATTATAGTCTAGATTATGTGGCATTTGGCCAAATTCAGTAGTTTCCATAGAGTGACTGTGTTTATTGGGTCAACTGAAGCTGCTATATATTTCCTTTACCATGCATTGTGGTCTCATGGACTTGTTCTCGCCTAGTCCCATACAAATGTAATTTGTAACAACAGCAACATCTGGGTACTTTGTCTGGCGATGTCATGCAATATTACAAAATGTTTAAAATAAACTTATGGATCAATTGATTTGCATTCATATCAAACAATAATGTGTAAAGGTATCACTGACTCCATATTCCAGGGATTATTATTTGCCCATTAGGCAACTTTGTTTGCAACAACGTCAATACTGTTGCAATAAATGGTGTAACGTTCGAAAGGCCATCTGCATGAAAATGACTTCAGCCTGTTGGGTGCTGTTTCATTCTAAAGTTAACTGATTAATGGTATTCAGGAACTTCTTTATTCCACTGGGATAAGTTACGTTTGGGCAATATTGGATCATGTTTGAGCAGTATCTGGATGGCGATTCAAGCAGAACGTTCAAAAATCAGTGCATGTGTTTTTTAATCCTATCGTACCAGCACGCACGTTAGATATAAAATGAATACTGATTTAATGCAATCGGGTGTCCATATTTCTTAGTTTTTCATGAAAAAATAAAAAAACTGGATATCCGAAAACTGCATTGTGCTTTATTTCAATGGGGATTATTAATCACAAATTTTATTGACCTTACCAGTATTCATTTGAATACAACATTACATTTGTTATATAGTTTGTCCACAAGTATTTGATTCAGATTCATCTGAGACTTGACGAATCGTCGCCCTTTTGTGTTATACAACAAGTCTACAAACTCTCCACTCAAATTTAGCATCCAGTACCTGCTAATTGTCACGCGTTAACGACCTAGTACGATAGCCTACTTCGTAAAATTTAACTGCAACCGTCGATCACATGTGACCGTTTGGTAATATTCGCGCAACTAATCGCCCCATGATCATTCCGTGTTTAAAATTGACCAGATCTCCTCATTTACTTATCAATTTCTCAACCCAATTCACTTTATTATTTTATGTATGCCTCCAACTTTCCCATCTTATACCTCTTCAGGAATATTTAGTACGTAATATCTTCTGCAGAACTAGTAAGCATAAAATAGCCAAGCTGTCATAATAATTTGAGTACTTAGTGCATACAATAACACACACACACACACACATATATATATAGTGGCCAAAATTGTGGAAACATTTCGGGAAAAGTGTATTTTTAAGGTTTAATGGCTCATAACACCACTTTTTTATATACCAATACTATAAAAGTATATATCAATGGAAAGATAATTTAATTAAAATTGTAATGCAATAACATTTGTTCAATTATCTATATTCTATCAAAAGTTATAGCAAAATAACCAGAAAAAAGAAGCACAACTTGTTGAGTTTCTATGAAGTAGCTTTCCTTTGTTTGAATGTAGCCAATGAGCACGAGTATTTAGAAAGTCAATCAAGTGTCATCTCGTTTTGGCGATGAGCCAACAGGTGACAGGACATTTATCAGTGTGTCATGTGATTGCTATCAAGTTGGTAGGTTTTTTTTTTTTGTGTGTGTGTGTTCTTTGATTTAGTAAGCTTGTAAAACGTAATGAAATTAAAGAAATGGCGCAAAGAGTTGACTGGTCACCCAGAAAGCGATGTAAAATAGTACTGTTAAGTGAAAAAGGCTACAGTTATGAAGAAATTAGAAGAAATATTGGGGACTTAACCAAACTTAACCGAAGGTGCCATTTCTAAATATTTGAAGAGGTACAAGGAGACTCAGTCACTACAAATCGAGACTGGTAAAGACAGGGAAAGGTGCACAACAGCAAGTGATGATAGAAGAATTATGAAACTGTGCCTAGGTGACAGAAGAAAACCATCTCGGTGTACAAAAGATGAAATGGCGCAATACAATGTTAAATTAAGTGCAAGGACTGTTCAGAGCCGACTACATGAATTTAGTCTAAATGCTAGAATTCCGCAAAAAAACCATTTCTATCTCTCAAACAAAGGTTGAAAAGATTAAACTAAGATAAAATCCATGTTAACTGGACAACGGAACAATGGGACAGTGTAATTTGGAGTGATGATACCAAAATATCCCTGTTTAGTAGTGATGGCGTAAATACGCAAAGGGAGGAATCGGAGAAGATTTGCATCCTGATTGCATTACACCTACCGTGAAACACCCAGTTAGTGTTATGATATGGGGTTGTATGACATCAAGAGGTGTGAGCAGAATTTGCTTGATCAATGGGAATATAAATGCCCAAAGATACATAAATGAAATACTTGAGCCCAAACTGCAGCCTTCTGTATGCGATCTTTTCCAAGATAATGACTCATTTATATTTCAACAGGATTCAACTCCATGTCATGTTGCTCGTGTGTCATGTGCAAAAAGTGGCTTTAAGATCAACATATTCAACTGCTGGAATGGCTTGGGAATAGCCCAGACCTTAATCTCATTGAAAGTCTATAGAACCGACTAAAGAAACTTGTTAGTCAGAATCAATAATTCAATCTTGGTGTCACATTATAACAGCTTCAGAACTAAAAACCTTGGTTTACTCCATGGAAAAGCGCTGTAAAAGCGTAATTAAGGCTAAAGGTTACTAGGTATTAGTTGACATGGTGAAAATTTTTGTATATCTCATTTTTTCTATGCATTTCACTTTTCTTCGTCATAAATACTGGTCTATTAAAAAAGAATTCATAAATGTTATTGCATTACAATCTTGATTAAATTATCTTTCAATTTATATATAATTTTATGGTATTGTTAAAAAAATGGTGTTATAAGCCATCAAACCTCAAAATTACACTTTTTCCAAAAGGTTTCCACAATTTTGGCCACTACTGTACATACATACATCACCTCAAAATACAATCAACTTAAATGCAATTTTCTCTTGTGTATAACAGATGCCCTATAAGATATAATATTTTCCTCGAGGAGCTAAAATTTTGTGTATTTCCCTTTTTTTTAAATCATTGCAAATTATTCTGTATATTATATTGTGTAACGAGTTTTCCAACAATAGTCCTGAAATGATTGGCATTCATGCTTGTGAATAGATATTGTTGAAAAAGCTAAAGCAAACTATTCACACATACCGCCTTTCTGGAATAAGTACTTAGCAGGGAAAAAATAACTTTTAGAAAACTTTTCATTCCATTTTTATGATGGAAAATTAAAAGAATGGAGTTAAAAAATTCAAGTGACTTACTGAATGGAAATATCAGTGATATTAAAATATAGAAACTTTAGTTATAAATTTACTTTTCATATCCTTATAAAACGTTGAGAACATTTTTATAATATATTTTCTTTTTTTTTATCACTGTTGAGTGTTTTAAATCGAATAATGTGATAATTTGAAATAACAGAGTACCACTTATGGTACCTCATAAAATAGTAATAAACTGTGTTAGAATGTATTGAAACATAGGTTATGCCTTTAAATCACAACGGAATATACAATGAAACGGGTAAAGTAGCCCCTTCGTAGCCACTTTTAAAGCTGGCCCCATATTTATGTAGAAACTTTATAAATAATAAAAATATTTTAAGTTTCCGTTCCAATTATGTTTCTAATATAAAAATTTGCATGTAGTAACACTTGATTTTTTTTTCCATTTAAACATTCAGATATTATACGTTACACTATTTCCAAAAAACATCGGTCTGCCGATGTCTTCGAAAAACTGCCTTTGGTCTGCGCTGTTTGATTGCATTTCCTTTTATATAAAACACACAATTAAGGGGACACGGTACCTCAATTATGATCAACATATCCATTTCTTTTATTGCATCAAATTAAAGCTACTACCTTGACAAGTATATGTGCAAAATATTAGACCTGTATCTGCATTATTTAAAAGGTTATAGGTATTTTTCTGATGCAATGTGGAAATTTAAGGCGTATCGCAGTGGGCGTGGCCGAGTTTGCCGGAAAGTAGATCCTCACAAAAATTTAATTAATTCTTTTTCTTCCCATTTCTTTTTAGTAAAATATGTTTTGAAGGGAAGTGAAGTAGAAAAAGTTAGTGAGATGAAATATTTCATTTTAACCGTAACCAGTTCTAGCTGACGTATACAGTTTGGCACCTCCCACCGAGCCGAGTTAAAAATTTTAAATACATTTTTCTCAACTTTCATATTTTCCGAATTACAGTGTAGTCAAAATGCTAAGGTTATTTTTCTATTTAAGATAGAGATTTGAAATTTTTTATAAATACTTTTAGTTATTTGTGGAATAAAACTGGGTATGGATTAGTCTTTAAGTGCTATAGTTATTTTAAAATAAAATAATAAATTTCAAAACTTTAATATTTTGGCAATTATTTATACGTTTCAGATAAAAAAATATATATATATATATAAAATTTACTATATGCTTGATTTAAGAATAGATACCCAATTTTGTTTAGTATTATTTCACTAATGTTGAGAAAAAAAATGGAGTCAAAATATTGAAAATTCAAAGAGGAGTGGCGATTTTAAAAACGCTAAATAAAGTTCAAAAAATTTAAATTTTCCTTAAACTGGCAGTCGAATATGATTTTTTTTTCCTCCAGAATTAATCTTTTATTTAATTTACAACATAAAAAATATATTATTTCTATTCTAACATGAAAAAAAAAATGCATAAGAGGTACCGTGTCCCCTTAACGTAAATATTGGATGAATTTAGATGTTTTTTAAGCCTGCGACAGGGAATAGGATATCTACTTTGATTTGAGACGATTATTTATCAACTCTACATTGACGCAATAGGAATGGCTGCCCGTAAAGATGGTTTTCCCTTCTGACTCTCAAAAGAGCTACAGTGAAGACATTTTACTCGTCGTAACATTATCAAATGAATGAATACTTTGTCGGCACTTTTAATAATTCGCATATACTAAGCTTCAACATTTATCCAAGATAATTTTTCACAGTTTTGTTTGTTTTGAAGGGCGTTATAAGAATTGGATTGTCTTAAATACATATATATAATTTTAAAGATAATAATTTTCGGAAAAATACTTAAAGTGTCATAAAGTACTATTTAATAACTGTTTAAGATAAAAGTGCCGTGGTATGTAGCATATATTAAAATAAATCATTTTAAAAACATAAAACTATCATTAAAATTTAAAGTAACTACATTAGTAACTGAATCAAAGTTACTACATTAGAACAAACTTTAAAAACTGTAAATGTTTTTCTTGATTCTAAATTATGCTTCCTATCTGTAAATGTTCCCATCCCTCAAATTCCTACACTTAGAATTAGCTTGCATTTGACAAAAATTACATATTCATACACTAGATGGCGCACGCACAACAATTTTCATTTAGTTTAGGCGATGCGCTGGGAAATATAAAATACTGCCAACTGCGCAGGTCTGTCATCTGTATCTTGGTGAATCGCCATTTTGTAAATTCCAGGTAAGCCAGTCTTCGTCTATCTTCCTAATATTTAAGCTTAGGTATGATTTTAAACTTTAAAATTACTTTTTTTTTTCATTCTATATATTACATGTACATAAGTTATTTACAGTTAACATGCTACAGGGTATAGTCAAAATAAAATAATCCCCTTTAACACGTTGACAGGTATACTGTATTTTTCAAGAAATTCGTTGTGGTCAAGACGACATACGTCGCAAGACAGAATCAAAAATAGTCAAAAACTGAAAACAAAGTAAACCCTCCTATTCTACCCTCTCGTATCTCTACCAAACCATTGTTCTAACATAAATGTGTCAATGGTAGTTCTATCGTAGCCAGTGTTTTCTTTTTTTTTTTTTGCAGGACTTTTTGGCCGGAGGGGGGGATAAAATATTAGGGGGAAAGGGACAATTTTTCTATTTGCCCTATATAAATATATCTAAATGTTGTCACATAAAAGGAAACTCTGTTAACATAAAATATCTCCAGGGGTGTAATTCGCCCCCCCCCCCGCTGTGTATGCCTGAATGTCTGAAAGAAATAATAATTATAACAATATTTTAAACTGTGTGTAATCTTTTATATCAATGTGTAATTTTTGACAAATAGCATTTCCTAATTCAGTGGATAAAATTGCCTTCTGGTATGAGTGTTGTGATCTGTTGAAATGTACTTGTCACCAACATACGTGTGCCATGGTGGAAAATGTGCTAGAGACAACTTAAGTACACCTCGCTTGAAAAATATTTAATTGCAAATAGAAACATCATTAAATGATTGTATATCTCAATTAATTATCCAAACTATTTCGTCGAAAAATATTTCATGAGTTAAATAGAATTTTAATTTCCGACTAGAAAAATCAATGTTGTGTATGATCATTCAAACATTTACATTACAATGTATATTTGTTTTATTGCAAAATATAGACAATGTTTAGACATTTTATATGGATAGGTAATTAGAAGTAAGTTAGTAAAAGTGTACCCAGGCACCAAATTTCTATCATATGCAACTCCCAAAATTTAGTTAGAAATATTTTTAGATTAAATATTGGAACAATGTACAGTGTTTTTTTTTAATTTATCTATTTGAACATAATAAAATATAATACTATTTCCTAAATAATGGTTTAGTGATCTTTTCCTTCAGTTTCGTTCAAACTTCTTATGTAATCAATCACTTCTATGATTTTCTACTTGGTTAGAATCTTGCATGTATAACATCATGCACATGTTAATATTCTGTAATTTCACATACTAGTTACTTTATAAAAATTTTAAATTAATATATATGTGAAGATTCATAAAGAAACATAAAATTTAAATGCAAATCCATTAAGTTTTAAGTTTAGAACTTTTATTTTAGTATGCAGATATCTGAATTGTGATTAACATCTCAACAATTCTTAAATAAATTGAAAATAGGGTATGTAATTATTTCATTCTTCAATGGTTGATCGTTGTATTTCAGACACATATTCGTATTTTCGGCAGACTTGTTGCCAGCCCAGTTCCAGTACTTGAATAGTGAAGGTAACACATCCTTGGAGCAATGAAGTATCACAAGTTCAATAATGAAGGTGCTACGTCCTTGAAGAAGCAATGGAATATCGCAAGGTATGTTCTTGTATTATCGAAACAACTTTTTAATTGTCAAGCTTCTCGTTCATCGTGTTAAAATAACCATGGCATCATATCACCCCCCTTGCTTTAACAGTGAGAGAATTCAGAAAATGAGTTCGTTCAGATGGCGAAAAACTTAATATAAGAACTGGTTGTATTCGCAATGTGTTAAATGTATGTATATCAGACTTCAAACCTCAGAATGCAAGGACTAATTGTTGAAGCGACTTCTATTTTGTCAAAGTATAGCGATCCTTATGAAAGTTAGCGATCGTTAATCTATATCTGCAACTAAATGTTTGATCACTTGTGTTAGATCAACATTGTCAATTTGGTCATTTCTATTTCATACCCATTTAAAAACAAACAAGAAAAAATTCCTGCATTTAATGTCGCGACGCTTTTCAAATTCTCACACAGATATACACACAAAAAGCCCTGAGTTGTGATACTTAAAATTTTCTTAGTATACAAAATTACATCCCTATTTTGAATCGTGAACCTGATGTTTTGGTTTATGCATGTTTCTTTAGTTTCGCTTTATGATACATTCGATTATCAAAATCGTAGTTTATAACTTTCATATGAGAATCCTCATAATTGCACAATTTTACTGATTGTTAAAAGTATTTACCAAACTTAAACGTAGTAAAGCTTGGATAAATATTTAAACAAGCTAAATTAATAACAATCAGCATAATAAAAGTTGTGTAAATAATGTTATATATTGTAATATCATAATGCAATTTAGATAGTTGTTTTCGAAATATAAGGATTAAGTTATCGTTGCTTTTGTAGTAACTGGAGCACCATTTTATACATACTAGTACGTTCTACTGGACATTTTAGATAGAAGTTAGCTTTACATTTTACAATAAGTTACTTAGTGCTGTAGTAAACACTTTAATGAATGCAATGTTTTTCACATCCAATAGAAAGTTTTATTAAAGGGAATTAATAAATTTATCAAATGGGATTTCCACATATGACTCTCATAGATTAAAAAATCTGATGTGGGCCGCACATGACTTCCCCTGCAGGCTCAAATTCATTTTTTTCTTTATCTCTATAATAATTCATTAGATTGAGTTTAATTGAACAAAATAACACTAAATTTGCATTTTTAATTCAATTTCTGTTTTTATTTTTAACTAGCAGCATACCCGTTCTTCGTACGGGGTATATAATATAAAGAAACTTATAATTCGCAATAATGTGCAAATTCTGTTAAAATATTAAATTTATTGCTCTTAAAGAGAAGTTTAAGAATATCTGTTCTCATTATACAAAATTATCTTCACGGGCAGATCTGAAGAATAAAACATCCTGGCCCCTTTTGTAAGCAAATTTACAAAAAAAGAAAAAAAAAAGTAATTGAAACAATATATGCAACCCCGCACTACTTATATTGTCGCAGATTAGAAAATATGCCAGTGTGTTAGTAGAAGATTACCCGTATTACAATATGAGTCTCAAAAATCTTTGCCAAAATAAGTGATGACGTAATGAATTGAAAATATCGATAATCCGCGTACTCTTTATACCAGAATGTCGTAATTGATTCCAATATATGCCAATATATATCAAAACATATGCCAATATACCTGTACTACTTAGATTCTCGTAGATTAGAATATATACCCGTGTATTTGTAGAAGATTACTCGTACAACGTACAATATATGAGTTTAAACAATTTTTGTCGTAATAAAACAAATTGCATAATAACATGAAAATATCAATAATAATAAAGTTTAAACCTGAAGACCGTAATTGATACTATCCAGTCAAAAATGCCATAAGAAAAACCAAATCGTTCTTTTCTAAACTATATTTTTACATCCATTTATTTAATATTCAAATCGAAAAAATAATAATTAAAATTAACTCACAGATTTAATTTAATTGCGTTTTAAGCAACATGATATAACATAGAATCTTCCTCATAAACTGCGAAATTAAATAGCTATTTTGATTTCTTTATACTTTTCATTGTTCAATAAAAGCTTGTGAAAATAAACCATGGAGATAGATTTCCCATTTAAATCATGTTTCAAACAATTCATGTTTTCAGAAAGTGACTAATTAGCGCAAAACATCTCCCATCAAACGTAGCGATATAGTTTTAATTCACTTTCAAACGATTTTCAAGCTTTTCGTTTGGATAAACCACGAAGTTAGAGTAGAACGCCTAGGAAAAAGTTTCGTTTTTCATTAATATCTCGACAACCCTGGTTTTAGATACTCGAAACTTAGGCTAAATTTATAGGGGGCTATTTCAAGGCTATCTATACATTTTCATCAAATTCAGTTCAGCCGTTCTCCCGTGATGATGAGACAAACAAAAGTGTCGTTTTTTACTATTATCGCGAGAACCACTGATCGTAGAAACTCCAAACATGGACTAAATTTTAAGTGGGACTATTTCCAGGCTACCCACAAAATTTCATCGAATTCGGTTCAGCCGTTCCCTCGTGATGACGGGACAGACAGATTTTCAATTTTATTTATATAGATTGGACACTTTTCGAAGGGCGGCATAACAAAAATGTGAAAAACTCAAATATCTCGAGAGCGGTTAGTCCTAGAATAATAGTTGTTTTTAATCTTTTTCTCATCAAAAATGACGTATAAAACTAGTATTTAAATGATACATTGAATATACGTAGTCTCTTTTTTTTTAGATTTTTGCGAGTTATTTCGTAAAAAAAAGGCAGGTTCTTCTTTTCTGAATCGTACCAAAATCCAATCAGCACCCAAATATCCCATAAGTAACTTATCTATCAAATTTTGTGAAATTTGGTCAATTAGTATTTCAGCTAGAGTGTATGCATTGAATTTTTGCGGGCTATTTCGCAAAAGAGCGGGTTCTTTTTTTCAGAATCATATTAAAAACCAATCAGCACCAGCGTCACGCCCAATTGATTTACCTACCAAATTTTATGAAATTTGATTCATTAGTTTTTGATTTAGAGTGGATACATAATTGCACAGATACACACACAGACGTCACTCTAAAAATAGTAGTTTCGTATTATAGAGGTCCCAGAACGTGTAGATCTGTTGAAACTCGAAAAACTCGAGTTGCGATTTTCGGCATGATTCCAGTACTTTCCCTATACATTACCATGTATTGCTGGGAAAGAAATATTGTAAAATGATTCATATTTATTAGGTATTTTAACGTAAATTTTAACTGAATTTTAAGCACTGAATGCTAGAAATTGTAACTTCAAAAATCTCTTATATCGACCAGCTTCATATATTTAAATTCCTCTCACAATTTAAAATTTTGAACTAAGGAATTCTTTGTGTTTTGCTTTTCAACTGATGATTTGATGAAATTTCAGTAGCGAAAAAATTGTGAAATATCAAGATTTTAAAGATAAACTTAATTATGAACGAAAATTTAGATAAAATGTGAAAATTGAACGCTTTATGTTAAACACTTGTATTACGATTTGTAGTGGATACTGAAGTTTAAAATTGGAAAATATCAAGTACTTAAGAAAATAAGGAAAATCATGAATAATAGTATATTCAGTAAAAGTACGATGTGCATTTAATCTATGCTATCTTTGAGTCCCTTACAGTTACTACTTAATTGAAAAGTAACTTGTATGGATCTTTGTTAAACGAAAAGGACTTGTTACAAGTAACGCTGTTACTTTTATCCAGTTACAACCCAGTATTGCATAGTAATATTTCACTTGAACTGTTTGAAAGTTGAAGCAAGAAAACGATGTAAAATATTGATAACCATCATTATGACTGGAAAAACTTGCAAAACAATGATTATTAATTTTGTATGTTATATGGTTGCTCTAACTCAGTGTTTCCCAAATTTTTGACATATGTGTACTCCCTTCTATAATTTTTGTAACGCTGAGTACCCCTCGTCAAAAAAAATGGATGTATTTTAATAACAATCAAAATGTATTTTTTTTTCTTTTTTTGTGACATACACGAAATAATAAGAAAAGAGAAATAAAATTATTCATAATAAAATATAAATAAAAGTTATATTATAAATAACGTTTATTTGGATCAATGAGAAGGATGAAATTGTTTGTGCTGAGATAACAGATCGTCATAATTTGGTTCCCTGGTCGTTAATTTTAATCTGAGATGTGGTTCCACGTCCAATAGTCTGTTCCCTTTTTTCGACTTAATGTCTACAAATGCTGAAAAAGCAACTTCACATAAATATGAAGTTGGAAAAGGCAAGATGTGTTTTAGAACTTTTTCTCTTAAAACCGGATACACAAGTTGCATTTGTAACCAGAATGATGTTAAAGTAAAGGAATGATGTAAAAATAAACTCTCCTTTTGTTTATTTTTCAAGAATCCGTCTGAAGCCAATTCCAACAATTGCTCTTTTTCCGCATGCGACAAATCTTCTGGCATGGATGTTGTGTTAATGTTAAACGGATATCTTATCCATTCCATATTTTTGGTTAAATCAGGGAAATAGCTTTTCAAACTCACTTGCAAACTCTCCGAATGCTGTGTTATGTATTTCAGAGTATCAGCATCAATTTTAGTAGTCGAACTTGTTATAAACTCATGAAGAGAGGGAAACGAGTCTACTTCTCCATTATCAACTCTCTTTTGCCATAACTTTAGTTTTGCGATGGCAGCGTTCACTTTATCTTGAACGTGAAACAATGAAATTTCTTTGCCTTGTAACGATAAGTTGAGGCAATTTAAAACAGAGAATATATCTGCTAAGTATGCTAGTTTACAAAGCCATTTCCAGTCATGTAAACAATTTCTCAACTCAAATCTATCATTAAGAAAACATTGAAGTTCATGTCTAAGTTCAAACAATCGATTTAGAATTTTTCCTTGAGATAGCCAACGAACATCGGTATGATAAAGAAGCTAGGTATGACTACTTGCCATTTCTTTGCATTTTTGCGAAAAATGTCGTGTATTCAAAGGACGGTTTTTAATGTAGTTAACGATTTTTACGCATTCATCCAGAACTTTCTGTAGGTCAGGGGGCATCTTACGTGTTGCCAAAGCCTCTCTGTGTATGCAACAACGTGTGGATATGACATTTGGGGCAACATTTTGAATTCTTGCAGCGAGTCCTTTATTAATTTCGACCATACTTTTTGCTCCATCTGTGCTTATTCCAACACATCTATTCCAATCAATTTTGTTCTCTTGCATAAATTTTTTCATAACATTAAAGATACCTTCTCCTGTTGTGTGACCTAATAAAGGCTGGCAAAATAAAAAGTCGTCATGCATTTCTTGATTTTTTCGTATCTAACAAACGCCACAAGATTTGCAAAATTCGCAATATCAGAGGACTCATCGACTTGCAATGCATAATAACGACTTTGAGAAATATCAGATAATAACATCTGTTTCACATTATTAGACATATCAATGATTAGTCGATGAACTGTATTATTTGAGAGAGAAACGCGGTCAAAAGTTTGTTTCGCTCTATCTCCTATCAGTACTTCTGCCATTATCTTGGCTGCAGGCTTGATTAAAATTTCGCCAATGGTTTCCGCTGCACTACATTTCGCAATTAAAAGCGACACGAAGTTTCTAGCATTTTTTGATTGTCACCTCCTGTCAAACCCCGCATTACTTTTCGAAACTGATTTAAATCCTTAAGTTTATTTTCAAAAAAATCTATGGGTTTGTCTTTGTACTGATTATGGTTTGTCTCAATGGCGCTTTAAGTTGGATGGCTTCACATGCTTTCGTTTGTTAGATTTTCAAAACAAATGACGCAATTCATCTCCAGTCCATGAGAATCCAAATTTAAGATATTCTTTGTCGTACTTTCGAGTTTTCCTTGCTTTTTTCTTTACAGGTTCTTTCAGAATTGAAGTTGATTCGTCGTTAATTTCATTATTTCCTGTTAGTTGATTGCTACTATAATCATTACTTTCTTTGGGGGTAGTAGTTCCAGATTTCAACCAGCGATCCATAATCTATGTTAGGGATACAAATTATATTTTATAAAAATAATCAAAATCAGTGGGACTTACTAAAGCACATAACAAACATTTCTTATAAGAAAAATGACACATAAAGTTAAAAATACACAGGCGCCTGGAGAAGCCACTAACTAATAACGAAGTAAGTTGTTTCTGTAACGAAGTTACAGAAACAACTTCTTCGTTAATATATTATATTCGTTAATATATTCGTTAGGTATATTTCCGCCGTATATATTATATTCGTTAGGTATATTTCCTCCGTGTCACACCGGACCATCTCACGCCTCACAAGACTGTGTTGACTTGACTCATGAGAACGTAGAATTAGGCGCAGTTAAGCACAGTGCAGTGCATATTCTCACCAAACTCCGGTGCAACGCGTACCCCCACCAAACTCTTTCCGTACCCCTGGGGGTACACGTACCCCAATTTGGGAAACACTGCTCTAAATAATCGCTGAACATGTTGTGTAAGCAAGTACTTATGTATCGTAGTTTGATCTAATCTATATTCCAATTATTTGCAGTTCAAGTACTAATATTCACTTCTGATTAGGATGTTTTAATAACAAAAATAGTCACAAAAATGAAACTTTTATGTACTTGTTTCGGAATATAAGCCTGGTGGACTTACATCAAAATTTATATAATATGCCTTTATTGGTCTACTATTTAACCATCGCAACGCTAATTATGAGATATATGGATTTTTGTTTCAATAAGGTACATATTTACCTAAGAAATAGTCTTAAAATTAACAAAAAATGAACTGAGTGAACAGAAAAGTGCTAAAAAAGTATTTATACGAAATTTCATTCCATTGTATTCCAAGTATTAAGTATTCATATTCTCAATGGGTTAACCTTTTAACATTGCATATATAAATGTGAGTGGTCTGAATTTATGTTTTATAGTTTTCTTAAAGTGTATAAAACATTACAAGGTAAACAAATTTCATCTGCTTTATGTATAATGTAGAATTTGCTGGGGGTTTCATATCACGCCGCTAGACATTAATGTACAAATTTTGAAGGCGTAATTTGACTTGGTTAAATGTGACTGTTAAAAGTTATCTCTAAAATATAACTATTTCAAATTCATCCTGGCAAATTATTAAACTTACATTCATCTTTATATATATCCTCTACTATTATTTGTGTTTATCTGTGTATTATTTTTCTGTATATTGTTTTACTGTGTTTATCCCTGTGGTCCTTTGTAACTACTGATGCAATATCAGTATTATGCAAACTCATTTTTCATGTATTTCACATAGATGTTAGATCATAGCTTGCTTAATGTTATAATACACTTCCATTAAAATATGTAATTTTCCCTTTTATACTATGAACATATTTTTGCAGCAAATTCGAATCAATGGTGCATGCATTGTGTTAAAATTATAGATTGATATTTTTGCACATAATTTATTTTGAACGATATCGAACCAAATATTTACATACCTTGATGAAGGAAGCAACTCGTATAAAATCAAAACGCTGTGTTTTATATTCGAACTAAATATTATCAATGAAATGTTTTAATAAAACTTTTTGATCGAGTAAACCATTAGAATGCGCCGAGTTTTACAATATACTAAATTGGCCTTTGAATTCACAATAAAAAAATCTGATGTGGTCTTCACATAACTTTCCCTGTAGACTCAAATGTATTTCCTTTTTATTTTATTAAATTGAGTTAAATTACACAAAATAACACTCATATTTATTTGAAATGACACTGAATTTGCACTTTCTATTCAAGTTCCGTTTACATTTGGTATCTGGAAGAATTTTCAAAGCTGGCGTAGCCAAAAAGCTAAAACATTCAGAGAACGACTAGCCCTTGAGAAATCTTACTCTTTTCGTCAAAAATTACGTATAAAACAAGCATTTAATGGATACATTTGATCATACGTAATCTTTTATTTTAGATTTTGACGATTTTTCCAGGCTATTTCACAAAAAAAGGATGGTTCCCCCCTTCCCCGAATCGTACCAAAATCTAATCAGCTTTAGGACAACCTACGAATGACTTATAATTATCATGATATATATATATATATATATATATATATTTCATGATAATGATATAAAGTTTTATGAATTTGATCATTAGCTTTTGATTTAGAGTGGATACATGTGACTGTACATAAGTTATACTCTCTTATCTCCGTCTTAAAAATATCCTCAAACACCTTCTTCACACCCGCTTCGTTCATTCTCACAACTAGGGCCCGGAAAAAATTCCGTTCCGGATCTTTTTTTGAAAACCTTGATTTTAATTTATCACATCAGATGATGAGCTGATAAATTATCTGATGTGATAAATACGCTTATACGATAATACCCTTATTTAAACTCATTTATAATTTTACTGACCATTTCGCAAAAAAGGCAGGTTCTTTTAACCCGAATCATGAAAACACGCACTATAACATTTCATAAAAAAATTATTGATGTATCAATAATTGAAATCCTGAATATTGAATAGTTTTCTAGAACTACAGGTGTGAGTAGTTTACTTCCTATGAAAGTAAATATGAAGGACACCAACAAGTCCACTGTTGCCATTTAATTTTAAATAATTTACTTGTTGCTGGTGCCTTTCATTGGCACGGAAAATATCAAATAATATACATTGGAATATCAAGGCCAATTTTTCATCGAAATATATCAGGTAAATTTCTTTCACCCTAATTAAGGTCAACAAAAACTTTACTAATTGATACTTTTGATATTAGAATGTCATATAAAAATTAAATTTCGCATTATAAGATTATCCATTTAGGATGCTTGCAACGATTATAGTTATATTCACCCTTTTGCTGTTTTTGTATGAGCTTTTATAATATATCCTTACAGATTTATTGGAATAACACTGTTTCAAATATTTTTTTCTTTCTCATACGTAGTATCGAAAAATTGTTTTCACGAAATTTTGACATTTTGATGCAATATATATTGCAAGAATTCCTGTACACATTTTGACTATTCTTGTAATGATGCCTGTTTGTCTGTGTGCACTATAACTACTTTAAATATTATTGGATTTTCACAAAATTTTATATCCAGTTTCATTATCTAGAAATCTAGAGCAACATATTTTTTTTTAATTCGAACGAAAACGTCGGAATGTATTAAAAATTTTATATTTTTTTAATATGTCAGCACAGGACACCATTTGACTTAATCATGCATAAAAGGGATTATTTATGGCCCAATGATTACGAGATTTAATAGTTTCAATCGTTGTTGTCAAAAATAGCTGAAACACAATTTTTATATTTGGGGCATCATTGCCCTTCTTGCTGCGCAATTCCCCCCCCCCGACAGTACATTGTCAAGTCGAAAGACTTTGTCAAGAGCTTTAAAGTGAAGGGTAACATGCTGTAATTGTAATCATTTGGATTAACGATCGATTTCTCAAAGTGTTACCTGTAGAAACTGAAAAAAAACCACAGGCTACATAAAAATGGATTATGGTAAGTGAAATTAAAGTTGGTCCACATTCCAGTTATTTAAAATAAATTCTATTTCCTCAAACTAGAACGATGGATATTTTGAACTACCTAGAACGACGGGCAGCTGCCAATTTGACCGCCATAGAAAAAATACAACATACCGATCGTAGAAGATCGTTGATTTTGTTCTCTTATAAAACCTAGCATAATCTTCTATGTTTTCAATAACTTTAAGAAAAGTCATAAAATTTCAATGGGCTGGGATGAGCCGTTTTGGAGAAATCGTTTCTGAAAGTAGTTATGCGGTCATAATGACCGCTTCCGTCGTTCTAGTCTTAATTACGTAGTTGGACCGTTGGTGATCACTTCATCTCCATATCGGGATTACAATAATTCGCGTGTATTTTGAATTCCTGTTCTTGCATGATAGATATAAAAGATCAGCGAATGTATTATACATTCGATTCGATTACGGTAAAAAAATGAAATGTCTGAAGTCACTATTACTATCTCAGTACTAATAACATCCATGGGTCTGTTTCCTACTCCGTATGCACATCTAAGCATAGAATAGTAAATACCTGCAACATCAGACGAAATTGTTGCTCGTTTTAATACCTGATTGTATTTAGAATATTTCCTGTTAAATTTTATGGGTGATTACTATAGCATTTTATGTGTAGATACAAAACACTTCTACTAGACGTCATTTTAAGTAATTAGTGTGTTTAAAACATTTCAACCAGAAATTTATAACAGGAAAATTAAATTTAAAAATACAGATAAAACAATTACTTGTAAGCTTAGAACACATTTCTTTCTGTCCACGTAAGATTCATACTAAATTATAATATTACTAGCTGAATCAACGGCCTCACAATGAGTAATCCCCGAATAACGTGGATGTTTGAATGATTTAATTTGTCCAGTAATCCATATCAAACTGTTTACCAGTGCACCAAATTTCAAATATCTGTCTCACTACAGACTGGGCATTTTTCATTTTTTGAGCCAATTAAACATTTAAGTGGGCGACATCACTAAATTAGCATCTATTAAAAAGCTGAAACTATACACTTTATTCATATCTAACGATCTATCTTTGCACCAATTTTAAAGTCTATTTAGTTGCAAAATCCGTTTTACTATCATTTTATATTGCGAATGTTTCGGTGTGGAGCACTCATTTTTGAAAAATACGATATTTACCTGCGGTTTTATCAATTGATTACCCCGTACATAAAATTTCATGTCATTATTTATCATTTCACATTTGGAACGTTTTGTTATGGAGCACCCTATTTACAGAATATTTTGATTTTTCTTTAAACTTGCGAATGACCCGTGTATTAAATTTCAAGTCTATATCTTATTTTAAATGAAACGTCTCTCATTTATTCCTCAAATAGAACATTTTGAAGCACCCCCCCCCCTTTATTAATCATTTTTGAAACATTGGTTTTTTTTTTTCAGAAGATTGTATTGAATAATTGGTGCGGCAAACCCTAAAGTAGCAAATATTGAAAGCATAGATTTGATCACTTTCTTTTCGAACTATCTATCTGTGTATCACATTTGAAGTTTCTATCTCATCACGAATATGCTTTTTTATCAATTCACATTTCGAACATTTTGATGTTGAGCATCTCTGCTACAGAACGCTTTTAAAAAAATTCGATTTTTCCAGAGGGTTTTCTTGAGCGATTGATCCACGTTTCAAATTGTAAAACTCTATCTCGCTTGAAAATGACGTCTTCTTTTATTCTGAAAATCGAACATTTTAGCGTGCAGCACCTCTAAAGTATTAAATTATGGAAAACTGAAATTCTATATCTCCATCTTTTCCAGCTATCTAACATTACATAAACTTTGAAGTTTCTATCTCATAGCGAAGTATGTTTTTCTATCATTTCACCTTTCGAACGTTTTTGTGGGGAGCACAACCCCCTTAAATGAAACTTTTGGAAAACTCTATTCTTTTTGGCTTTTTTGTTGAATGATTAGCCCATGTACCAAATTCCAATCCTCAATCTAACTAAAGAAGGCATTTCTCATTTACTAAAATAATCGAGCACTTTGGTCTGAGAAATCACTTAAAGTTACAAATATTGGAAAATTCGTATTGCAAACTTTCTTCAGTCCATCACGAAATATGCTTTTAACATCATTTCATCTTTCGAACTTTGGTGTAGAATACCCCCCCCCCCCCCTTAAAAACATGTTTGAGAAACTCTATTGTTTTTGTGTATTTTATCGGATGATTAGCCTATACACCAAACATAAAGTCTCTATCACATTTTAAAGGAAACGTTTCTTATTTATTTGGAAAATCAAACATTTTGGCAGGCAGTACTTCTAAAGTATAAAATTATGGAAAATTGAAATTTTACACGTTCTGCTTTTCCAACTAACCACATTACATTTAATTTAAAGTATCTATCTTACCGCGAAGTATGTTTCCCTATCATTTCACTTTTCGAACGTTTTTGCAGGGAGTACCTACCCCTTTAAATGAACATGTTCGAAAATCTTTATTTTTCTTGAGTTTATTATCAGATGATTGCCACATATACCGAATAACCGCCATATAATCATATACCGGCATTTAACATTTATTTTGAAAATGGAACATTTTGATGTGTGTATCCTAGAAATAATGGTGGTACTAAATGAAAATGTAAAATTGCAGTTTCAACATTTTTTTTCAAGGAAACAGTACTTTATCAATGTCAACATCTATTGATATGTCGAATTGAATGTTTCTACTGGTAGTTTAGTAAATTGAGCGGAATAATATGCATTGTGTCATGCTTAATTTATGTTCTATCTTTGATTAAGTATGCACCCATCCCATTGCTTTGCACAAATCTTTGAAAAGTGCCGTCCTCTTCCGGAAATCTGCATGGCTAATTTATCTTTCGTTTTATTTTATATTCGTTAGGGGTTTACAATCTGTTGATCTAGATCAAACACCCCTGTAAATTTCAGTATTTTTAAAACTTTAGGAAGAGGATTGCATGAGGAAATTAAATATTTATCCTGCTGGACAATGCTTTTATTAAAATTATCACCTTTGGCACATTTATTGAAACCATCCATTTTTATCTGCTTTTCGAAATCTTTGTAGAATGGAGTTTATATAGTTTGGCGACTTATGCGAAATTGGAATTTCAGTATGTGTATCCTATGCAGCATTTTAAATTATCTAGATTTGCATGCTCTGAAGACTAAATAAATTTACGTTTAATAATGAAAATATCCGAATTTCGAACTTATCTCAATTAGATATTCCATTTAAATGGGGGAAATGAATTACAGACAACAAATTGTATTCTTTAATACGTTTTAAGTGTTAAAAGTAAATTATCATAAAAATTGATGTTTTTCACATTTGCATAGAAGTTTACTTTTATTTGTCATAAATGATTAGCTATCTTAACAAGGGCAATATAAATGTCGAAACACTAAGTAAGTGAAATGATCTATAAAGCGTAACTTAATATTTATTCCAAATCGTTTTATTTTAGCATTTTGATGTTCACACCCGATCCTGCAGTGCAGCTGGAATTTATAATTCTACAGGACAACTGACTGTATATCTCTGAAGTGCAGACATCATTTTCCAGCTTCCTGTCTAGAGCGACATTTTTCACCCCTGATAAAATTATTCGACTGACAAGGATGGTTATGCTGGTCAATGTTTATGAAATGCTGAGCTTGCCTTTAAGAAGTCCATTAGATTTTCGTAAAAACTACGTGGATGATACTCCCATAAGAAATTGGTAAGGTGTCCTTGTTTTACATTATATAAATTTGTTCCTTCTATAGTTTCATCTTCTAGCTTAGTCAAATAAAAGTTCTTGTTTAAGCGAGCAACTAATCGCCACATATGGAGATCTCGTTATTAGTCGGCGAAACCGCAGTTTCGGCTGTATTTATTTCATGGCGCGATTCAAATATTTACGTACGATTATCTTTAAAATTCGATAAAGGACTTTAATTTTAAAGTCATTTCAAAATAACTCATAAGTCAGAAGTTAACAAGTACATTTAAGTATTTGGTTTATATAAAAAACGGTTTGCATTAATTTTATTTTAAATTTAAAATTATGTTTAAATTATTTCTCGTGTTAAAATAAATGCAGCAGTAAATTTAAACCTTTAAATTGAAAGCAAACAAACATTTATTAAGTTGAACATTTGCAATGTCAACAACACCGTTTATAAATATAAAAGAGAAGAATGATACAAAAGACTTTCGAAATTTGAATACTTTGAAAGTAAGTGAAAAACTAAATTATTCTCCAAACTTACCATTTGAATGTTCTTCCTGATAAGAAACATTGCTAGGCACCAAACAAAACCCTGTGACAATTTAATATTCAATTTCGCGTACTGATAGATATATAAAAAGCAGTTAACAATTTTTAAGACGCAGCTACTGAAGCAGCCAATCTTTAAACAACGCTTTCCAATGACAAGATCTGCGTGCGTTCCATAATTATCTGATGGTGAAATACTACAAATAGAAAGGTAATTAACAAACAGAAAGGTATTTTCCATTGGAGTTTTACCATATTTAGGGGTGCTCATCTAATAAATCTTCCTTTTGGACAAGGAATTTAAAGATATCAAATTTGTAATTAGAGGGATTAATGCAGCCCAGTGAAAATGTGTAGATAAGAATCTTGAAGCAGAATCGTTATTGGGTCCAATAGATGACATTCCTTTGTATTCTTTGGCTCACAGGAAAATCTAGTCACTTTACGAGCTACATCGTATTATAGTATTGTCAAGTGGTGAAGGAACATTTTTGGAAATATTCTAATTTCCCTTTATTTTTTGGTCTGTGAATGTTTTTTGAAACGGAAATTAAAATTTTCCTCATCACGATAGAATAGTTAGAAAACTGATAATTTAAACACGTTAATGCCACTATATATTTGATCCTTTGATTCAAATGTGCTGGGATTATGTTCGAACAACAAATTAACGATTTTCCTAAGACGGAATTGTGTTCATATTGGAGAGGGGTGGCGAAATTTTTCATCACGACAGAATTTTGTTATTAATATAGTTATTGTGAATGATGAGACAAAAACGCCAACATTTAAAATTTTTTAATACGAATTAGCTTGTATAGTCGAAAACTGTGGTTTTAGGAATTTAAAATTGAAAAAATTCAGCAAAAATTCAACACTTGCAGTTCTATAAAAACAATTGAACGTTAGTTTTTTTTTATTTTCTTTCCGAATTCGAAATACGAGAAAAAATTTTCATAAGAGCTATTTGGTCGTCCATTTAGGTATAAAATGAATTCATTATATAGATTTTTCATTCTAATATTGTTGGAAATCTTAAAAATCGAGAAATTTATTGGAGAAGAACCGAATTTCTGTTATCTGATTCAGAAGTTTGTATCTCAAAATTACGTTCATTTCTGAAGAGTTTTCGATATGGCAAATAGATGGCATATAACACGCCATTATTTTTTAGTCCAAATGTGTCCAATTTTGTATTATAATTTATTATGGCGATGTGGCAAAATCCATTTTGAATCCCTAAAGCTATA
Source organism: Amaurobius ferox (assembly GCA_951213105.1). Taxonomy (NCBI): domain Eukaryota; kingdom Metazoa; phylum Arthropoda; class Arachnida; order Araneae; family Amaurobiidae; genus Amaurobius; species Amaurobius ferox. The sequence goes on along the minus strand of OX578146.1, from coordinate 135,477,420 downwards.
AATATGTAGGGTGTAGCTTAATCCTTAGAGCAGTGGATATCAAATGTTTCTTTTCTGTTGCTATTGGTTAATTATTGATGTGCAATTTATATGTAGCAAAATTCTGAAATTGTCATCAAATGGTTCTATGAGTAATGTGTAAGTGCATTTAGAACCTAGCACACTTTGCTTATACCCAAGAGGTACAGGACCTTAAAAATTCCCTTAAACAGAGTAAATTTCCGTATTTCATTTCTTATTTTGTACCTCTTCTATTATACATAGATCATACCTAAAAATTTTATGGCTAATAAAGTGAATACCTGTAGAATAGGTGATAATTTTTTCAATAAGCTGAATCTTATAATAATATTTTTAAAAGTTGTATAATTTGCATGTATTTATTAGAATTTTATTTTTTGTATAGGTTGCTTGCACGCATGATCGCAACAAAACTATTGCTGACTATGATGCAAAAGTATCCATTCAAGAAGACTTAGATCAAAATGAAAACATTTGCATAATTAAAGTTTAAAAAAAATTATTTAAAATTAAAAATGTAATTATGCAAATGTTTTGATTTCGATCCAAGACTCCTTGAATGGATACTTTTCCATCATAGTCAGCAATAGTTTTGTTGCGATCATGCGCGTGCAAGCAAACTATATGAAACTAAAATGTTAATACATGCATGTAAATTATACAATTTTTAAAAATATTATGAAAATTTTCACTTTATTGAAAAAATTATCACATATTCTACAGGAATTCACTTTATTAGCCATAAAATTTTTAGGTATGATTGATGTATAGAAGAGGTACAAAATAAAAGGTGAAATACGGAAATTTACTCCGTTTATGGCACTTTTAAAGTTCCTATGCCCCCTTAAATTTTATAGGTCAACATCAACTGCTATTTTTAACCCTTTAGAATCATTATGCTTTTATTATATAGAATGTTATTTGATTCTTATTAAAGAAATGTTGAATCTCTCATTTTGGTATTAATACTTATTTTCTATTCTATAGAATTTGAAGTGTAGGGGGAAAATATTTCATACTTCTACGATGAAGACAGCAATAGCCACGCACTAGGAAGAAATGAGTTATGACTTGAAATTCATATGAAGCGTATTTGGTTCTTCTACGTTGAAACTGCCAACCCGAGAAAGTTGTTGTAAACTGCAGGTTTTCTGTTCAATAAAACAACTTCGGTACTTATTTCTGCTTTCTTTTGACAATTCCCTACATGACTAACAGACGGGGAAAAGACACGTTCATGCGCAGTATGCACCAGACTGGGTACGCATGCGCGTGGACTTAGTTTATGGGGGGCACGCATCTTCGACTTGCTCTTTTATTTGAATTACTTTCTTAGTCTTCGTACTGTTATTGCTTTCAAGCAATAATTTAACACCTTATGAAATGGAAAATTTCGCTTTACTACTTGATGTGTTAAATCTAAAATTGAGAGACCTTATTCGATGCAAATTTTACATCGAATAAGGTCTTACAATTTTGGATTTAACACAATAAGTAGTAAAGCAAAATTTTCCATTTCATAAGGAGTCAATTATTGCTTTAATGCAATAACAGTACGAAGACTGGGAAAGTAATTCAAGTCGAAGATGCGTGTCCCCCATAAACTAAGTCCACGCGCATGCGTACCCAGTCTGGTGCATACTGAAAAGTAATGATATTTGCACAAAAATATTTCAACACCTTTATTGTTTCTACATTATTTACATGATTATTGGTAAAAAAACGATCACAATGAACAAATTAGACACATTCCTCGGCCTTTAAAAGAGTAGATTGTAGGTTCCAATGATAGTCAAAGCTACAAGTAGAAACTTTGTATAGGAAAGTTGATGTGTGACGATCCAGATACCAAGCAAATAAATTCCTCTTAGAACTTCGAAAAACAGCAGAAAATGTGGTTTCCACTCGGGAGAATGTCGTGATTAGCTGTTGATAAAATTTCAAGTAAGTGCTGGGAAACATTAAAAATACATAGGAAGCATAATAAAATTCAGAAGGCGCACAAAAAGGTGGTGGTAATTTATTTAATTTCTATTAAAACGATAATATGCGTTCGTATAGTGGTATATTTTGGGCAATGCTTGTTTTCGTTATAACCCACTTTTGTGTATGTAGTCCGGTTTCAATCTGTAACTAATACAATGTTACATATATTTAAAGTTCATCCACTTCGAAATGATGAAATAGTTAACATTTGAAATCATTAAACTATTTAAATATTCATTAATAATTGACATTTCGTTCTTGCAATCTCACGTTGTTCATAATAAAATTTCAAAACTGGCATTTTGGGTGGAATGACAAGACTTGTGGTAATTTTGATTGACTTCAGTGTCAATAATAATTAGAAAAAATACTCTCCAGGACTGTAAAGAGGTATCGTTGATACAATGGTTGCAGTCATTTGAAGGTGTTGAATATAGCAGTGATCATCATTTTTATATAAGTCTCCTGAACTCCTACGAATTGTCATTCCGGACACATTACTATTCTGGTACTTTTCCTCCTCGTCTCATTCATTCTCAAATCTGTCTGCAATATCTGAATTTTCACTCAACTATGTTCGTCTATCGTAGTTCCACCTTCATCTGTATATTGGATACAGGCTTGGGTGAGGAGCTTTGTAATTGACTATATCGTCCTCGATCTAGGCAATTTTTCATTAGCCGCTTTATGTCACGGCTTGCGGTCCAAACCACAACGTGACACTTTTTCGTAAGTGATACTTTTCTATTGAATCATAAGTCGCTTGTACGACTTCTTTATGACCTGGTCATAAACCACGTGGAATTTAATGTCAAGTCTTGGAGTCAGAAATTGGTATAATAAGCTAAACTTTTATGGTTCAGGCATCGACTTGACGTTCACTTTTTGATACCATAGCACATGCATTTGATACCATAATGAGCATGCCACCTGACTCGGGAGGAAAGTATGATGATACAAGTGGTATGTTTTATTAGGGTGCTATAGTATCAAAAACTGAACGTTAGGTCGAGGCCTGAGCAAAAAATATTTAGCTCCTACTAAGTCAATACTAAATTTAATGTGGTTCATGACCAGGCCACAAAAAAGTCTACAAGCGATTTTTGATTCAACGGAAAAGACCCACACATGAAGGGTCACGTGGTGTTTTGGACCGCGGGCTATAAGAAATATGCTCAATAACCAATCTCATTACACAAGCCTGCTATTCAATATCCAGATGAAAGCGGAGTTATGGCAGACGAACAGAGTTCAGTAAAAATTCAGATATTGCAGACAGATTTGAGAATGCATGAGACGAATCAGAAAAGGACCAGAGTGATAATGCGTCCGGAATGACAATTCATAGGAGTCCAGGGCACTGATATAAAAACGATGACCGCTGCTGTGCTCAACAACACCTGCAAATGACTGCAACCATTGCATCAAAGGTACCTCTTTGCCGTCCCTGAAGGCATTTTTTCTAATTATTATTTGACTCTAAAGTCAATCAAAATTACCACCTGTCTTGTCATTAAACCCAAAACTCCAACATTGAAAATTTATTATGAACTACGTAAGAATTGTTGTTAATTGTAAGAACGAAATGTCAATTATTAATGGATATTTAAATATTTTATCGATTTCAAATATTAATTTTAATAAATAATTAAAATACAAAATAACTGTTACCATTTCAAAGTGGGTGACCTTTTAATATTTATGTATTATAGTGATATTACTTACAGATTGAAGCCGGACTACACACAAATAGATGGTTTATTACGAAAACAAGCATTGCACGAAGTATACTACTGTATGAACGCATATAATTGCTCTTGTGTTAACAGAAATTACATATATTATCGCCACTTTGTATTGGGCCCTCTATATTATTATGACACAACATAGATGCACTGCATTTGGAAAAAAAATACAGACCTTCTTGGCACGTCTCTCATGTATTACGAGACATATCATCTCGGGAGTTCCGTTACACCTACACCGAATGCCATTGTTGTCTCTGAAGGTTCGACTTTTCGCTACTGGCGACATATCTTCATTTATGCAAGAAGTTTTTATTTGAAAAATAACAAAATATGGTAAAAATGGGGGAACATTAATGGTTAATATACGTGATATTTGCCTAAACCGTTTCATGCACTGGATTGCTTTGTGCAGTATGTGCAAAAATATTTAAATTTTTAAATTAAGAAGTTAAAACTTCTATGAAAAGAACTCTATATATAAAACAATACAGGGTGTCCCAAAAATATTGAAACGCACTTTAATTTTTTACCTGTTTGAGATAAGTGGGCAATGTAAATTGCAAAAATGTTGAAAGTAAGGTAGGAAATAAGACTACGTTAATGAAATAGTCCTCCCATTAATTTTCAAAAAGTTACACTTTTTAAATTTTTATTCGACCCCCTTAGACAAATTGGGTCAATCAGAAAATTATTTTTAATGCAACAAGATCATAGATCATTAAAAAACACGCATATCTGTATCTTTAAAACTGAGCGAATTATATTCAATTGAAAATAGAATATTGTGAATGGGGACCCTATATCAAATTATAAATGTAAATTCGTGACATATTACAAAAAATATAAAACGATGATAATACAAAGGATACCCAACCGCTTAGTGAGTACCACTGCTTTATATGATGTCTGTATGTGTAATGCTTTATTTAGATGCATTTGTGATAAATTTTGACAAGTATTAACGTATTTTTGATCTAAACAATTTCCTTTGTCATTTGTTTATAATCCGATTTTCATTGATGAAACAGCCTTTCATAGGGTACGGAAAAGTGGCATAAGTCAGATATTTTCCTTTATCATAATTCAGTTGATTTTATAGATACAGATATGCAGTTTTTTTAATGACCTTGTTGCTTAAAGAATAAAAAAAAATTTGATTGACCAAATTTGTCTAAGGGGGTCGTTTAAAAATTTTAAAGTGTAACTTTTGAAAATGAATGTGAGGACTATTTCATTAACGTAGTCTTATTTCCTACCTTAATTTAAGCATTTTTGTAATTTACGTTGCTCACTTATCTCCAACAGTTAAATAATTAAAGCGCGTTTCAATCTTTTTGGGACACCCTGTATAGTCTATTACAGTAAATGTACACAAGTATAAACGGAAACATACCCAATAATAGGATGCCGGATAAACGGAACTTTATTGTACCTTTAAAAAGAAAAATCAACGATTTCAATTGTTTTGTAGTTGTCACGAGCCATTCTAAATAAGCTTTAGAAATTTGTTTTTTCAAGAGAGCGTGATTAAACTATCAAAATTTTAGGCAGAATAGTATATCTAAAAGTTGAATGTCATTAAATTTCCAAATTCAAAAGTCTGAATTTTGAGAGTTCAAATTTGTTATATGATATTGTGTGATACATTTTATAACAACGCATCTGTAAATCAGATTTCTGATAAAAGATGTAATACCTATCTTTATATAAAGGAGCATTCCACTTTTAAAATCATATGAAATTATATTTTTGTTGCCTCTTACAAAGTCTTATATATCTAAACATTTTGATATAAACATTATTTTCATATGTTATATCCAGAAATATTTAAAAAATATATAAGACATTAAATTATACATTAGTGTTTGAAGTTTATACTCTGAACACGTTTTTTTATCCAAAATGTAGATTTTGGAGTTTGCGCGTATATTTCAAGAACTGTTTAATGTATTCATATTAAAACTTGCTTGTTTTGCATTAGAAATATTGTAAAAAATGTGGAACTTGAATTTAATATGCAACATACAAAAACATTTTTATCGGAGAAATAAATGTTAAAAATTCCTAAGAAGTTGCTTAAAAAATAATTTATGTATTATACTTATATATTATACTTAAATTTCCAATTACTTTTTTATTGTATTTTAAAATGTAGTCTGTCCTAAAATTTTTATGACCATAACTTCCAACACATTTTATTTTTAAAAAGTTTAAATTTGTGGTGATTTATTCAAACCTTTATACAACTTAAAAGTAGACTGTTTCCTGAATGAATTTTGCTTACATTTTTTTTGACAAATTTACAGTAAAAGAACTGACAAGTAAATTATAAAAAAATTTAACCAATGAAGATGCTTACGTCCACATGTTAAATACTATAACAGTTCAATCTCGTTAACACGAAAGTGCTTCACTCTACGTATTTTTTCCACGAAGGTTTCAGTTTCCTGTCAAATTATGTATCGAGTTACAATGCGTTTTGCATTGTAAACATAAAGACGCTTAACGTTAAATACAGTTTAACACCGAAAGATAATGTAAGTTTATGACAATTAGCTTCTTTTAGCCTGAACATTTTTTTTTCGTCTCGTTCAATGCTTTGTAAATTTTGACGCGAGTACAGTCTGTAATTTCGGTATCCGGCTGAAATATATGCGTTATAAAAAATGTAAATACTTTGAACACTTATATTTCCAAGCAGGATAGATAAAAATGTAAATAAAATTTATACTTGTATGGTCGGAAATAAGGTATAATTTATGAATATACAAAAATGATTTCGATATTTTAAATAGTTTGAAACATATATATATTTTTTCATAAAAAGTTTTTTATCCGAGTTTCATTTTGCTTAGTTTGAGTCAGAATAATTTCCAAACTTTAAAAGTAGATATAAACTATAAGGGATAAAATGTTCAATGTGGAATCAAGTTTCAAGAGTAATAATTTGTTTTTACAAATATTTTATAATAGGTTTAGAGCAATTGTCTCGTCAACTTGGAAAATATTGTAAAATTTCTGTATTTTTAAAGCTTATATTGTCTATATGACGAAAATTTAAAGTGATAAATGCTAGTGAGTACGAATAGTAAAGAACTAATTTATATCTGCTTAAAAGTCCTATAAAATATATAATAGGATTTAGATCATATTCCAGTTTTCAAAATTTAGTGGCTAATACAATAGACTAATATTATCTGTTGTAAACTACGAAAATAATATTGGAAACAGCGAATAAACTTATTGAGCTATATTTACGTTTCAGTTTATAATATGTTATTCACGCAAGATCGTTTCAGTTCCATCAGACTGAAGCCACCTCCAATCTCTATTTATGCACGTGATGATTTCAGCTGTTTGTATTGTCAGCAATGTCAGAAACTGAGCGGAATTTGTTAAATTCTTTCTCAATTTTGTAAGGGTGAAAATTATATTGCTTGAATTCGCACGAATCGAAAAACAAAGTATGGAACATTACGAAAACAATCGAAAATTACAAACTATGAGTCGTTTGATAATGCAATAAGCAGCATTTTCACATAAACAGGGAGGCTTTGTATGTGTTCTGGAGAATTATGACGTAGAGTGTCGAACAGGACAGAGCACCAGACGACTTTAATCTCCGGTTTCAATATGTGGTTCTTATCGTCAAACTGTGACATTCATTCTGTGACCCTAATTGGAGGTTCGACGTTTTTATTTACTACTTTTTATTATTTGTCCTAGCTCCTAGTGTGGCAGTTTGTTGCACATTTAGAGTTTAAGCAGTTTGGGGGGTTGATGCAGATCTAAGGGTTACCTAGCATTTTGTCAGCTTAGAGTTTAGAACATTTTTTTTTTTTATAAAACATTAGTCGCGAGTTTTATTTAATATCAGATGTTTGAGGTGGGATTTTTTTAATTCCGATTGTCGATGTTTAGAACAGCGCGGGCTCTCTTAAGAGATTTGGCCTTGCGATGATCATAGTCATGCAGATTGAATAACAGTTCATTCGGAACGGATGGCAAATTTTTGTAAAATTTAAGCGCTAGCTTTTTAATTTGGGCTCTAACAGTTTTTATTTTGAATTCATTCCTAATTACCGAGTTTCTTAAGAACCTGGGAGCTTTCCTGATAATCCATAGGATTTTGTTTTGTTTTGTCTCTAGGAGGTCTGGTTTTACAGGCATATCCCCATACGGGTGCTGCATACAGCATTCCCGGGCGGATAACAGATTTATAAATTAGCAGTTTGTTTTGATGACTGAGATTTCCGTTTCCTATCATTGGGTATAAGGCTCCTGTAGTTGGGTATAGGGCTCCTGTCCTCACCTGGCTTATGAATTGTTATAATTATCGCTTCCTTCCATTATTTGGGGAAATAGTTTATTTTAATATTTTATTTATTAAGATAATCAAGTAACATATTACATTTAGGGGTAGGTTTTTAACATCAATATTTCTGATTTTGTCGTGCCCTGGGCTTTTACGGTTTTTGATAATTTCTACTATCTCCTGCGGGGTGGCTGTATTAATCTCAGCCGTTACCGGGGAATTTCTAAAGTTATTTAAAGTTTGTCTGACCATTCTTGGAGTGTCCTGACACATTAGATCGTGATTTGGTTGGAATTGTTTTTCATAATGGCTTGCGAGCGCCTTCGCTTTTTCCTCGTCTGAGTACGCGATTTTAGCGCCATCTATTAGTGGCGGGAGCTTAATTTGAGGTTTCCTGAGTCTTTTTGCGAATTGCCAGAGCGATACGTCTTCTGGGCTAAGGGATTCGATTAGTTCTTTATACTGTTGCTGCTTTTCTGCGACAATTTTTCCCCTGGCTTTGCACGTGAGTTTGTTAAGCTCCCTCTTAAGGGCGGTGTCTCTGTTAGCCTGTCATGTCTTACGTATTCTATTTCTTTGCCTGACTAATTGTTTGACATGGTGGGAAAGTGTGGGCATGTTTAGAGACTCACGATGTGTTGTGGCAGAGGCAATTGCTCTCTTGAATTCTGTTGTGAGTGTGTGCGTGGCAGAGTCAATATCCGCCGTGCTCATTATGTCAGGTACTGCTAAGAGCGGCTCGAAGAGTGCTCTTTTGAATACTTCCCAGTTGACCCTCTCTTGTCCCAGAGAGGCTGGAAGAGGTGTGTTAAGGTCAAATGTCACCAGTACCGGTAGATGGTCCGAGACGAATTCATCCAGGGTACTAATAGTGTGAACGTAATCTATGTTTCTCGTTAAGACAAAGTCTATGAATGAGCCGTTGGCGCCTGAGAAGCAGGTTGGTGTCGACGGTGCAATAATGTTGGTGTATGTCGTGTTCAGCAGTCTGTGTATCTGTGTACCGTGTGAATTGGCTCTCCTACAGCCCCACGCTGGATGGTGTGCGTTGAAGTTGCCTGCGAGTATTGTGTTTGGATATCGCGGGAAAATCAGTTCCAGCTGCGCAGCTACATTTACTCCACTCATATTTTTGACATATGTTGAGGTTAGGATAAACGGGCTAGTATTATTAATTTTAATTTTTATATTAGTATTTTCTATACCTTGAAGATTTATGTTGTTTAGTTCCTCGTGGGAATATTTCTTTTAATGTATATTTCTGTTCCTCCATGGGGCGTTCTAGCATTAGTATTTGAGCTAAGATTATGATAGCCATAGTAGTTTGCTATGTTTAGTTTTTTATTTTCTCTAACTCCAGTTTCCTGATATAGTAAGGCGTCTACGTCATTTTCGTTTACTTAGTTCCTAAGTTCATTTATTCTTGGAGATATGCCGTTCGCATTCCAAAATATTATTTTAAAGGATTCCTTTTGGGACCTAGGTATGACGGGTTTCATTCTTACCTTTACTTTTAAAATCCGCGATTATTTTAAGGGCCTCAAAGACCACTACCATTGGATCGGTCTTTTTTTGTACCAACTCTGCGAACTGCATCAACAACTGCATCATGTTTTATGTCGTCTAAATTAAACATACTGATAAATTCTCTGATGAGTTTGAGGATATCCACTAACTTTTCAGCATCAGATTTATCAGTCGGTTCAGTCTCAGCTTCCATTTCCTCAGCTTCAGCCGCGGTTTGCACTTTTTGTGAGTTTCCTTTTAGAACTCGATAGTCTTTTGCTTTTTTTCACCCATTTTAACTAACAGCTGGATTTGCGCAGGCTCTTCTTTATTGGCTCGTTTAGTTTGTTTCCTATCCTGGACCTTTCTGTCAAGTAAGTCTATCCTTTGCCTGTCTGGCTTTATCTAACTCCGATCTTCTTTTAATGTCAGCTGTAGCTGCTCTTACTTCCTTCAGGGTCAATTCTCTGGAGATCGATGGTTTGGGGGCCTGCTCATGCACCGATCTGTTAGGTGCTGAAGGTTGGTGTCTGTTTACCTGTGGCACTATATGCGAGGAGCCCTGGGGGGGGGGGGTGCCTGGGGATTTAGTCCGAGGACCTTTTGCCTCCAAGGGGGTATCTGGTTTTGGGGGAGAGTGGGGCATACCCCGGTGCTTTTCCTCTATTTCAGGGGTTCTTCAGGCATTGCCTAAAGTTCGCCGGGTGGTCTCCATTGCAATTTGCTCACGTTGCCTTCTCCGTCCTGGGTCTTTGGCAGTCCCGTGTGAAATGATCTTCAGCGCACTTAAGGCACTTGCGTGGCATATTGCAGTTCTCAGAGGAGTGGTTGAACTGCTGGCACCGGTAGCAAATTTTAAAGCCCCTTGTTCTGAAGGCCTCTACCTTCACAGCCAAGTATCCTAACCTTATCAGTCTGTAAATCCTCTGCCAGTCTTCCGTGTGCTTAAGGCTGAGTAAGAAGATCGGCAGGGGGAATCTCGTTTTAGTGTTTCGCAGTTTAGAAACCCGGACTATATCTAATCCCAAGGATATAAGTTTTATTTCCTCAATGTTATAGTTTGCTGGTAGCCCCTTCAAAACTACCTTTTTGGGCCTTTCAGTTTTCAAGTTTAAGCCGTGGAAGGGGATTTTTTCACTCGTCAGATGGCGCTGTACAACCCTATAAGCGTCAGCGTCATTGGAAATCAGTTTTAGCTTGTCTCCTGTGAGCTTGTCAGATACTTTATTGCCTGTGATCTCATTTAACTTTTTTAGGAGAGCCTGGTAGTTATCTCTAAATGAAAAAGCATTCCGCTTTTGGGTCTTTTTTCTCTACTTCCATACGTTTTTCACTACCACTATTTACAACCGTTTTTGGTTTTGGATCACTTTTTAACCCTACAGGTTGCGCGACAATTTCAGTATAAGTCTTAGGCTTATTTACTTCATTAGAATTTGCATTTACATCATTACAATCCATGTTATCATGGTCACTAGATTTTAAGTTTGATTCTCCAGTCTGGATTTCAGTAGGAGTTCTCTTGAAAATTATAAGTATAATTGAAAATATCTTAACATTTTCAGTTCTATAAAAATAGTGGTTCTTGATAAAAAATTGTATTTGTCAAATTTGATGCATTTATTTTGGTAGAACAATCAGTACAGTATTTTTAAAGCTAAAAGTTATAACTGTTATCTTTTATATTTATATTATTATTAAAATAATATGTTGCGATGACTCATACTACTATATTTAAACACATATCATAAATTACTTCAATGATTACTCGAACTACATTTTACATAAGCGAATTGTTGAGCTGATCGTGTTAATGAGGTTTAAATGTATTAAAATTTTAAAATACATTTTATAGGACTTTCAAAGTTATTACAACTTAAATTGCATTTTTTTTCATCAAGAGAATAAAAGAATGATTACCATATTCTGTCATTGTTCTGTTCATAACAGATAATCAACCCATAGATCCTAGTCTTCTGTCCTTAAAACTAACTGTCGGAAAGGGGTTTTATTTAAATCAGGCAGTTGCTTGGGCTCCATTTAAAATCACGCCGGGCCAGCTTGTAAGAAACCTATGGAAATAAAGCTTAATATAAATATTTGTATAGTTCACAAAAATGCTGTATTTCATGCAATATAAAAAAATATGTCCAATTACGTGATAATAAATTGTGTGACGAGATAATAAAATGTCGGTGATGTGAAATAAATAGGAAATATAAAAAAGAAGTAAAATCTTAAGTAAAATCGATTGTATTTATTTAAACAAACAATTAGATATACTTAACATATTATAAATTTTAAAATTCATATAAATGTTAAAATTCATATTGATTTTACTTCTTTTTTTATTTTTAATATTTTATTTGCTGAATAATTTTAAAAACATTTTACGTAATCAACCCTATAATTGCAACTTTTCTTTGCAGATATTAAATGTGTTTTATTTATAAGGATATAATGAAGAGCATGATACAGCCCATCCTATAAGACCCTGATTAGTTCTAGCATGCCATCATCTAGTATATATTGTTCTGCCAGAACTACAAATGATTCTTACAGTTATTACAGAATTACCAGTACTTCTTGCAGTTTTTACAGTATTACGAGTACTTCTTACAGTTCTTCCAGCATTGCCAGTACTTCTTACAGTTAGTTCTTCCAGCATTATAAATGCTTCTTACAAAGATAAACTGAAGAAATTATGATATTGTAAGAATTGAAATAGTCAGTAATGTATAACATTCTGAATACATGTCTTGGAAAATTAAAACTATTGTGCAATTAAATGCTTCAGATAACTACTGCGAATTTTTTCCATTTTAAATAATCTGCATTTGATTAAGAGATAATATATATGTATTTGCCGCTAAATATTTATATGCTGCTTCAAAAGTCTTAAATATGTTAAACATTTTTTCTATTCAGAAAAATGCATGCTTTAGGAGAAACTACAACATTTAAAAACATTTTCTATTTAGAAATGCATAAAACCTCGCCTTGTTTCCACTATACTATAAATATTGAATACAAACTGACAAAAATATAAATATTCACTGCGCTTATGCTCTCAAAGTTTCCACTAAAAATATATTGTTCATATTTGAATAAATTCTCAAATGTCTTTGTTCGTTACTAATTCCCCCGTGGTGAAGGAGCGCCCTACGTCTACACGCACTACGTCTACAAGACTCTCCAGGGTATCCCATGGTGAAGGGGAGAAGATTTGCAGCTTCACTTTTATAGAGTCTCCCCGAAGGGCGGAAGTCTGACTTGGCCTCATCATGACAACATCCATGTCCGCTGGCTGGATTCGGACCCGCAACCCGGCAATCAGACGGAAACGCATGCCCCTGACCGCTCGACCACCGGATCGACCAAATAACTTTGTAAAACAAATATGCATCAATGCATAAGTATAGGGGGAAACCCATACCCATTTGTTCTGAGCGGCCTTTTTTGGGGCGGACGATAACACCACCAATAAAAATCATCTTAAATAGAGAAATCTGTGAATTTGGCGCAATACGTACTCTGATTTAATGCATTTCCTAACATATTCAGTTAATGTGACGAAAACCTCAGAGGGTTGTTAGCAGACATCAACAGGGATAAAAATTGAAACGGAATATGGTGTCGCAAACCACGTTCAGTAATAGCGAACGTAGAAAATAGCGAAAACATGTATGCAGGCTCTAACTTTAGAGGATAGGGAAGAACGAATGTCAATTGATCGCTGAATGCGTTCGTTGGTTCGCTCACGATATCTGAATGGCGGAACGTACCTTTTTTTTCTGTAACACGTTTTCCCGGAATTGCTGCAAGAGTGTGCCGGTAGAAGTGCAACGCGGCATGTGGTTAGTGTATGATGGTTCCCCAGCACATTTTCACCGCGTGGTGCATAACCACGAGCTGGACGCGTTGCCTGCGTACCAGGTTCGGTCGATCTCAACCCGTTGGACTTCTTCCTCTGGGAACAAATTAAATCACTCGTTGAGGAGACGGCTGTGGACATACCGGAGAATCTCACAGCTCGAATCGTCGTCGCTTTGGCTGATATCAATAGCACACCCAGTATCTTTGAGTGCGTATGGGAATCGTTTCCCCAGCACATTTTGTCGTTGTAGACTGTGAAACAGTCGTTGTAGACTGTGAAACTGTCGTTGTAGAGTGTGACTGCGTTGTGTGTGTGACTGACCACTTCGAACAACACATGTAATAATTTTGTTCACATCATTCCCTCTTCAGCATTGTACTATACATCAGAAACTTTGTTGTAAACATGCTGTCAAATAAATAGTTTTGTTGTTATTATTTGACTTTTTGTAGTCCGCGCGTGACGTCAGAACATGCATACGTATTTTCGCGATTTTCACCGAATAAACGTGATTTGCGCTATCATGTTCCACTTCAATTTTTGTTCCTCTTGATGTTTACTAACAACCCTCAGAGTTTATCGCCTCATTCTACTCCATGTGTCTACCATTTCCCATGTGTCTACATTTCATATAGCCACATGGGCTAGTAAAGAAAGAAAATAATTTACATTTTATGCTCCGCCATAGTAATCCGGTCAAAAGGCCGATAATACTGAAGTCATAATAATAGTCATCAATAATACTGAAGTTGCCGTGTAATGTGGTATTTTCAAAACATTCGATATTTTAACGGTAAAGTACCTTTGAATGTCCTTACCGTCAAAGTATGGAATTAAGGAATGGATGAAAGGAATTGGAAATATGTCCATATATATGTAATTGTAACATGTGGGCCACTATATTATAACTCAAGAAAGCATACTAATATCTGTGCGAAATTCTATGTGTGGATACAGTATTAAAAATAGAACTAATTTTAGATGATTGAAGCACAATTTATTCGAAATTTAATATTTTCAAAGCATAATTTCCAATTGGAAAACAATGAGTTCTATGAACATATCTAGTAGTATAATATTTCTTGTAAAATTAGTTTCAATATAGCTTTGGATCTGGACAGCATTATAATTATATATATTGCAAATACTATAATCGTCCAAATGTATCCAATTTATTGATGTGGTAGTTCCATGCCCAATTAAAGTAATTTTACGAATTGTTATATACATTTTTAAATAACTTGCAATTAATAAAGTCAGAATGAAAGAGCATATTGAGCATATTTATTTTTTTTTCATTTTGGTTTCGATTCTGATATAGACTTAGAAAATTTTAAATAAGAGTATAAAAAAGTCGTTTGAAGTCTCCCGATACTTTTTGCTGTTCCAGAGAATTCAATTTTTTTAGTAGTACAAAAGTTACGTGTTATAATAGATTCTCTTAAAATCTAAAGATATATATTAAACAAATTCAAAGTATTTACCCAGAGCACCCACCGCCCCTATTGCAGACACTAGCATCCAGACTAGTCTCACGCTTAAGAGAGAGTGATTCTACATTTTTAAACACACCTATAAGGCGGATCTTGCGAAATCAAGCTTTTGCAGCCGCGTGCAAACTTATCTGAATCTTAGAAATTAGAAGGTAATTGAGAGGTAAGAGTGAATTTGTAAGTCTCTATTGCAGTTATCCAAATTATGTCATTTAGCAGTTTTTCCTAATTCCATTGTAGGTATCGGTTATTCCATGCTATCACATGCATTATAAGTGCTAAATCGGTCCATGAATGCTGTTATCTGTAATGGGACCCATTGCAAGTATAGGATATTCCAAGCTAACAAGTGTATAATAAGTGCAAAATCGATCAATGAATGTTATTCTCTCTAATGTTATACATTGCAAGTATTAACTTTCCATGTTAATAAGGGTAAAATCAGTTCATGTAAGTTGTTATCTGTAATGTTATCCATTGCAAGTACCGGTTATTCCATTTTAATAAATGCAAAATCGGTCCATGTATAATGTTATCTGTAATTTTATCAATTGCAAATATCGGCTAGTCCATGCTAATAAGTATACAATCGGTCCATAATTGCTGTTATCTGTAATGTTATCTATTACAGGTATCGACTATCCCATGCTGACAGGTGCATAATAAATGCAAAATCGGTCCATCTTTGCTGTTATCTGTAATGGGATCGCATAATTGTTTACGAACCCTTGAGAGGGCTGCGGAATTCTATTGCAGTCCATCAAAATCTTCGATAGTGAATATGTTTCGATAAATGGATATGCTAAAAAGAGCGGTATTCCATTTCATAGTCTCTAGATCTGTGGTACTGAAAACAAGGCAGTATGTCAAATGGAATAGGCTATTTCTGAAAACAGCATGAGTCATGTTTTCAAATATTTTCAGGAATCAATAAAAGCTTTCATATACAATCATGATAGAAAAAAAAATTCAGATATGTTTTAAACATATTTAATAATAATTTTTATTCTTGGTATAAGAAGTTTTGTCGAAAATTATTCAAATTATATTATTTCGAAGTTTTTAACTTTTTATATTATTACAAAACACGGAAGAACATGTCAGAAAATGTTTTAAAAGAATGACTATAATGATAAAAAAATACAAAATATATGTTTATTTTGTAGCATCATTATATGAAGGTGGTTGTATAAAAATTAAGATATTTGTTTAAATAAAGTATACATCCATATTCTCTATCTAATTACGCCTCCTCTCCATTGGTATTTTCCATTTGTTCAGTGTTCTATTCAGTGTATCCTAATAAAACTTTCGATGTTCATCTAGAATGTTATTCTTGATTTTTTATATTTTCACTCTTCTGTTTTTTTATTAGTAGCATAATCTTGTTTTGATAGAAAAACTGAATTATGAATTATCTGTATTACACATTTAATTCATCAATATTTTTACTGTGTTTGCCCGACTACTTTTCCGGTTTCGCAAAAATGTGCTTCTGATGATGTTTTTCAAATGATCGATTCAATTGTGAACGCTAAGAACATTGCGCTGAAAAGGGGAATCTGTGCTATTTGCAGTAAAAAGGAACGTTGTGTAAGGTTGAAAACTGGATAATCAGTGATCTTACTTACGAGAGAACTATACGATTTGCCTCTTGAAAATCTCAAAATCACTAGATTGTCCATATAAAAAAAATAAAGAAAAACTAGACCCTGATCCACCTCGTTGATCATTTGTGATCCATTTCTAAACCATGTGAAAGAATCTCAACAAAATCGCAATATATCTTTCAAAATTGAAAACATTCCAAATGATTTTTCAATAATGCACAACTCGATAAGTATGGCATTTGATAGATACGGAAATGCACCATTTCCGCCTTTAAAATTTACAAGTGTCCTTTCAGTCATTTGTTTGGAATCAAATAAATGACTCGTGTCGCCATGCTTTAGAGGATTGCGGCAATCTTCCGCAAGTGTACGACTAATTCACATTCCTCAGTATACATAACTCAATTTTGTTATCAGCATCGTGAAATTGTGCCCAAGTTAAAGTTTTGATTAGATTCCGATGCACTTGGTACTAAATATTTTTGTTGAAAATTTGGTAATTCACAATCCGAAAAGTGTCAGGCTTGGCTTCTATGATTGCGACTATATATAAGATAGTGTTTAAATGTTTAAACCTAACTTTTGAACAAAGATAAATGTTAAATTTAAGTTCAATCCTTTTTTTATGTTGGTCATCCATAATGTAAAATTAATTGAAGTGAAATATTGTGCTTTAGAAATAATAAACATTTGTCAATAACTTACAACATAAATCTATTGGGGATATAGTTTTTTTGACCAGGTGCTTTTGGAACAAGTGCAACCCACTGACATTGCTTATTTTGCTCGTAAGAAACTCATGTGATTTCCTCGTTGCAAGGTTTTCAAAGAACCACTCCGGCTTCCTTAAGTTTCATGCTAGAAAGCCCAGTTCCAAAGATTGTGATAATTTAAAAATAACATACATTTGTCAATAACTTACAACATAAATCTGTTGGGGTCTAGTTTTTTTTACCAAGTGCTTTTGAAACAAGTGCAACCCACTGTCGTTGCTTATTTTGCTCGAAGAAAACTCATGTGATTACTTCGTTGCAAGATTTTCAAAGTTCTACTGCGCCATACTTAAGCTTCATGCTAAAATGTTCAGTTCCAAATCGTCATCCAGTTCCAAAGATTACGGACGATAATACATAAAAATGCACTTACCCTTCGATTTGTCAAGGTATACAAATTTTACGATTTTGATTTTAAACGTTTTAAAATATGTTCCAAATTTTTGTGTAACAAAGTAGAATTTCAGTTTTGCATGGTTTAAGAATACGAAAATGTATTTTTAATTCGCGTAGTTTTTTTATTTAGCCCATTTTATTCAATTGTAATCGCGATGTGAGCAAACATATCCTCAATTTGACGCTCATTGTTTAGTTACTAAACGTGATCCAATATCCAATTGCCGAAATGTCAAATAATGAACCATTGTTCCATCCAATGATACGTTCAGGATTTACAGAACAGTCGCGATGTCTCATTAACTAAAATAACAGTTTAAGGATTGGGTAATTGAGGATTCAATTTCTAAATACAAATATCTATAGGGAATTTCCCTTTCATTTACTTTGTTCTATGTATTATTTATCACCATGTGTATTCCAAATATTTTTACCCTGTAAATAATTATGTTACCATATTTTTTAATTCTTTAAAAACATATTTTTTTATTAGGTAACAGCTTAGTGAAGCCGATAAATTACATCCATTTGGAATAATTTCGTTAATATAAAATATTTCGATGTCATTTACATCCATAGGCAATCCAAAGTATTATTTTCTCGGTACACTATAAACTATTGCCATTGAATCGGAAATCTTCATTGTATCGCATTGAGAATAAAATCTTAACATTCGAATAATTCGAGTTCTAATCATGATAATTACTAAAAAATTTTAGTTTTAGTATTTCTTAATCTAGCTACATACAAAATTTCACAGCGCCTGATGTGTTTGTTCTTGAGTCATAATTTTCTAAAAAGACATGCACATATACATGCACATTACTTTTCTACAGAATCAATGCGGGCAGACCATTACTCTTCCTATAGAATCAATGAGGGCAGCCCATTACTTTTCCTACAGAATCAATGCGGGCAGCACATTACTTTTCCTACAGAATCAATTCAGGCAGCACATTACTTTTCCTACAGAATCAACGCGGTTAGCACATTACTTTTCCTACAGAATCAATGCGGGCAGCACATTACTTTTTCTACAGAATCAACGCGGGCAGCACATTACTTTTCCTACAGAATCAATGCGGGAAGCACATTACTTTTCCTACGGAATCAATGCGGGCAGCCCATTACTTTTCCTACAGAATCAATGCGGGCAGCACATTACTTTTCCTACAGAATCAATGCAGGCAGCACATTACTTTTCCTACAGAATCAACGCGGGCAGCACATTACTTTTCCTACAAAATCAATGCGGGCAGCACATTACTTTTCCTACAAAATCAATGCGGGCAGCACATTACTTTTCCTACAGAATCAATGCGGGCAGCATATTACTTTGCCTACGGAATCAATGCGGGCAGCACATTACTTTACCTACAGAATCAATTCAGGCAGCACATTACTTTTCTTACGGAATCAATGCGGGCACCCTATTACTTTTCTTACAGATTCAATGCGGGCAGCACATTCTTTTCCCTAGAGACTTAAAATCATTTTCTCTTTTGGCCTTCGTAACTGATTGAGTTTAATTGCACATGAATCCATAACATGAATAATTGTTTGAAATTACACCGAATGTGAGGTTCTAATTCAATTTTCGTTCTCTTTCTGCGACTAGACGTATTTTTAAAAAACGACGTTGCATTAATTAAAAAAAAGAACCCTAAAATATCTCGAGAACGGTTACTTTTACAATAATGAATTTGGCCTTCATGTATAAAACAAGCATTTAAATGATACATTTGGGTATATGCAGACTTTTACTTCAGATATCGATGAAAATCCAGGATTTTTCCCGAATCATATCAGAATTGGATCAGTACCAGGATAGCCCACAAGTAAATTAACAACCAAATTTCATGAAATTTATTCAATTAGTTGTAGTAAATTAGTTTTTGAGTAAGAGTGGATATATACATTGGCGAGACAGACATACAGATGCCACACTAAAAATAGTTTTAAGGGTGTATTAGCGATGTGCTTATCTGTTAAAATTTCTAGTTGCGATTTTCGGCCGGATTTCAAAACGTTATTCATTACGATGTATTGTAGGAAAAGTTAAAATGAAAAATATGATTCAGGGCTTCCTAGCCAAGGAATTGTGGTTAAAAGAGTGCAATTCCCAACTTTTAAAGGGCCTTTAAAGTTTACTTTTAAAAAGTCAAACACAAGTATTCGTATGTTTTGTCTCTGACAGAAAATTTAATACATTATTTTATAATCCTTAGCACCCTTGTTACCAACAATTTACACTAGCAAGTGCGTCTGACTTTACGAACTCAAAGTAACCCCTAATTTCTGTAGTAAATTAGTATGAATTACGCAATATTTAAAACAGATTACATTTTTTAACTCTGTGATCTTATATTTTATTGTATCTGTGACACAAATCTGCATCTACACCCGCAAATCCTTCACCAATAGGGTGGCATTGTTTAACATTATTTGGGGTACAAATGTGCATATATTTCTTTCACAGGTTTGCTCCAGATTTTGATTTACAAAGTCTTCTGAAATAGTTCAATTGCAATAAATAATGGAAGTATGGATTATAAGACTTAAAATACGCTTTTTAAGTGTGAGCTATTTACAACGAAAATTTTTGAATGAAACTAAATTGCCATATGTGTCAAGTAAACATGTTGCAAGAAAATGTAAAACAGGTGACTAATAAAATATGGCAATATAGTTTATAAATATCAGGTAAATTTAAAGAGGAATTTTAATACGTAATATGATATACCTGAGCCAATAAAGTCAATGCAATTGTATAAAGAAAGTTCAAGAAGTAATTTGGTTAAAAACATTCAATGCTGATAAAAACATATCCGTGAAGGTGCGAAATCTGAAACACATATTTACGTTTTCTAACTTATGTACGTAATATGTAGTACACATTTGCATCAGCAAATATCACAGCGTTGAAAATTTGATTTAAAATAAATCCAATCGGTTGTTAACTAAGTAAACTCTATTTCGATATAAAATACAAAACTCGCATGTATTTATGCATGTAAACCAAACTCGCATGTATTTATGCATGTAAATCACAAAGTGCTCACTCATTTACTGAGTTATGATTGTATCTTCCATAATTCTCAAGCATAAAACCGACATTTTTACAGGCACTTCTCATGCATTACCAGTAGACATACAGGGGGATACTTTTGGAATCTACAACTATAGCGTGCAGATCCATTTTCATTCACGAAAGCACATATGATAAACACATTTCAGGTAAAATTCGCGTTTGAAATGAAGTTTCAAATGTTTAATTTCAGTTACGTGTATTTACAGTGTAAAGATTGAAAATATGTGGAATGTCCGAGCAGCATGATCTCTGTGTTTATTGCGTAATTTACTCTTAGCATGTCTTTTCAGTTTTAGAAAATCAACTGTTTCAATTTCTGAATTTAAAAGTGAGTTCATCTCCAGCTACCCCAGCTGGTCACATTAAACCAGACATTTAAACAAAAATATAAATCCTCGATTTGATTTATCCCATTTTAAATCATTCAATTCTGTACATACAAAAAGAATATAGACAAAAGGAGGGAAAGTCTATAATTGCCATGATAATATATCATCATCAAGATGCTGACGATTACATCCACGATCTCTTATTTTAAGTGAACTATTTTCAAATATCTAAAAACTTTTACAAAATTTTGGACAAAAGTGAACTTTGTAGGATACAGAGTATAAGTTTGATCATCCTCAAATTTTATCACCCCAGTGAGTACTAAATTTATGGATATATACTTATTTATGAAGCAGTTTAGAATGAATCATTAAATTGAGAATGAAGTTAGTAAGGATTCGGTATTTTTCGCCACTTGTACGTTATATTTTATCTTCTACGATTTCATTTTAACTTTAATGAAATTAAATCTTGTTGTTTATAACCTGCTTAACAAATGACAAAAGCCCCCTGGTTTTATTGTTGAAACATTTGAGTCCAACTTGAACTTAGTTTTTATATTTTGATAGGACTATGCAGGTCGTATTAACTATTTCAAGAATAATTGTAAACAAATAAGAGTATGTAAAATTATTTTGCCGATTTCAGATATGTAAAAAATAATATTTAAAAAATCAATTTTTATTTTATAACTGAACACAAAAAATGATTTCATGTTTTTAAAACATTTGGATAAGCATTTTTCCAGATCGTACACAAACGATACTTATATAGAGCATTAAGGTAACATAGTTATATTATAATTGCTTTCTTCGATTTTTGGGATAGAAAAATAAATGAAACGTATTCCATTATGTTCCACACATCCGAAAAAATAGAAAAATGAACTCTTAAAACATATTGATGGAATGCTATCAGTTGTTACATAAACATAAATACAGCATTCTTGCAGACCATCAAAGTCTCTAACAGATAGTGGAAGCAATCACAATTGACATCCTCACAGGTATTTAAAAGTCAGTTCTTAATGCTTCATGTAACTTTACATTAACTTACATTAAGTTGAGAATTCAAACAGTCATTTTTAACACATACCTCAAGTAGTTATGATTTCCATCCAAACTCGAAAATATCCCGCCATAATAAGAAACACTGCTGGTCCAGTCTGTCGTCAACTTCCGATTACGTAAGTGTCCGGTGAACATTCTACAAAAATTAAAACAACTTTCAATATTCAGAAATACTATACTTTAGCTATAGTAATCGAACAGAACATAAACAAAATGACAAACATATGTCGAAATTGTACTGTGCACATATCACGCGCAGAAGTAAGAAAAATGTCCATAGATAACCAGAACAATTAATTGTGCTTCTAACACTTGATGTCTATACCACAGCTTTGTATTTCAAAATATAAAATATATATGGATATTAATATATTCTAACATATTCTTTGCGATTTAGGAAATGGAATCTTAATTTTGAAACATTTTAATAATTATTAAAGGGAGAAAATATATTGTTTAATGAATATTTTTGCATTTTACGGAAATTTTATTAATTGAAATGTGATATTTAATAAAGAGAACGTGGTTTTAAAATACAAAAAAGACGAGAATAACTGTCAAATCACTCATTCTAATCATTTGAAAAAAAACTATTGTTTTATACAAAAATTCAAATAATAATAAATCACAATAAATAAAACTGCTGCATGGGAGATTATAACTTTTCAATACTTTTCCTAAATAAAGCAGCACATTTCTCACGTTCATTTTTTATAAGGCTAGAAAGTTAAATTAGTCAATGTTGTTCTCGATGATGTCTACAGCAAATATATTATAGAGAAATATGTTATACACCATTTATCTGAAAATGAACCGAAAAAAAAGTTTCAATTTCATCAAATGAGAAATAAATTATGAATGTTCTGAAACAAGTTGATTTGAAATGTTTCACTGATAAATTAAATACATTTTTTTTTAAATCTGAAATATATCAACGACAGTAGATAAAATAAAAGACCGAGAAAATCAGAAAGACTGCCTATGATGTCGACCAGGCTTTGAGGCTCAACCCATAGTACCCAAAAATTCAAATGAAACCCTATACATTCAGGCGATTGATAAGCATATTGCCCAGTCACAACACTAAATTCAGTATTTAAGTTCTGAATCTTTATCCTACCACTATTTAACTTGCAAGCCTATCTACCATACTATCCCCGAAAATCACAACCATTAAAATGTTTTTAATGTTAGTAGAAGAGTTATAAATGCACAAACATAACATCCAAGTCAAACGTGGGATTCGAAGCCACACTCCGATAGAAAGCAATATGCTGTAGATTTAAACCACTCGACCACTGATGCGGTGGACATCTGTGACGGACTTTCGTACTTGTTTAAATAATAAAATTAGACATGAAATAACCAACAACTAAATGAAAACAGCTAATGAGTAGGTGCAGCATATCCGCGATGATATAAATACAAATTTTATAATTTAATTTTATATTGTTATGCATGAAATATATTTTTAATAAGTGTTTATTTAAAATTTAACTATTCATGAATACAACACTGAAATGATTACTAGAAAAATTAAAATTATTTTACCCAACTATAGCAATCTAATGCAATCTTTCATTGTTAAGTCCCAGGTATTAGACGTTACAAATTACGTAACTAGAGTACTTTTCACTATTTCCATCACTCAAAGCCTAATATTTTTATCAATTCATGCTCAATAGTCACATCATTAGTCTGTATTTTAAAACATACTTTAATCTCAAGTACACTACCCAACGTATCACGATTCTCTTAAATGCGTACCCACATTATAAAACCCAAGTTCCCATGTAATACAGTACTGCCCACATGGATCTATGTTCATTTAACTTGCTGAATGTTTAAACACTAAAAATGAAAGTGTTAAGAAATTAGTATAAAGCATGAAATCATACAGAATTCTACTCAATGATTATACTATATGGTTACAATATGGTGTTGCTTCTACACAGTGAACGCTACAGAATTTAATGACTCCATAACCATTTTATAAGAGTGAATGCGAAGCTTACATGAACTTCTGAATTCAGAGAATATAAAAACTTGTTTCAAGAAAATATCAGAAGTTATTAACTTGAGTCTAAAGCTCCAAAATATGAAGCTTAGGAAAGTTTTAAGTTAGTTCATATTTCAATGTTTAATTATTTTATTCGATAAGTATTTAATGGTTTAAGTATGGTCTAAAACAGTCAGTACTTAAAGTATTGTTTACAATTTCTGGCGATCAATGTCTAATATTTTTCAGTTTCTCTCCACTATTACCTGCATAACTCTGCATTGTAAAAAAACACTCATCTTGAAGGATAAATAATATCAGGTGTCTTAAGATTTTAACCCCCCTTAATATCACTGGGGTTACTGGTGACCCCAAAGTATTTCTCAACAATCGTAGCTCGTTTTATTTTAAATCAATGGCAAACATTTACTTTAAATGAAAACTGACCAGTTGATTTTACTAGTTACACCAGCCTTGCTTGTGATGATATATGTAAATTTCAGTAATACTCTAAATGACATTGTTCTTCGAAAAATTCAATTAGCGCATTTAATTCAATTATACTAGATAAGAAATGCAACAAATTTTATTCTACTATACAAAATTATTTGCACAGGTAGATCGAAAAATAAAACATTCTGGTCTCATTCAACCATCGGTAAAGCACAATTGTAAAAATAAGAGTTTGAAAAATAAAGAATACGATCTTATGTGCCAATGCCATAATATACTCATAATGTATTACAATTCATTTATGTAATTAATTTTTATATCCCTATCTTTATTATTTAAATCCTCTCAATTGGATAAAAGTCGTCTACCTACAAAAACTATTAATTCAATCCCGCTGCTAAGAAATATATAATTTTCATGGTTGTATAGAACTAATGTAGATTAATACTGTATTGACAATTGTGCTCAAAAATGCTTTACACAATCTATGCATTTTACGACTTAAAAATACTGTCAGAATTAAATAATTTAAACTCTACATTAAAAATGTACATAAATTACATACCTTTGAAACTTCCATCGCCATTTACCATTACATCACGTCAAATATTTTAACAAACGTATCCTTGGGTGTGTTCGGAAAACAAGTCCAGTCGGACCGGTTATATATTTGAGTTAGCAATACTCAATTAAATTCCCCAAAATGTGTCCTTTTGGACGTTTCAAACGCCCGATCCGCTCGTCGGCAATTCTGAACACTCATCTTCTTTACATTTCTATTACAGTAACGTTGTTGCCAGCTTAATAATTTTGACACATGAATTCAAAGAGACGTAGTTTTAGCAAAGCTTCATTGGTTGTGTTCATAAATTTCGACCAGTCAGAATATTTCGATGAGTATGTAACCAGAGTTCAGAACACTGATTGAAAAAAATCCAGGACTCGAGTTTTGTTTGAGCGGAAAACTGAATAATTTCGGAGTTTCAATGTTAAGAAATATAGATTTCGAAACGATTCTGTTTCCGCATAGACGAGACTAGGAGTCCCATTCTTATTGAGCCAAAATAAACCGTAAATGTTACAAATTGTAAACAAGAAAAATGTCCGATATGACCAGTGGTTAGTTGAACATAGTCCTTGATATAAATGTTTATATTCGGAGTTAAAACTTGGTTTGTAACTTGTCAATGTTTCAAACAATCTTTATCTGCACTGTTTTTAAACTTCTAAATATAAAAGTTTAGTTAAATTTGAATTGTAACTTAAGAAAGTAAATAAATGAAAATATATTCCGAAATCTACATTTCGATTTAACCGAAATTTAATATTTAGAAGTTTGGGAATACATTGATGATTCAGATTTTATAATCAAGGACTGGCCAGTTACATATCATGATTTTAACTGTAGGACTCTAGAAACATTGATCATAAGCTGTTTCCCGAACTTTCGACAGGTTGGATATTTTTTATTGTAAAAAACAGTTCCACCTGTTACGTTCTATTGTGTTTAAATTATATACTGCAATCATGCTTATTACATGACCCGCATATTATATATTTTATCAAATGAAGAAACAAGTAAAACAATTTTTCTATACTTATTTTAATTAGGTCACCGAACTACATATATTGATTTCAATAGGTATATTTTTATTAAGGTAAGATAAAAATATCTCCTTCCCCTACCATCAATCTCTCAGAAGGATTTACGCTTACATACTTAATGTGCTCTTACTTCCAGCAAATACGGGGAACAGTTTGGTCAGAGTTGAGAAACGAACTTAGGTCATCCGAGAGAAATCCCCGCGCGTTAACCACTGGGTTGTCCCACTCCATCCTCCGTCTTTCTCCATAACCAGGACGAGGGCTTCACCTGAAGGTTTAGAGTGGTTTATTTGCCCCATCAGATTCAGTCGGTGTGTAATGTTTCCAGAGTGACAAAATTACCATCCAAATTAGGAAAAAGAGGCTGAATTGACGAAAGCACCCCGCCAAATATATAATTAAGACAGTTTTATATGTGGACTATATTGCTCATTGCATATGCCATCAATATGGATAATTGTCATTTTAGAATTACACTAAATATAAGTTTTACCTTAATACGCTAAATAGTTTTATATAAACATATCCGGAAACAAGTCTTGTTGGGTCTCATGTTTTCTTGTTTGGACTTAACTCGACTGGTAGGAATATTCCTGTTGTTTCTTATGCATTACTTCTCGTTTAGGATTGATTGGACTGTTCTTCATTTTGGTTTCTGATTGGCTCTCTCAAGTGAGCTCTTAATTCAAGTATTTTTCTATTTGCGCCCATTCTTCTTTTGGACATTGGGTTGGTTGGTTATTTTGCACTGATGGATCCATCACATTCTTGAAACAGCCGTATTCTTCATTATTGCGTTATTTGTGCTTATATGCTTTGCTTAAGTTTTCCATATGAGAGAATTTGTTTCTACCCGCTAAAAGGAGAGCCAAACAATTATTGATTATACGTTTCTTTTATAATGCAGTGCATTATGTTGCGATTGCTATTGAAAAGAATGTGTCCACAATTATTGATTATATGATCCCTGAAATTTATTTACTAATGCACATCAAATTACAATTCACAAATGAGCATGGGAAAATAGCACAATTAAAACAGCTTTACGTTTCGTAGTAGCAGTTGCATAACTTGATGAATGTGCACCATTCTTTGACAACGTCTTTGGTTGCATTTCTGAGTAGTAAATGATTATGTTTAATAGAAACATCACTTCTGATAACTGAGGAATAATATACACATAGTTGAACGTAAAAACATGTTATTCAAACGCACAAAATCACTAAGTAAAATTGGGAAATATAGGTTCCTGATACACTCATTACTCTTTAATAAGCAAAATATAGTATGTACAATTACGTCTGTAATTCCAAAATGTTACGGTTTCCTTTCAATGGCCCAAAACTTAAGAATTAGATCATTCTCTCTATCTGTAATTTTGATCCTGTTCATGTTTTAAGTTATGCCTGGCGATTCTATCTCGATTCCATGCGCGAGTCAAACCTTTACAAAATTACCTCTAAAATATAAATTAAAAAAAAAAGATTACTTATGTATATTTGTGCTTAAACTGGGTTATGGCAATTTGACTTTCTTGTATTTACAATTTTTAATCTGTTTCTGGTGTTTTTGTGTGCATGTATTAAACGTCTTCAGTAGTGATGCCAATTTTGTAATATGCAAATTCAACTTGCCGGTAGTGGTCAGTATTTAAACATTTTAGCGTGATTTTTTATTTAACGCCACTGAGAAAGGGTGTGATGATACCCGAAAGCTCTCTGACCTTTAAATTATATGTACGTCTAACGGATGTTTTAATAAAATGACGTTTAAAATCAAATGATTTTTCATTCATTTATTACTTAAATCGATTCGCCTATTCCATTCGCCAATTTAGCTGCCAAACCGTGATCGGTTTTGATATCAGAACAGGGAGTCTGAGAGTAACAAATGGATGGATCATATTAAGCGCCCGAGTCTCTAAATTTTGACCGGAGCTATCCACTTAAACCTTGGGTTGGTAACCATAGAGACTGTAACCTAATTCTCCTGACCCATCACCTATTAGAAGGACTTTCGGATCGACCGATCTATCGGGGCGGGATAGCCCAATGATTTGAGCACTGGAATTATAATATATTCCCGGCTCTGTTCAAACTATCCCGGTGCATACGCGAAGTAGGGGCACGTTAAATATGTGGGTCTGAAAGCCCGTCCGTGAGATTGGTAGCAGGGGGAAAGTGCACGGTTCTTCAGGATGTCACCTCCACTGTATTCCGTCGTGACTTGGGTGACACTGTCTCGATCGTCCAAACAGATATCTTATACCTTCAGGTAGTTCGGATGGTCTGGATAGAAAGAAAACAAAATTATATTTATCGTGTCCATATTGCGCGTTGGCCAGGGGTTAGTTTTGTGCGGCGGCTAGGATCGAACTTGGGTTATGACCTCCCGCGATTTGATGACAGTATAAGAAAATTAGGTGACTACAGCAGTTTTAAATGCGTTATAAGCTCACATTCTCAGGCTAGAAACAGTGTGCATCAATCGAAGAATTAAATGCAATTGCAAGGAAGGAGAAAAATAACAAAGGATCAGAGCGAGAAAACTCGATGAGGCGTATCAGCAACTGCTATTGAGATAGCGGTGATGGTTATAAATATTTCATCACAAGGTGAAAAATGGTCCCTGCTTGACGACCACACATTTTGCCAGACAATGAAACATGCAGTCGTATTGATCTAACTGTTATATATTTTATCAATTGTCTATGTAATTACAAACTAGGAAACATATTGGTGTCTAAGAAACATATTGGTGTCTAAGAAACATATTGGTGTCTAAGAAACATACTGGCGTCTAGGAAACATATTGGTGTATAAGAAACATATTGATGTCTAAGAAACATACTGGCGTCTAGGAAACATATTGGTGTCTAAGAGACATATTAGTGTCTAGGAAACATATTGGTGTATAAGAAACATATTGATGTCTAAGAAACGTACTGGCGTCTAGGAAACATATTGGTGTCTAAGAAACATACAGGCGTCAAGGAAACATATTGGTGTATAAGAAACATATTGATGTCTAAGAAACATACTGGCGTCTAGGAAACATATTGGTGTCTAAGAAGCATATTGGTGTCTAGGAATCATATTGGTGTCTAAGAAACATATTGGTGTCTAAGAAACATATTAGTGTCTAAGAAACATATTGGTGTCTAGAAAAAATATTGGTGTCTAAGAAAAATATTGGTGTCTAAGAAACATATTGGTGTCTAAGAAACATATTGGTGTCTAAAAAACATATTAGTGTCTAGGAAACATATTGGTATATAGGAAACATATTGGTGTCCAAGAAACATATTGGTGTCTAAGAAACATATTGGTTTCTAAGAAATATATTGGTGACATATACATACCCATTTCAGAATCTCCGTGTCCAGAAAAATTCTATAGTACGTTTTTCTCGTATTTCTATTTTTGTAACTTCTTATTTTGTTTCTGAAAAATGCCTACTAGAGATTTCATTAACATAATCAATCCTTAAAAATGACGTGATTATATCCAATATATTTTAAATTACTTGTGTTTTTAATATCTGTGTTAACCAGAGGAGAAGAGTTGAATTTGGTTCGTAATATCGGATGTTAATGAGATACTTCTGTCTATCATTTGCGAACTGCAAAGAATTTGTTGATGGGGGCAGGGGGGGGGCGAGAGGGAGGCAGCAGGTTGTGAGTGACATAAAGATCCCTGTATATCCAATTTGTAATGCATACATTGAAATGACACTCAAATTATAATGCATGTCAATTTGAATATGTTTATGCATAAATACTTGATTTCCAAATTCAATAACTAATTCCAAATAATTCCAAATTCCTTAATAAATACTAAATAAATACTAAAATAAATCCCAAATAAATACTAAATTCCTTAAATTTGTTATTTTGAAAATACATTGAAGTCATGCATTCTTTTCATTTTTGAATTTTCTTTACTTATATTAGAAAATAAATATTCTCCGAAATAACTTAAAAATGCTTGAGATAGAAATAATTTTACTTTCGATGAAACGTGCAAGGACTGTAAGAGGAACAAAATGCCACATTTGTTCCAGACGCTACCAAATAGGGCAATTTTTTTTCTAAAACAAATCGCATTATGAAACTGCATCATAAGTTCCACATGATGCATAATTCACACAAAGAAATTTTCTGTTTTGGAGATGCATTAAGTTGTCACCAAAGAGTATTCCACAAACGACGTTCATCTCAATTTATGACATCAAAATATTTGCGAAATGGAATTTTAGCGATGCTCTTAATTATTAAGCAAATTCAATTCTTTAAAAAAAATCCTATTCTTGAAATAGCGAATTCGACGTTCTTTGTTTATAACCGCCGTAAGAATAATCGTAAAAGCATCGTTAATCGTAACCACGATGTTTGAAATTACTGGATGCGGCATACGATTAATGATTAAAGTACTTTTCGGATTACGGGTACTTCGATTTTATGCCCAAAATTAAGTTGAAATGGAATCTCAATATAATGGTTAGATAGTGTGAAGGTAGGTGTTTTCATGCATGAAGAAAGCTTGTCGAATAAAAAGGATCTTATTTCCTGCATTATGTAAATTAAACACATAAAGAAGAAACATGTAGTAATACCATAGAAAAGTTTAGGTTGAGAAAAAAATGTGTCGTAAAAAATTGAAAAAGTTCTGGAATGACGTAAAACTTATATTTAATTTCGCTTATAGTTGCAATTGGGGATGTGGATTTTTTGGAAAATTTTAACTTATTCTTAAATATTACATTTAAGCTAGAATAATATGTCCAGTAACTTTTAAAAGAATGTGTTTCTACATTAGAGCAACAGTCATATATATATATATATATATATATATATATATATTATTTTAAAATTTAAATTGATATTGCATAATTTAAACATTAAAATATTCTTTTAGATTTTATTGTCTTAGTGATAAGTTTTAGTTACATAATATATAATTGTTAATTATTAATTATTACTTAGTATAATTCGTAAAAATATTTTTCTTTATATCTCTGATTTTGGAGTTTGAAACATGTATATATGTATTTCTACTGTCCATTGGTTGAAAATCTTATTCAGAAACATTTCCTATAATTCACAACAGATGGCGCTCTCTAGAATTTTATACTATTCACTTAGGACAGAGCAACGGAATATTAGGTTTCCTGTATAATGGTGAAGATAGGTATGAGTTTATTTTCAATATGAATCCTTGTGGATTGTTGGTTAAATTACTTATATGTTTGCTATATGCACTTTCACCATATTCTTTCCATTTGCCTTCTATTACTTTTGTTATTTTCATTTATGTTACTTTCTGGAAATGTGTCGGATCTTTTGACGATATTTCGGCCATGTGGCTCTATCGTTGAGCGAAACACATTTGGAACTTCTGTGGATGCAAACAAAGATCCTTGAAAAGCTGGATCTACGGAGGTTCTATCCAGCTTCATATTATCGGATTGCATCTTTTCTCTTAGTTTTATTTTTGTCATTTTAATATTTCGAGCCTCCAGATTTTGATAATCCTTTGATGTTTGAACTTGATTTGTATGTATCGCTCTTGAATGTTGATAAATTCATGTGTATTATTGATATTTTAAAATTAAGATCATTTGGCCTTATATGGTATTTTCCTTATGTCTATATATATATATATATATATATATTAAATAAATGGTTAATACAGAGTTTAAATTTAGAAATAAATTAAAAATAAATAAAAATTATATATAAATAAAAATATTTATATAATATTATATATAAATATAAAATATTTATATATTATTATATATAATAAATAAAAATATACCATAATCCACGTCTCATTTCGACAGGATACAAGCAATAAGCTTTTAGATCTTAACTACTTGCTCTGGAGTTTGCAAAACTAATTAATTCCGACACACGTGCATCGCTTCACTCATTTTAATAATTAAGCTTCTGCAATCATGTATTGTCAACGTCTATTTCAAGTGCTTGAATAATACTCCAATCACAGTACATTATGTAGGTTGATTTAAATGAATGGCCATCGAACCGCGGTTAAATGCACTGAATGGATAAGTAATAGATTGGAAGTGACGAATGTTGAAAATTGTGATGCTTAACAACGGTGAAAAAAAAGGACAAGAAATAAGGGTAAACTGAAGTTCCTTAACCTACAATACACCAGAGTGGTGACCAAGTTGAAACCCAGACCGTCCGACCTACCAGAAACGTGTAAGGTAACTGTTTGGACGGTCGAGAAGTGCCACCCAATTTAGACAGGAACCCTGTGGGGGAGGCATCCACAGGGGCCGTACCCTCCTTCCCCTACCACCAACCTCTCGGAAGGACTTTCGGACCCACATGTTTAACGTGATCGTACTCCGCATGAACACGGCGGCAGTTTTGGCAGTGGCTGGAATCGAACCCGGGCCTACCGAGTGCAACTCCAGCGCGCTAACCAATGGGCTACCGCGCCCCAGAGTGGTGACCAAGTGTTAAAGACCCAGACCGTCCGACTCGTCCAGAGGACTTAGAGTAACTAATTGGACGGCCGGGAAGTGGTGACCAAGTGTTGAAACTCTTCCTTCCGTAGCTTTGCACATGCCATCCATAAAACTTGAAAACCTGTCATTTGTTAATCATAAAAGTTTATTGAAGTTTAAAACAAAACAAAGAATCGCAGTAGATTTTGATCAATGTTCGTTTGATTGAAAATCACTGCATAAATAATATTCTTAATAATAGTTACATTGAGTAAAAATACAAGTTACAGTTCCCAGGAGATTTTTCATTCCCATTTATGTAAATATTACTACGTTATAAATAAATAAATAAATGGCTAGATATTGAAGAATACACATAAAAACATCTATATCATCTATAAAAACATCATCTATAAGACATATAAAAACATCATCTATTTCATATTCATGGATGATAACGCACCTCCTCATAGTGCGGACTTGGACGACGACTTTCTTCAAACTGAAGATATCCATCACATGCAGTAACCTGCCAACTCTCCTGATCTGAATACAATAGAGCATGTGTGGGATATGCTCGGGAGACATCTTGCAACCCTCCGCTATTAACCAAGATCAGTTCCGGGATTGAAAACTGTTCTCCGTGAGGCTTGGAACTCTTTGAGCACACAACTCATTCAAACGCTCATCGAAAGTATTGTGCAGCATACATGGCTACCGGAGGTTCCCACATACCGTATTAAACTGCAGTGTCACATTGTTTTAATCACTCCGTTTCACTGAGGTTGACACTCGTATTGTAACCCCTTTTCTTTCAATCTTTTTCTTTGGATAATAAAAGTCGTTATTATACTTGTTTTGCATTATCTTCTTCTTCTATAACCCTATTACACCCGCATACCGCGTTTCCTTCCATTCCGATGTAGATTTACTGAAATTTTCACATAAACAGTGACTATGCTTAACTTTTGGACATAAGTTTATGTCATGTAATAACAGCTTTGACTACCTAAAATTATTGAATACGAACGAATTACCTGACGTTGCCCGGATCTCTAATAAGCGCTCGCTATTTAAATACAGAAAAGTCTTTGATATGCTTTAAATAAGCTCTTTTATATGCCCTAAATACGTAAGCCCCTTCAACACACTCTAAATAAATTCCATTAAGACACCCTAAATAGGCTCCTGTCATACATCCTTTATAAGTTTCTTTGATGCACCCTAAAAAGGACATTTAAGAATAAGGGGTTCACGCAAATTTAAATAGTGTCTAGAAACCCAAAAGAGCTAGATATGTGGGATGAAAGTTATTTGACGGATCTCAAAGTGTTCTTGATTTCATATCATTAAAAATATTGACTGAAATTCATCAGACAAAATGTCATCAGACAATATCATATTCAAATTTACAAATATTGAAACCTTAATATCTTTGTGGAAGGGGGACCTGAAAATTCGAAAAATTACATTTAATAGCTAGTTATGGAATAATAATAATCATTTAGAAATTTAGACTTTTAATGTTTTAATGGACATTACGTAATAATCAATTATTTGCAAGTTTCAGGTTTTTCTGTTCTCCCACCAGAGATACTAAAGATTAAATGTCTGTAAATTTGAATAAGCCGTTATGTTCGGAATTTCGTAAAATAGAAGGGTCTTAATAAAATAAAAATGTTCCTAGGTTAAGACTATGGGACTAGGGTAAAAATTAAAGTTTCTTTACTATTAAAATGCCAAAGAACGGTAATTTAAAATTCCAAACCGATGCTACATTTTAAATTCAAGGGGCTGGCCTAACCCGATATCGACAACCGGTTGTATTGACCGCCGATATAGGGCCTGTATTGACCGTCTATAATGGGTCTGCATTGGCCGCCGATATAGGATCTATATTGTCCGCCTATATAGGGCCTGTATTGGCCACCGAAGTTATAGTATTGCCTTATTCGCTGAAGTTTTAAGCAATGAGATAGAAAGTACTTTCACCTCAATGGTTTTAAGTTACGTAAAATAAATGATATTATTGTGATAATTTCAAAGTAGTGATAAAGTTGAGTTCTAGTATTGTGATAATTTTAAAAACATTACCGCTGAACGAAAGGAATGGAATAAAAGTTTAGGAATGAAATATACACTGCTTTTATATAGAGAGCCAGGCGATTCATATTTCGATGACGCCATTTTAAAAAAGTTAGTTTTTTTCGATGAAATTTTAAGTTTTCAAATATATTAAATTCTGGATATAATCACTGCTGGATGTGGCACATTTTAAATATGTTTAAATGAGATTCCATTGCAGTTGGAAAGTGTTTCATAATCAACGCTTTATACATGATCGATCAATCATGTTCATAATTTCTTTGTAAACTAAGCCGTGAAAGATAGTAATAAAATGTAATTCTCAAGTAATACCTTTTATCTGGCATTATAATACTTTATAATACTACGTATTTTTACAATACTTTAAAAAGTATAAAATATTATAAAAATAATATATTATAATTTTTATATGTCTAAGATATCAAATCTGATTATAAACTTAAAATGCCAATTAAATCAAAATTAATTTACCAAATGTTTGGATAGCATAAAAATGTATAGATTTAAACACGCAATAAGTTTATGACCTTTAAGAACTTACCCAAGGATATGCGAAATCAATAAATTTCATATTGTTTCAACAATAATGTTCCTGCAATCATGCATCCCCAGTACCTATTAAAGTGCCTGGACAATATTCAACTCGCATTACATCGGGCAGCATAATCAGGAAATCAATCGGCTAAAATACCCTTGAATCTTGAGTTTAATATTCTGAGTGTGAAATTAGAGGCTGCGAATGTTGATTGCTTAAAGTAAGCCTGTAAGCTTTGAGGCTGTATTTTCAATTTATGATCCAATGCGATTTTTTTTTATTTTGATATGAGAATTTATAATCACATTCAATCAAAAATTATTTGAAATTCATTTTTTTATAATTTTTATCAACTGTTTGGGAAATGTTTGGCATTTGTTAAAATTTTTACTCCTCTAAATCATCGAAATTGGAGTCATTATGTAAGTATTAAACAACCTTGTTTTAACTTGTGTTTTACTGATTTCCCTATAAATTCAACTGCAAACAATACACTGGATTAAATATTTTCAAAAACACTGACATTTTTCTTAAAAGTGCTTCAATGCTTTGGGAAAAATTGGGTTTAGTATTATTTAGTGTATAACTTAGTTTCTGCGAGAAAGTATTTGGAAAATAAAATATTAACTTTTTTTATCTTCAGAATTAAAAAAATCTGATGTGGGCAGAACTCGACTGTCCATGCGATTCCTATTCACGTTCTCATTATTTCTTCAATAATTCATTAAACTGAGTTTATTTGCACAAAATAACAGCCATAATTATTTAAAATGACACTGAATTTGTACTTTTAATTAAATTTTCATTCTCATTCGGTAATTTGAGTTATTTTCAAAGTGGTGTGGAGAAAATGAGAAAACAAATAAAACATCTCGAGAACGGCTAGGCCTAGCGTACTGGGATGGGTCTTCTGCGTATATCATAACTAACAAAACAATTTCTGTTTCAGATTTAGTACTTCAATTATTCAGATAAATCCTTTAACAGATAGAACGGCGTAAAATATATAATATCTTAAACTGTGAAAGGGTGCAGATGAGCCCTTTATGAAAATTCCCC
The DNA here is from genome assembly GCA_951213105.1 of Amaurobius ferox. Classification (NCBI taxonomy): domain Eukaryota; kingdom Metazoa; phylum Arthropoda; class Arachnida; order Araneae; family Amaurobiidae; genus Amaurobius; species Amaurobius ferox. The sequence goes on along the minus strand of OX578146.1, from coordinate 135,440,970 downwards.
AATTTCCAAAGCCTAAAGGCATTAAAGTAAATAAGTTACATAATATTACTAAATAAATGAATTATCTAATGAAATTATGTTAAATGTTACTACAAATAGGGAATGAAAAAAATATACTTGGCCAAAGTAAGATCCACTTTATTCAAAGCATGCAATCTATCAAATGTATGCAATCTATCAAATACTACTTTTCAGAATTGCCCCTGTGCATTTATCATGCATTATTTTCAGGAAATATGTGCACATTTCTTGTGCTTTGTTTCTATTGTACCTTCAGTACCTGACAATTTAGTAGAACAAGATCTTCAAAATCGGAAGGATCATTTGCGCACTTTTGTATTTGGATACTTAGTTTGCATTTTTACACCAGTTGTTCACCTGACTTATTTTAACACTAACTGTAATCGTGCAGAGGATCTATGCATCAACAACAACTAAGAATCATCTGGCATTAGAGAGTAGAGCATGCAGAGACCACTTCAACAATAAGAGTTTTCAATTTCGTCCCAATAGCTCAACGGTAGAGAGTCGGCTGTCCAGCTCCGAGATCCAGGGTTCGATTCTCGAGTAGGGCGGAAAAGCTCTTCACAACTTTATTTGCATTTTCCTTCAGTTGTTCCCCAACTGAAATCAACCAGCTGCAGTCCTATAGATAATCCAAGCATCAACAGTAATTTTAAGATATTTTAAAATGCATTTACTGGTCATTTACTACATAAGATGCGGTTCTTATAGAATATTTTCGCAGATTTGATAAGAACATCGAATCCGAGATTTGAAGTACTGTAAAATTCTATAGACTCCAGAAACTGCTGTGTGTTTTATGTTATTGAAACATCTGAGATGGCATAAATAGCACGTTCATCTTCTGTTTGGCTTGAATGGCAGAAGGTGTAGTATCATGATGTTCCACTATTAAAGAGGAATGTAATCAATCGCAGAAACAATTCACATGAGTGAATATTTACGTTTAAATCGAATGACAGTCCCAACAGCGGTCTCATCCTTTCCTTTCAGGAGTTTTTAAAGACGCAGTCTTATAAATTAGGATAAGGATTATGATAAGGATTTTACACGCAAATATGAATAAGTCATTCTGATAGGACACATAAGTTGCCAAAAGTGCCCTAATTGAATTTAAGTGATGTTCAATGTAAGTGATGAGTGATGCAGACGCAGTAATACAGTGATGCAGTGATGCAGATTATTTTACAAGACGCAGCTATGTAAAGTAGTTGCATTATGATAAGGATTTTACACGCAAATGTGAATAAGTTTTTCTGGTAGGACACATAAGTTACCAAAAGCTCTCCCAATTGAATTTAAGTCAATGCTAAAATAATTGTGCAATGAATGTTGCCCCCCATTATTTCACTGTGGAAGAAGAAAAGTCATTGCATTATGTAGGGAAAACAATTTGCTAGCCACATCCTATTTTTCGTTGTTTAGGGGCTCAATTCATTTCTAAAATGAATTTAAATTTATGATCTTCTAGATTAACTTTTTCAATCTAGTTTAATCTTTCATTCTCACAAATCGTAGGATTTTTAATAGTATTCTAAATGTGAGAGCGATTTATCATCCAACTAGAACCAGTGAGCTTTAGTACTCGCACTAGAATTTGCAAAATCAATTAATTCCCAATTCCCGTTCATTGCTTCTAGTCATTTTAATAATCCCATTTCCGCAATCATGAAACGTCAACATCTACCAAAGTGCTTGGATAATATCCCAATCACAGTGCACCGGGCAGCATATTCTGGAATTGTATATTCAAATGAAAGACCTTCAGAACCCGAGTCTAATATATTGAATCATGAAATTAAAGGGTGGAGATACTGATCATTAAAAGATCTCTAACGAATTATAAGATGAACGGAAGATACTTTTGTAGAACTTTTTATATGTAAAATAGTAATATACATTTTACAAAATTGTATATCGTAACCATATACCCCGGTTAACATATTAAAATACCGTGTATGAGGTGTTTATTGATTGAGGTACTGTTTGAATTGTTTTCTGGTAGCGACAACCTTACATTGACCAAACAAAATAAGTGTTAATATTTCGATAGTATTAAAACAAATAATCACAAAGTTGCCAATTTCTACTTATTGTTAAATTGTTAAAGTCGGTATTTTGCATTTGCACATCCTATTCAAAAATCATCTTCTGTTATGAGTCTTAACTTCTTCGAGGCGTGCCATAATTTTAACAACACTGACATATTTTTAAACTGCCTTGCATTCACTCCATTTCTGTCTTTGGTTTTGCATTTTACATTCATAATGGACGGTGCTATAATTCTTGGTTTAACCAACATATATATCACGCTATTTAACTTTTAGTCATTCATCTAATTGTATGGAATCAATGAAAAATATCTTAGCTTTTAATAAGTGCGTTGCTCATTATAAATGTTTAATCTTTGTACATTTATATCGCGCCAAAACTTATTTTGTATTCATTATACATTTTTTAGGGGAAAATTGTTTTAGAAAATGCATTTCTAATTTGAATGAGGCAAAATGATCGCAGTGTCAATTAAATAACGCTCTGCAAACAGTGCCAGTCAGCAAAGCGATAATTTTGCAATAAAATTCCGCTGTGTTTGAGTTTACATTGTAGTAGTGTAGTTTGAGGGGAATCATAAAACTAACCTAATAAGCGGTGGTTACTGTACTTAAAATGCTCACTACACAATTTCAGAATCTGCGCTCGCAGTGCTCGGCAAAATGGAAATTTAACTCCCCCCCCCCCAAAAAAAAAAATGCATTCTGCTTATCAATTTTGAGTGAACTTTAATTCTTAGAGTGAACTACTAGGAAGGAAGACTCGTGCTTCTTACAAAATGAATTTTGCTAACTTTTCCTTTGCAAATTATTTTTTAGTACTGGACTTTTCAAACTCGATATGATATAAATTCGAAGCCACTTGGTACGACTGACTTGGTCTGTCATCACATACCTTTTACAAAATTTCGTCACATAGCAAGTTTTTTTGTTGATGGTGCAGTTCACGATGCTGATGATCTCCAAGTAGACTGAAATTGATGCTCCAATGGTAGCTGTAGCATTGATTCTGCAAAATTCTTAAGTGAAGCAACATTTTTATTTCACCCTGTCGCACACATATCGAGCAAAAAGTGTGTCGCATAAAGTGCATCCTACCTCTGACAGTATCACTAAATTATAATGTAAAGCGTAATAGATTTCATCCTATTCTTACCTCTATAACAATATCTATAAGAAGGTTTCAAATTTTCATGATTTTCACAGCATGGAAAAGTCCACATTTGCAATTGCAGCAAGAAAAAATTTGTCTGACTCAATTTCACAAGCATCTTGTGTCTATGAATATTTGTTACAGATATTGGCTATTTCAAATCCAAGAGCTCATAAAAAAGCGCTAAACTGATCCGCATATGCTATTTTTTGCAATTGCTGTGCAATTTTAAATTTGGTAACTTCCTTTTGGGCGAATTATGTTAGCATATTAATTCCCGCTAAAATGGCGTACGCTTATGGTATATGAAAGACTTCACATAAAATATCTACCCACCAAAATCCGATGTAGAAACTACAGGAAAATCGGGACAACACCAAGCTATTGGCAATAATTGTAACTGAACCAAAATGACTGGTTAAGTCTAGACTTATCCAACACTGTTTCGGTACACCTCGTTTTAACCAGATTAGGAGTAACATGCTACACAAAATGTATAGGATAAATTAGTAAATTCGCTTGTTTAAATTGACTTTTTGAGGAATTAGATATGCACTATTGTTCAAAATTGAGGTCTGTAAGCATTTCAGGACAAAGAAAATAGAATTCTACACTTTTATCAGGCCTTCTAGATACTTGACTAGATTTGTCAGAAGTTCATTTATTTTATTATTATTTTATTTATTTATTTAAAAAATGCTAAGCCAATGACCACTAGGTTATTAGGCCACGAGCTCTCCAATACTTTTCAACAATACAGTGCAAATTATTTAGTGCAGAGCACTCGTCCAGATGAGTAGTAGTCATGGGTTGTCCAGAAGTACACAAAACGCAGTCAGGCGAAGTAGCCAAATTAAAACGATACGAATAGGCACCAAGACAGTCATGCCTGGTCAAAGCCTAAACAGTGCCACTCCTGCAGCACGAGGTGAATCGGGAACACAATAAGATCCGCAAAGCTCACTCCAATGTTTGTCTCTAGAAGAGTGAGAAGCCACACTACGAAACGAATGTTTGAATATTCTTTCAATCTCTAATTTAGTAGAATGGAGTGCCAAATCTCTGCAAGTCTTTTGAAGGATACCAGTTCCCTTTTTTGCTGGAAAATCCGCCCTCTCATTTCCTTGAAGGCAACAATGAGATGGTACCCATTGAAAAGTAACTCTTCTCTCAAACTCCCCCCAAATTTTCTACAGTTCTGTACACAGGAGCTCGTATTCTCCTGGAAGCCCGTCAAAGTCGGCAGAGCAGAAGTAGAATCAATGTCAGAAGTTCATAGAGTTAGCTGTTCATCGCTGGATTAACCGATACACGTATAAATTCAATCGTTTGCAAAACCGATTGAGTTTCGTTACTTTGTAAGAAATATTTTGTTAATCTAATTTAACAACTGTCTGTTCTTCATTTCGTTCTTTATTTTCTCTTCATAAAATCATAATTATTTCGCGATATTATGATGTCCCTTCTCGCCGCTAGGGGCACAGTTACGACTAAATTCAACAATGACAAGAGAGGTGTCCGGAATGTGACAGGTTTCTTAATATTTAACATTTATTGTTTTATTGTACCCAACGGCGTGACAATTTGTTAGTCTCCATAGATGGTTATAAAATTTATGGCTTATAACGATTTTTCTCGCTACGATTGGTTATGCTAACTAGCACATAATATATAAGAAATCGACTTATATCAAAGCTATTACATGTAATTTCAACGAAATTCTATATTTTTAAAAGCTTTTAGAGACGAGTTTTATGGATATTTTAAGTAGTTTAAAAGTATGCGCATGTCAAACGAAAATTCAAAAATACATTTATGTAAACACATTTTTGATGTGAAATATCTTTAGAGTTATCTACTCAACTCAGTTAATGGCAGAGTAATAATCTATATAATAATTGTATAATCCGTATAATAATTTTGTTTTTACAGACCCTTCAGAATCCCACAATGACCTAGAATCTTTATACACTTATAGTATCGACATTGGAATAGAATCTAACAGAGCCAGATTTTCGAAGTCCCCAAAGCGACTCAAAAGGCTGAGTCTTTGCACATTTATAGTATTGACCAGAAACTTACATAACATAATTTTCAATTAAGGCAATTACTTCAGACGTCAAGTGCCATATATTATTAAACAAAATAAAACATATTAAAAAAGAGCATTCCAATTGAACATTTTAAGAATGTTAGTTGTCTTTGAGAAGCTTGTGAGCTATAAAAGCATTACAGCAAAAGAGTAGACTTTGATATCTAATGACATTTGTTGAGTGGGTTGATTTACAAATAAATATAGGTACCTATTTGCAGATATCATTGTGCGGCCGTACAAGTAACTATATACTTGTACTAACGTATTTTCTGCGTGAGCTAATAGTATTCCACTTTTATATAGACGTCAATGGGCGATTCTGTAAGGTGGATGGACGTTACTGGAGGATATCTTTCTCTGGCTGGGTGGATGTCTTGACTATGGTTCTTAAATATGGGAACCTATGGTGGGTTATGTTGTGGATATATGAAATGGTGGGTTATGTAGTGGGTATAGAAAATGGTGGGTTATGTAGTGGATATAGAAAATGGTGGGTTATGTAGAGGGTATAGAATAGTGGGGAAATTTCTCTGGATAGCACAATTTCTCTAGATTGGTGGATCTCTATGGGGTGGTTCTTAAATGTGGGAACCTATGGTAGGTTATGTAGTGGGTATATAAAATAATGGGTTATGTAGTGGGCATAGAAAATGGTGGGTTATGTAGTGGGTATAGAATAGTGGGGGAAATTTCCCTGGATAACACAGTTTCTAAGGATTGTTGGATGTCTTGGGTATGATTCTTCTTAAATATGGGTACCTATGGTGGGTTATGTAGATGGCATAGAAAATGGTGGGTTATGTAGTGGGTATAGAAAACGGTGGGTTATGTAGTGGGTATAGAAAATGGTGGATTATGTAGTGGGTATAGAATAGTTGAGAAATTTCTCTGGATAGTACAGTTTCTCTGCATTGGTGGATGTCTTTGGTATGGTTCTTAAATATGGGTACCTATGGTGGGTTATGTTGTGGGTATAGAAATATCCGAATCCTAGAAGACAACACATTTAAAAAGTGTGGAATTGTAGAAAAAAAATAAGAATGATTCCAACACAACATCCGTTCAGTATTACTTAATGTTTGTCTTCTCATTTAAGTCTTCCCATCCAAAATCGCATTACAGTAGGAAAGTTCATTAAACTATTTCCTTCAGCTACATAGTTTTTACAGTGTCTGACTTGAGAAACATACGATCCTCACGAGGCAAGAAAACAAAAAAAAAGTTTCAGGAATTCAGACACTGGGGAAAAATAGAAAGGGTTATCTATATCTACATTACTTTGGGGTCTGAATGTTCTTTTACAGTTATAACAGTTGGATTTTTCGGTATTTTTAAAAGGAGTATGTTATTATGATGAAATTAAGGAAGTAGTAGTGTTTTCATAAATGAAAGCTTTTGAAAAAAAATAGAATATGGCGTAATGAAAGTACTTTTGGCGTTTCGGAAAATCCAGTATTGCATTTTACAGATTCACACATGTTGGTTATCTCTTAAACATAAAGCCTGCCTATAATGGACGTTCCTAAAATTTGAAAGGCATTCCTTGACTTATTCATTAGACTTGAAACCGTGCTCACGTTACGTAACAGTTCCACAGAATATTGTATACACTATATAATATAATGTATACACTATACATGGCAGTAGTTTTCGTTTTGATGACACAATGTTTTCAGAGTCAAAAAACCTCTTTACAAGTTATTTCTCAGAATTACACAGATATAATTCACATGGAATTTTCTGCGAGCTGCAAGATCCACGAGCTGCTAAATTGTTCACTCTCTGGATTTTTAGATCAATAGTAGCCTGGTTTGAATCCTAAGTGAGGGTGGGGAACCTGTGTATGCATAATTGCTTAGGACTTAGAACTAATTTTAAACCGTAGATACCAGAACTCACTTTAAACCGTAGATACCAGATAAAGTAGTTTCCGTGTACATAGACACAATAATAAAGTAACAACATAATATTCAGTCTGATCCACGAGTTGCAAGCAGTGACAGAAAGTTTTTTTTTTTAATTTAAGAACAAAGTTTTCATCTTCATATAGAGCAGCTGAATCTTTTTATTCTATAGAGTTCATGGGGGCATGTTTTTGTCGTGCATACATATTTTAGTTCAAAATTTTATAAATTCTAAAAGTTTTTTAATTGCATCTTAATTTTAAAATGTTTTATATAGTTTAAAATCCATAAAATTATTTTAAATTATTTTAACATAAATAACGATAAGTCAAAGTTTAACCTACATTTAATCTATTTAAAGTAAGTGCATATTTTAAATGAATACTTTTTTTTATCCTATTCCCGTCCCCGACCTCTCGGGCATAAGTCGAATAGCAGCCCAATACAAAAAAGAAAGGTAAAAATAGTCACTAAAAGCCTTGTCAGTAACACATAAAGGAAAACAGTCAAGAACAGCAGGGCAAACGCTGAGGTGCTCTCCAGTCATGGGAACGCCATGGTCGCAAAGAGGACAGACTGTATCTGTCTGAATATCTGACTGTATCTGTCTGACTGTATCTGACTGAATATCTGTATCTGCCAGCCTCATTCGATACAGGTGACTCTGTAAGTAATCATGACCCGTGGCAAGTCTAAAGCAAGCCACGCCAACTGCTCTATGCAAGGAACTGGGTATTCTTGCCGACTTATTTAACAGGGGGCTAAATGAATACTGTTGCACATGTAAACGAAGTTTTATGATACGCCAATAAATTGAGCTTTAACACCATTTTGGCGGCTGGTTGGCTAGGTACATTCTTCAAAGCACTGCAAAATGTATTGCTTTTTTTTTCTATAGTATCACAGAATTCAAAATAGCATCTTCAATATGACAAGAAAATGATCGCTCATTTTTGTCATCACATCTATTTTTCAAGCAATAAACGAAAGAAGCCACTCTCGCAACTCTGCGATAAACTATTCAATTATTTTTCTCCGACATTTTATCAAATGCATGTTATTAAAGAGTACGTGAAGCTACCAATATGACAAGAAAATTATTTAAATACAGAGAATTCGATATAATTTGCAAAAGTACACAATTTATATGTATTGATGTGGTAAGAATTGAGAAAATGAATATTCTTGCCGCAAAGAAATTTTGACTGTAAATAAATATAGGGCAAACTATAAATCTTCGCCAAGTTATGAATTCTATATATTAAATTGTAGTAACCATTAAATATATGGACTCTATATAGTTTTGTTGTATTAAACAAATAACATGATTTCTATAATTAAATTCAAAATTATATTTATAATCATATTCTCAAAACTCGGCAGTAGGGAACGTTCAAAACAATATTGTAAGACACTTCCATTGCATTGAATAGGATTTACGAGCCGTTTTTGCGCTTATTATGAGCTCGTCAGCATGATATAGCCTATATCTGCAATGTTAGAACAAACTTGCTAAAAGCCACAGTTTTTGTAACCTTCTATGGGAACTGAAAATTTCAGTCATTCCACATAGCAGATGCCACATTTACAACTTAACTTATGCTGCATGTGAGCAGCAAAAAACCAAGTTTGTAATCACAAAACCCGCCTGTATAGAAGCATTCCCAATTTTTTGGGAAAGCGCTTTGCATGCGGACATGCTGACGAGCCCATAATAAATGCGAAATCGGTCCATGGATGCTGTTATTTGCAATAGGAGTGTCTTCCATATAATCCTGATTGTTCATATTTCTACAAAATGTATTCTAAACAGATACGTAAAATGAAACTTATTACTGTGTAAATCATTTATTCAATGCAATTAAATATGAAAATAAAACGGAGACAATAATCTGTTAACTGTTAGTGATATTCGATATTTTAGCTACTTCTTTGTCAAGCATTTAATATTTTATCTGTATTTTGTTTTCAAATTTATTTTGAAAAATAGTGTTCATTTAGTTATATGCACATGTCTTGGAAAATAGAAAACGTGGATTAAACTCTACAAATAGAATGCTATCTCTAAAATATTTTCAGCTCTTAGTGACCAGAAAACTAAAAGTAATTTTTTAAATAAAATATTTTTTACTTATTGTTGGATTTAAATTAAATCGTGAAGAAAGAACAACACTAAGTAGCATTGTTTATTGCAAATAAAGTCCAGTTTTTAACGCTAAAATATATGAAAAAATTAAAAGGTTTTAAAAATCTTGCGTATGGTTCTAACAAAATATCTGAAATTAGGGATTCAACTTTCTTATACAATATATTGTTTCGGGTCAATCCATTTTGGTCAACTTAGTTGTTCGTTAATCATTTTTTGGTTTCGAGGTTGCATCAAATTTTCTTTTTAGATTGTTGCTTTCCACAATTTCTCTGTTAGAATTATTCAACGATTCCCATTGAATCATAATTATCTGTTTCTATTTCCATAGATTTCCATCTTTCAGAATTATTCATCGTTAAAATTTCCATCGATTTAACACAACAGGTCTGAGTGAAAGATTCAAAACACACACTTTTTTCCAAATCTCATTTGTTCAAGAAACCGCTCAACCCACTGAGCTACTTGGGTACGAGAAAGCGAACACTGGACATTTGATTTCAAATAGGTAATTGTACGTTTGTTAACACTAAGTAAAATGTTCATTGCGCAAAATCTATGATTACAGTAACTGGAATTATGTTTTGTTGTTTTCGCCCCTCGCTCTCTGGAATCCCATTAAAGTTGGAAGAAAAGTCATTAAACACCTTTATACGGCTACAAAGAAACTCCAAACTGTTTTTATGGCACGATCTGAGAAACATACGGTTCTTTAAAACCCAGGGCAAATAAAAAGAGTCAGGAATTCAGGAGTGTGACTCCAAAGGCGTAAAATAAAAGGTTTTACTTTAATCTACATTTCTTTGGAATCTAAACTTTTGTTTTCGGAGGAAATAGTTTGCTTTAGTCGTTATTTCCAAAAAGGATTTATCATTGTTCTCAGATATTCATTAATCGAAAGCCTTTTCTATTTATTAAGAGTCATACAAATATGTGAAGTCTTATTAGCTTAGAAACGGAGAAAGTTATCCATTATCCTTTTGCTTAAGGGAGGGATAGTGTTCATCCTAAACGAAGAACCTCTCATAAAGACAGGAATTTGGCATACCCTATCCCAAACAGTTCGATCCCCCTTTGCAGGCATTGGCGTCAAATACCAAGTCAAATACCTGTCTTTTTTAGAGGTTCTTCGTTTGGGTTGGACGCTGTCCCACCCGTAAGCAAAAAGTTAATGCTAGATATTATTGCATTTTTATACTTTTCATAATTTTAAATAACTTTTTAGATAAAAATGCAATGGTAACATAAACCCATTATTTCACTTAAAATTAAATTTTCAAGTAGTCATAAAATAATTCTGAAAGTGGCGGCACATAAGTCAAAAATTCCAATTTTTCTATAACATATTTGATTTAAGAACTGTATGGCCTTTGTTGTGGAAAAAACACATAAGTCAGTTAGGTTTCTAAGATGTTAGAAAAAGAAAAACTTTAAAAAACTTATTAAATTTTGTACGGATAGCAGTGGGGTAAAAAATATAAATTAAGAAAAGTTATTATTTATTTAGCTCATAAATGCATAACAAAATCCAAAAAAATCAAATTTGTATTCTGGAAACAAAACAAAATAAAAAAGGTCTTCTGAAAGGTCTTTTTTCCTCGATATTTCAACGTCCTTGTTTTTGACTTATGTGATTTTTCCCACCAGCTCTAAAATAATTTTAAGATATTGTTACTACATATCCTCAGAATTCGTAGGATGTATTCTAGAAATAAATGGAAGAGTTCAAGTTTCTGGATAATTAACGTTTTTATTTAAAGCATATACGCGTAGGCAGAGACAATAAACCAACCATTTAATGCTCAACCCATTTGGAAAATAGCAGCAAGTAACTCGAGGCACGTAGAAAAAATTCGGTGCTCAAGCAATCTATAAAATTCGAGAAGCTTCCAAAACTTGTTAAGTTGGCGATATTTGGCCAAATGTGTCTCTAATATCACAAAATGCGTCGCCAAGTTCAAACGTCTCTGGATTTAAATAATAATGATTGTCTGTAAATGTCATTTTTTTGGGGACGCCGTGAAGGAATTTTAAGTATTTGTAATACTATTACTAAAATTATATAAAATAGTTTTAAATTTCTAATTGTAATTTTTTAAATTAAGTTTGAAAGTGAAGTTATTGCATTTAAAAATTTTAAATTGTTACATTTTATTTAAAAAATGCTTAGTTGTTAATTTATTCACTGCCTTTCAATTAGCAAACATTTTAGTTTGCCGGATTAATCGAGCATGCAAAACTGTAAAGCTGAATAAACTAATAAATAAAGGTGATAAATAAAGACCGAAAAAAAATAATTGCGTCTTCGTTTATAAATTAGATGCTGAAGAAGGAAGGTGGGTATGGGTTTGTATCAAGCATCACGAAACCCGGAAAGTACATAAATATCGAATCTTTGGTTATAGTGTCTTTAGTGTCGTAAAGGAAGATATGCAGAGTTCCTCTAAACAGCAAGGATAAATGGAAAATATGCTGCTCAGGAAAGAAATATATCGAAAGAAAACTATAAATTACATGTTCCTAGTAATTGGTACTGGAACTACATGTCTGAACCAAAATGTCATTTTAGGAGCTTATCAATGGGCTTCCAGATTGTTTGTGGGTTAAAAAATACATAGTTTGGCGTCCACCGTGTTGTTTCACATTTTTTTCATAGCTCCCTGGAAGACATGATCTCTGTATACTCTGGAAAAGCATTTACTAACCGTTTCTGATATTATAAATAATCTGCATGCGCCAGACAAATTTAGCGATTAAAATAACAATATTAAAGATATATAAACGGATTTAGCGATATATAACGAGAAAATAAGTGGGCTCCGGGATACTCTTTATAACCGGGTCCGTTATATCTATGTTGGAAACCACTATTTATTGCATAAATGTAGTAAATTCTACTGCAAAAGCAATTATTGCGCGCAATCCTAAACTGCAGCCTTGTTTACGGACAATCGCGTCTTGCTAATGAGATTGTCAACAGACACTAAAGCCTTCACTTCAATGCATCCATCATTGAGACGGTAGCACATACACCTAATGCAGTCAAAGGCGAACATTGAGTTCCAAGACATTTAAATGGATAAAGAGGATTTCTACAGAATCTATAATATATTTTTGCTTTCTTTATAGCATGTGGAAAAGTAAAATGTTGTGTAGGCTCAAAAATATATATTTTGAATTTTAAAGGACTCACACGTTTTGAACTTGCCTGAAGGCGAATCAACCATTTTATCAATGTCTGTAAGTCTGTCTGTCCGTCATTCATATTTCACGAGTTTAGCGAATTAACCTCTTCTTAATTTCTTTATAATGAAGTTCGTGCGTTGGTCTGTCTGTGAATCGGCGGACATGATACCTCTCGCACAATATGGAATAATAAAGAAATAGGGTACTAATATTTCACGAAGTAAACAAAATAGTCTATTGATTTTTTGGGGGGAAAGCAAGAGGAAGAAAAGAAGCTTTGTTTGAAAATCCAAAAATGCATTATAAAAACTAGAAATTTACGAAAGAGCCTTCTTATAGTGGCATGTAGTATTTACAGTTCATTTTCGAAGAAAATATTAAGCATTTACTTTTTCACAGTTATTTTATGCAGTCATACGGATTTTTGGAAAAACTGGAAGGAAAATCTGCAGAACCGGAAGTGAAAATCCTTAGAGAACCTTCCAACCCCTTCGAAATTCCGGACCATTATACTACATCGACGACCCTATTACGACCATGGTTAACCATTGACGGTTAATATTTTTAAAATGCTTTCGTCAATGCAAATATTACTATTTTGTAGCAAATATTACAATTTTTTTAATAATTAAAATAAATTCCCTCTAAAAGAGGGAATTTCTTAACTATTAAACAATTTATGAATAATATTTTTATACCTTGAAGACAAGTTAATTTGAAACCTATTATGGACACAAAAGTGAAAAAATTATGCAAATTGAACAATCGGTTCAACACATATAGCAAAATTTTAACACGTGTAAAATTTTATTATTTCTTAATTCAAATTTCGAAATTTTCAGTAATATTCCATATGTAAAACAATTTTCAATCAATCTTCAATCAATCTCAAATATTCTCAATCGACACACATTTATAGAGCAAACAATAGACACATATTTTGAGACAAGACACATTTCGAAGAAAAATAATTCATTACAAAACGGTCATAAATAAAAAGAATAAATTTGTGTCCCGGACCCATTTAAACCTATTGAGTTCGAATTGATATCGAAATCGAGTAATAAGAACTCTGTTGCCCAAAATATAGAAATTTGCTTAATTGTAAAGAAACTTACATTTTAGGAGCATCCGATTTTTCCATTTACTGTTGCAATTATAATTAATTTATCATTATTCCACGATAAAACAAGAAGGATCAATCATGCATAAAGCATTGATTATATGAAACATTTTCCAATTGAAATGCAGTCTGCTGAATGCATCGTATCTCTAAAATGCGATACATTCAGCAGTGATATTTTTTTAATCATCACATAACTACAATAATTTATTTTACTTGAAAACTTGAAACTTCATCGAAAGAAAATGGACTTTATTCATATGACGTCACAAAAATATAAATCGTCTGGCTCTCTATGGAAAAGCAGTTAATATTTCATTCATGCACTTTTATTCCAAACTCAATAGTTGAATAATTTTGTGTGAAAAAAATTCAGCATTTCTTATACAACTCATCTTACAATCACTTGTTTACATTCTGCATCCATTAAAATTAGGCTCCATTAAAAATGCATCCATTAAAATTGTCGAAATAACATCGAAGTTTGATGATCATTTAAACTCTAAAATATTGTAATTACGTTAGCTAAGAATATAGATGGACAGAAAATATGCAAAATTAAAGTGGTTGTAGGATGAATGCAACACTCAATACAAATTTAAAAGAACTTTAAAAATCACGATTTTTACTCTGGGAAAAAAGATGGATACCCTATTTTATTTCGAAGTGGGTCATGTGATATCTGCATATTATATAGTTGTAATTATTATTTTAATTTTTATTTAAAAAAAACTATCGAACATTTTGCGAAAATAATTTTATGTTAAAATTTGGATATTTCCTAAAATGTTCGAAACAATTTGTGAAACTTCTTTTCGATTAAAAAATGTTTGAAAAATGAGGTCCCATAAGGTTCAATGTATTTCATTTTTTCAACCCGGGTTCAATCCAAAACTAATCGCATGATATTATTCATTTACATTCCCATATTCCCCACAGACCGTCTCAACACCACACTCAAATTTCATTTTGATAAAGTCATTTTTATGGCAGCAAACAGACAAACAGACAGAATGACCAAAGTCATAAACACTTTTTAACTATGTTCTGAAGTGCTAAAAAAAACCGCGTTCTGAAGTGTTAAAAAATATTCTTCATCACCCGTATCTTTTCTGATTTTATCAGAAATCAGTGGGAAAGTAATTATCTTGTACACTCCCGAGCTATATTCCGGTTATCGAACCGGCACGTCTTGCAAATGAGATTGTCAACAGACGCCGGAGCGTGTATTTCAGCCAATCAATCGCAACGATTGGCATACTCCCAGTAGTCAAATGTATACTGGCTTAAATATCGAATCGCAATAAATGCGTAAAATTGTTAAAATATTTTTATACTATAACTTTGTGAAACATCTCTGACACTTTTACGGAATCAATGATACACAGAGAAAAAAGGATGTTGAATTTGAAAATGCTTTAATCGAATAATGACGGAATTACATATTTCCGAAATACTCTGATACAAAGCAAATATTTATAACACAATGTCTGCATTTATTTCTGCTTAACCTTATTGTAAATATGTGTTCGAATTGCATATATATAATTGTCTAACGAGTTTAATGGGATTTTGTATTTCTAAACCCTCCAGGAATAAACAGTTGACCTGTGAATCTTTGCACACTTATAGTGAATATTTGTTGCCTTAGAATAGACTAAGCTACAGAACCTAACGGAGCTGAATTTTCGATTTATACTCCTCCTGGGGGTCGAGAAATGAGGGATTCCGAAAATTCTCGAATATACATTTTAGCCCCCTTGAGAAGCGCACAGGATGACCTAGAAGGCTGGATCTTTGGACACATATAGTATCGTTCCCGACCACTCAAACTGCAGCTCCTGCCCCAGGGTGAGTCGAGTGGTCTGAGTTTTTGACACCTATTGTATAGACATAGGAAAGAACGCACTGTAGTCAATTTCCAATATACCCTTGGGAGACAGAGAAATAGTTTTCTCGAAAAGTACTTTCGGATCCTCTTTAATCTCCCTCCTCCATGACCTAGAAGACTGAATCTTAGCACATTTATAGTATTGCCAATCGTGCAGAACTTAGAGTAGTCATTTTCGATTCACCTTGGGGATAAGATCATGCCTTTTCTTTCAAATATGTTTCCAGATCCCCAATGGCTTAAATAGGCTGACTCTTGGCACACATATAATTACGACCACTGGAACATAACGAAGTCGTATTTTCGATATTTCTTCCGAAATAGAAAACAATGGGGGAGTGGTTAAAATCCTTAAGAATCTTCCCGAAACCCCCGCCGGGAACATAAATGTTTAGTCCATATAGCGATGTTAGTTCATATAGCCTTCCTTCATATTTGTTTTTCACTTTCATTTATGTTTTCTCAAATTACTTTGATGCCGTTCTCAATTGTTTTTATTAATTTTTATTTTTATTTTTTCACAGTTGTTCTTACACGTTTATGTTCTTTCCATTGCCGTTTTAGTAGGTTTACCTACTATTCAGATGTTTTATTTCTCTCTTTTATCCGTTCTCTTACCCCTCGATTTCTTTTATTTCATTCTATTTCTTCTGCCATTCTTTCTTTTTCCTGTGGATTTTACCGTTCATTATCAGTATCCTGCCACTCATTTTTTATCTCTTTCATTTCTTCTCGTGGGGAAGACAACTTTTCTACTGCCTTTAGCTCCGTGTCCGATTCTACCACAGATGTTGAACTTTTTTGAATAAGTGAGGTTGCGCTTCTTGTTTATCCTAAAGAAGTCGAACGCGATTGATTTCAAAATTTTATAGTGCACTGCATTTATACGAACATTTTATAATGATTTAGTATTGCAGTAATCTAGATTCCGTAGACCCTCTAATTTACCTAAACAAGATTGATTGTTTTTAACTTGAAAGCGAAACAGAACGGAAATCGTATTACTGGATAGAAGCAGCGACGACATTCACCACAACATCTCGCTCTTTAAAAGTTTGTTCATTTCATGTACAAGAACTCGTATGTGCATTTTACAATAAATTTAAAATAACTACATTTACATCACTTTTCAATTTTATTAATGTACATCAATTTTACCTATTTACATAAATTTTCAATTTTACCAATTTGCATCAAATTAATCATACTGAGGTAACTTGCTATAACATTTTTGATCAAAGATTGATTCAGTGCCATCTGGTGGGACTTGTCTTCATCAAATGTTCATTTAAAATCAAATTGCAGTCCGTAGTATAACGGCGGAATCGTAACCTTTTCAAAATTGAAATTTAGAACACAAGCACCAGCACCACCATTACAAACAATCGTGATCGAATAAGCCGCAAAAACTAACTTGGGTTCACCCTCCTGTCAGGAGAAGTAAATCTCGAAGATGACCTGCCTGAAAACACTGTAGAACAAAATGCATTAAAATAATTTAAACCTTATTTTGAAGGATTATCATCTTTTTCAGAAATAAACTTAAATAATAAATCATTATCTGATATAGATCAATAAACACACCATTAATTTAAGTTAAATTAAACATTATTATTACAATTTTTGTTTAGAAACAACTAAACCTATTTTGCTTAAATTGTTTTATATATTTTATGGGATAGTTTGAATAATTCCAAAAATTTTCAAAGCAATTTGTGAATTTTAAATTCGCTTAAAATTGTTTGAAACTTTAAGTCCCATAGGGTTCTATGAATTTCACTTTTTCAAATTGGGTTCAATCCAAAAGTAATCTATATAATAAAAGACAATATCTGTCTGTCTGTCTGTCTTATAGACTATATGTTCAGCGACCGCGAGTCGGAGAGCTACGAAATTTTGAAATCGGAGACCAGGGGGGGGGAGGGGACACGTGAAAACCGATTTTTAAAAATTTAATTATTTTTTTAGTTATTTAATGTTTTACGCGATTTCGACCGTTTTTTTGCCATTTTTGCCCTTTTTTCTCCACGATCCAGACGTCGTAGAAAAAAACAAATCACACCACCAGAAAGAGCAGACAATTGCGAGTAAAAATATATCAATTTCAAATTTCAATTTCGATTTCTAATATTTTTTAAAGATTTTAAAACAAAAGTCACTTTCGGAGAGGTGACACCTTCCGAGAGGTTGGTGGTAGGAGGAGGTACGGTCCCTGTGGATGCCTCCCCCACTGGGTTCCGGTGTAAATTGGGTGGCACTTCCTGGCCGTCCAAACAGTTACCTTACACCGTACTGGTAGGTCGCGCTAGCGAGTTTGCCACGATCAGAATTTTCCACGGTCAGAATTTTCAAGGGTAGCGAACAGGCTGGTCGCCAAAGGCGGCTAGTTGGGTAATATAATTCATGTACATTCCCATATTTCCCACGGACCGTCTGAACAACATACTAAAATTTTATTTCGATAAAGTTATTTTTACGGCAGTTTTCGTGCAAACGGACAGACAGGCAGACAGAATGAACAAAGTCATAAACACTTTTCAACTATGGAAAGTGTTAAAAAACCGCTCGAGTTGTCTTCAGACTTTATGTAAAGTGTCCCTTTAGTATCACATGTAATGGCTATGGCTATAGGTATAGTAGTTTAATGAATCAAATTGGTGATCCTATTCATTTAACTAATTCGGGATCAATGAGTAATTTCTATGGTAGATAATGTATTGCATTTATACAAATCGAATATAAAATTTAAAATAAAATTTTTGCAAACCAGAAAAATTAAAATAATAAAAATATGACATTTTTAAAAACAATCTCTTGTCTTAATGTTAGTGCCCCCAGCGACAAGTTTTTATTGTTATGTAAGCCTTTGTGAATCAATTTTAGTTAACATCAGTTGGTATTACGAAACATAAAATATATATCACAATTACCCACATTGTTTTTAAAAGAAGGATTTGCGTGTTAAAGCAAATATTTTAATTAAATGCTCAACATTAAACACAGAATATAATTTACCTTCGCTTCCGTATTTGTTATATTAATATTTTAATCATAATATTTCCCATGGCTTTCTTTAAACTGTTTGGAATAGTTACCTAGAGCGGTGATTTTTATTACCACATACCACAAAAAATATTTTTGTGCAACATCCGAAAATTATTTATATTAATGGCGCTTTAAAAATAGCTTCTTAAGAGACAAAGCTGCCATTTGAAATCCCTTAATGTTTCCTTTGGTGAATAATTCCTTTTGTAAATTATTTCATCTTCGGAGCTGGAATTTTTTTTAAAAGAGATATGATTATATATAAGAAAATTAGTATAAGATAAATTTTAAAGATACAAAACATTTAGAGTTATTTAATTACGCAATTATATTAAACGAATGCAAGGATATATATCTTTATCATAATATATAATCGATACCCTATTAGATCATAAATTATTTGAACCACAATAAATATAATCGATTATTATTGTATTACTTATATATATACCATACCTTTCGTAAATTATATTATTTTGTAAATTGTTATATATGTTATGTATATATTTTGTAAATTATTTCATATTTGGAGCTGGAATTTTTTTGAAAGAGGTATAATTCTATATAAGAAATTTAGAATAAGCTAATTTTGAGAGAAACAAAACAATTAAAATTATTTAATTACACAATTATAGTAAACGACTGCAAGGATATATTACGTAATACATAATATATTACATAATACGTAACATATTACATAATACATATACGTACATATTGCGTATATATCACATAATACGTAATCGATATCCTATTGGATCATAAATTATATGAACCACAATAAATATAATAGATTGTTATTGTATTGCTAGTGAAGTCGTTACCAGTTTATCCAGAACACTTTATTTTTCCTTGGAGAAATATATAACCGGCGCTATCCTGCCACTCCTTGGGTTGCCCACTCTTCAAGTTCCTCTTACAGACTCAATTCTATGTAAACCACAAACGAATATTTTAGCCAAATTTTGACAGTAAAACCGCTTCCCCCTCTATTTTCTCTCTATTAATATCATAAGACTCTTGTCCCAAAGCAAATGATAACATAAAATTTCAGAAAGAATTTCCAAGAATACAATAGATGATATTCCTAATAAGTATAAAAAAATTATTAAGCTCTTTCTTTTCTTTTATCCTACTCTTACTAATTATTTTATCTCTTACAATACACGTGAAGAAATCTGTGTTAGTCTTGTAGAAGAGTGACAAAAACTTGAAAACCGATGGATGGAGTGAATGCTGAATTGCTGATTGAATTGTTGAATTGAACCGATGAATTGTTTCCATAGTCTATGTATCGGTTGATATGTTCTCGTTTGTGTCGTAAAATACGCTTAAATGCTTTTTGATAGTAAGTATATAGGCTGATGACTTAATCGCGTGTCTGTATGAGCAACAGGTCGAGAGAAGTTTTTGGAATGGTACCGATCCTAATCATGGAATACTTCTAACATCTGCTAACCTTATTGTTATTGCAATTTTTAAGTTTTTCTGTGCCACTTATTTTTAGGTCTAAAATAAACAAGAAAGTTTACAAATGCTTTATGGAGGAAGGAACAAAACGTTCACATTTTCTGGTACAGAAGATCATATCGTATCATCGATTACATATCACAAATTGAACATATGTATTTGTATATGTGCTCATAACTTACTCCATAGAAACTGTGAGTAACCGAGGATGATAGTTTAACCAAATTTAACTATCAATATGTATGTATGTATGTATGGGCGTAAGGCTACGGAAGGCATATGTCCATAATTAAAGGGAGAAAGAGGCCTATCTAAGTTATATGCTAATAATACTTACTGACTGCTTAGAAAGTGTGGGGAACCGATGTTGGTAGTTTAATAAAAATTTAACTATCTATACGTATGCATGGCCGTATGGTCAGAGATGGCATATGTTCATACTGTGACATATGTAAGTTATATGCTATTATACCATGCCACCTATCATGCAGTATGGCAAAAAGGTATATCTCTATCTATCTATCTATACACCTATCAATCTATCTCTTTCATTCACTTACATCCAAAGGCGAAACAAATTCTCGTTTTCTATTGCACTATTGCCCAATTGTTCCGTAGCGACTGTATGTCTGGGACCGGCGTATTGACCTATGCCCCTTTGACTCATTAATTAACAGGTATTGTTACCATTTACTTTTGTCACATATCATATTGTTATGTATTGCGTCATCCCCATAATATGCATTGCTCTTACACGAAAATAAAATTGCAAAGAAGGCAGTGTTTCCTTTAGTCTTTGATTGTCGCTACTTATAAGTTAAATTGTTGTCGTTTTAGTTTCACTTTGCTGTTTTAATGAACCCTTTTATTATATTCATATTATATTATTGTATATTAATACGCAGACCTTGTAGCATAGTTTATTCGTAGTAAAAATAAGGAAATATGAGACAGGAAATAATGATACTTTTATTTGAACATACATTTAAATCTACTGGATAAGGATATCCCCATTAAAAGTCGGACTCATCGCAAATTTTTCAATTTACAATTCCTTCTATAGGTGGCGCTGTGGGTCTAGATAAATATTTTTCAATGTCTTCATCTACGATTCCACAGATTGGTATCCTTAACAGGACAATGAGAATAACCTTTCACTTCGATTTGAAAGTTAAAGAGAAAAGGCGGCAAGATCCGCCTTAATTATACAAATAAGAACTATAGATAAATTGTTATATTGAACTGTGGACGAGAGTTGATATACGTGGTTTGAATTTTGATTTATACAAATCATCCCTAGAATAAACATTTTGCGTTAAAATCGTTTGAGCGTAATTAGCGCGGGATGGGACAGTCCAATGGTTAGCTCGTGGGGATTGCATTCGGACAACCAGAGTTCGATTTCCGGTTCTATCCAGACTATACCCATATTCACGTGAAACACAAGCATGTTAAATCTGTAGTGGCAGAGAAAGGAAGGTACGGCCCCTGCGGATATCGCCCCCTCTGAGTTTCGCTCTACATTGGGTGGCACTAGCCCAGTCGTCCAAACAGATACCTTACACTTTCTGGTAGGTCGAGAGGTCTGGGTCGAAAGAAATAAAGAAAATATTTCTTCTTTCCCCCTAAATATTTCTTTCTCTTTTTTTAAATTCATTATTATTAGCTGCACTTTAATGAGTCGATAATTTTGTTCTTGGATTTATGGACAATCTTTTTGATTCTAACCTCATTCGCGGTTTTATTCAGTTGCATTAAAGTGAGTATGCATTTGATTGCAAATTTCTGTTTACCCATTCCGCTGATGATGTCATTATGAACCCATCATCCAACATAATCTCGTCCCCAGTTTGAAGGCAGCCGACCCAATGAGAGACTGTCAACAGCCGTTAAAGCATGTACCTAGTAATTCAATTCAATCATATTATGCCACAGCACACTCCCATTACATTCTAAATCACACAAGGTTCGAGATTACTGGGTTCGAAAACATCTCCAAATCTTTGATGGAATTGATTTGATCAGGGAAGTGGCGAAATTTAATTTAATGAATGGATCTCATAAAATCTGTGCCGAAATGGACCAGTAAACAGTTAGTTGGAACTAGGAGAGAATCATAAGTTACCTTTGAGTTGACGTGCGCATCATAAGTTGACGTGCGCATTTGAGATTCGTAAAAGTGAGTTTTCTCAAATAAAATATGATTTTTACTTTCCTTATATACATAATGTATAAGGAAAGTATTGTGACGGGGTCGAAAATTCGAAATCCGAGTTTTCGACGGGAGAGCACGTTTCAAGCATCCCTGATCACGAATCAAACATTTTTGAAGTGATGTCTGTGTGTGTGTGTGTGTCAGTGAGTCTGTGGAGACGATAACTGACGAACGAATGAACCGATTCGAACCAAATTTGGTACAAAAATCACAATCTGTAAACACTGGAAGCCTATTGTTTTATACGTAATCGAATGTTCAGAACCCCCTAAATTTTCGAATAAAATTTTGAAAAAATCATCAAAAAATCAAAACCGTTAATAAAGTTGCGCAAATAGACATTTCTGATGTAATTTTTCATTAGAGAACGATTGACTTAAATTTTAGAACGCTAACATGAACCGTTCTCGAGATATTGCACATTTTTCAAAAAAAATATTAAAAAGTCATATAAAATGAAAAAAAAAATTCCTATTGAGAAACATGTTAACTTTTCATATGTAATACCATGCGATAAATTGGGTGACATCATTTTCGTGGATCTAGCTCGTTCCATTCATGAAAAAAGATACTTTGAGTAATACTTTTGTATTTGAACGCCAATAGTCATGTATCTGCTGTAAGAACAACTTATTTCTTCGTCCATAACGCTTGGCGAGATTTTGGCGACGAATTTGGCGGAATGTCGCCATCTTGGCGAGTTTTTGAAATGCTGCCAAATTAACGAAAATATCGCCAAATAGATAAAAATGACGCTAAATCAATGAAAATGACGACTAATTGTCGAAAATTCAATATCTTGGAAAGAATATTAGTATTTACTATAAGAAAAAGCTATTTTTTTACTGTAAAAGTAGTAAATTCATTACATTATATAAGGAAAGTCATGTGTTGCCCTAATCAGATTTTTTTTAATTAAGTCGAAATTGCAACGTTAAAATTATATCTGTTTTCTTTAAGCGGCTGAAAATTTTAAACTAAATGAAATTAATAGCGTTGAAATCATTTCAACTTCTATTGAAAACAGAATTTCGAGATGAAATTGAATTTGCACGTATTTTAAATGATTTGACAAAGTTATAAGGAAATACAGATTCATCTTTAAATTGGTTTATCCTAGTATATAATGTTAATTTCATGTTTATAACAATGAAGTATCTCAGGTAATGCTCTGCTAGGTTGCTGTTAGCAGATCCCAGATTCAAAGCACTTGTTCAAAGCAGTTATCTACACGCGGTAGCTGGATAAATTCGATCCGGTGAGACGTCGAACTATCCGTCAAACAATGATAAAATAGTTGACAAGTTAACCAAAGCAGTTAAAACACGTCCACTATAGCGAAGAAAAATAGAGGAACAGCATTAGGACAAAATTGGAGATTAATTCAGATTAGATTATTTTTCAGGACTGAGGATCCAAGCCAAATTAAGTCATACAGATGCTCATTACGAATTATAGCAATACTTCGTTACTGTGAATATCATAAACACAGTCTACAAGTAAAAATAGAGGATTGGAATTTAAAATGCAAAATAGTAAGAATTCAAGTATTATCATCTCTTCCCTTTGTATCAGTGGTTTTCTTTAAAATTTTCCACCGTTTCTCTTGTACACAATTCAATTCAGCTCTCTCTCTCTCTCTCTGAGTTCATTGAGTGTTTTCGGCAATGGTGGTTTATAAACAAGATCTTTGATGTAACCCCATAATATGAAATCACATGGCGTAAAATTCGGGGATCTTGGTGGCCATTTGAATAAGGGTAAAACATCGTTAACCGTACGTCCAATCCAGCGGTCTGGAAACTTCTCGTTTAAATAACTAGGACCATCCAAAGCCCAATGGGGCGAAACTCCAACTTGTTGAAAGACAGTCCATGTGGTTTGTCCTGGGTGCACCTTAATGAATACCTTGAACCTTGAACCAACTTGTTGAAACACAAATTTCGTACTGTCCTCACGCTCAGTTGTGAAAATAGCCATACTTGTATGCAACATGTCCAGATTACTGCTACCTGTTACCTTTTTTTCTGCGACAAAAATGGCCTATCCCAGATGAAAACAACCACCTGTGATCTAGACAAAATTCAGTTCCTATAAGAAAGTCTTAACGGACTTCCCGTATAAATCTGAAACCCCTGTGATTGGCCGACTCAGATGATTCCTCAATCTCCGCGTTTATTAAAAACGCAGCCTTCATCGTTTCAAGGTCGGCGCTCCACGGAGCACAGCTAGACCTGTTCCACTTTTACCACTAATCTTTGAGGAAAATTTTGCCTCTTATTCCAAATTATGCGACTCGACAGATCTCGATTGTGATTCGTCACAATAGGAATCGAAGAGCATCGCCCGGTTTTTTAAACGTAAATTATCCTTCGTTACTATTTCCCAGCCAATCCTTAGATTAGAGTTTAAAGGCAGCCTATTGCTGCCTGGACACTCCGTAATTGGTTAGTTCTTGAAACCTTGACACCTTGTTTGTGAAATAGCACAAAAAACATTTATTTTGTTGAATCTCTGCAACGCCACAATTGCATGGGAAGCCTGATTGCCCCACACTCTAACATTGTGACGATTAACACTTCTTGATACACGGAACGTTGCTTCGTCTGTGAATATCAATTTATTGGCGAAATCTTCACATTCCAATTCTTGCATGCGAATGCAAAAGCCGAATTGGCGAAACTTATCTTCCGGTTTCAAATTTTGCAGCAATTTTAAATGATAGGGCTTGAGTTTTAATCGTTTTCGTAAAATTTTTCATACCGTTTTCTGGGGAATTCCATGTTTACGAGCTCCAGCTACAGTCGAATTATATGGACTTATGTTGAGTTGCTTTTGAATTTATGTAATTTGGGAGTTTGAAATTTACTTTTATTTATTTTTCACTGGTTCAATATTCTCAATATGGTAATATTTAAATAACATTTATTTGTTTTTTCATTTATTCGTTAATTAGAATATTTTTAATCTACTAAATTAATTTTCTTTATAATGTTCTTAATTAGAAATGTTCCATTCCCTAAGTTAATATTACTTTTGATTTGTAAATTTATAAAAATGATTATTTATTTGATTCCCCTTTCACTTTCCTTTAATTTGATGCCTCATTTTTCCATTTTGGTTAGAAATTCCTTTTGTTCCATAGTTTCCAGTTTCTTCCATATTCAGTGCGTTTCAAAAATTTCAATTGCGGTTATTTTGGAATCTTGGTTCTGCGCGCTTTTTACCGCGATTGATGCGGCGCCTAAGTGATTTTCGCGCCTCTTCGGAATTCGTGAATTATTTTATTTGGTTCGCGTTTTTACCGATCGTCTGCTATCAGAGGTTTGAGCTTTAATTTTGGCAATCCTAATTTCGGTAAGCTGATTTTAATTGCTGCCGTTTTTCTAAATTTCTCTCGATTTCCGCTCGTATAAATAAGCTCACGGAATTTTTCAATTTCAGTTTTTTGTTGAAATTCTGCGTTTCAGTTTGCATTAAAAGCGCGCTGCTCACTTTTTGAATGGAACTTGTGTTCTACGCGATGTTTTCTATGGAACATTAAGTTCCTGGCGATATTTTTTACACTTGTTTTTTCCTTTTTAAATCGCCGTAATTAGGTCATAAGATTTTTATTTATTCTTATGACCTAATTACGGCGTGACTCATGGAAAAATGTGTTTTGAGATTTTTACTTGTGCTACACAAAAGAAGCGTCTCAGGAATTTTCCTCCGGCTGTCTTGAGAAGATCTGACTGTTTCCGTTATAGATGTTAGGTCATTATTTTGTGCTGAATCCTCTCCGGAATAATGTATGGTGTTTAAAAGAAAATCAGTTTGGGAATTTCTGTCTCCTTCCTCTGAACCTCAGAATTTAGAACTTTTTCCCGTACTTTGCCGTCTACCTCCATCCTGCAATTCTATCTGATGACCCGCAATTCTATCTACTGGTTGGGTGAATATTAATATTGTTTTCTATCTGATGACCTGTAATTCTATCTGATGGTTGGGTGAATATTAATATTGTTTTCTATCGGATGACCTGTAATTCTATTTGATGGTTGGGTGAATATTAATATTGTTTTCAATCTGATGACCTGTAATTCTATCTGATGGTTGGTTGAATAATAATATTGTTTTCCATCTGATGACCCGTAATTCTATCTGATGGTTGGGTGAATATTAATATTGTTTTCTATCTGATGACCCGCAATTCTATCTGAAGGTTGGGTGAATATTAATATTGTTTTCTATCTGATGACCCGCAATTCTATCTGAGGGTTGGGTGAATATTAATATTGTTTTCTATCTGATGACCCGCAATTCTATCTGAAGGTTGGGTGAATATTAATATTGTTTTCTATCTGATGACCTGCAATTCTATCTGATGGTTGGGTGAATATTAATATTGTTTTCTATCTGATGATCAGCAATTCTATCTGATGGTTGGGTGAATATTAATATTGTTTTCTATCTGATGACCCGCAATTCTATCTGATGGTTGGGTGAATATTAATATTGTTTTTTATCTGATGATCCGCGATTCTATCTGGTGGTTGGGTGAATATTAATATTGTTTTTAAACTCTTAATTTCTTAAATTCTGATTTCTCAATATCTGAAATGTATGATTTAAATTTCATTCTTTGAATTTAAAATTCCAAAGCTTCATTTCTGAGAGAGCAATTTTCTAAACTTTCCTAAATTTATTAGAGCCAGGGAAAATGTCTTAATTTTAAAACTTAACATTTTATTGTTATTATTACTTTCCTTATATACATATAATGTATAAGGAAAATATTTTGACGGGGTCGAAAATTCGAATTCAAGTTTTCGACGGGAGAGCACGTTTCAAGCAGCCCTGAATACGAATAAGACGTTTTTGAAATGATGTCTGTGTGTGTGTGTGTGTGTGTGTGTGTGTGTGTGTCAGTGAGTCTGTGGAGACGATAACTGGCGAAAGAATGGAGCGATTCGAAAAAAATTTGGTACACAAATTACAATCCATGAATACACTAGCAGCCTATTGTTTTTATATGCCATCGGATGTTCAGAACTCCCTAAATTTTCGAGTGAAATTTTGAAAAAATCTTAAGAAAATTAAAACCTTTAATAAAGTTACGTAAATAGTAGTTTCTTATGTAAATTTTCATTAGACAACGATTGACATAAATTTTAGAACGCTAGCATGGATCGTTCTTGAGATATTGCACATTTAAAAAAAAATTATCAAAAAATCATATAAAATAAAAAAAAAATATTACATATTGTGAAATGTGTTCATTTTTCATAAGTAATATCATGTGATAAATTTGTTGACATTTTCGTGGATCTAGCTCGTTCCATTCATGAGAAAAGACACTTTGAGTAATAATTTTGTATTTGAATGTCAATAGTCATTTATCTGCTATAAGTATAACTTATTTCTCTGTCCATAATGTTTGGCGAGATTTTGGTGACGAATTTGGCGGAATATCGCCAACTTGGCGACTTTTTAAATGATGCCAAATTAACAAAAATCTCGCCAAGTGGATAAAAATCACGCTATATCAATGAAAATGACGACTAATTGACGAAAATTTAATATTTTGGATAGAATATAAGTATCTACAATAAGAATAACACATTTTTTTTTACTGAAAGAGCAGTAAATTCATTGCATTATATAAGGAAAGTCATGTGTTGCCCACATCAAATTTTTTTATGTTGGGATTTAAATAGATTCTTCTGGATTAAAGATCTTATACATATTCTTTTATTTTAACTAAGCTGATAAATTCCAAAATTCTAATGTCTGTGATAAAATTTAATTTAAACCAGTCAATTCTTCTTGATTTGCCTGCCTGTGAGCAGACTTTTGTAATTTGCTCTTTGAATTAATTTGAAGTATTAATTTAATGAACTAACTTTATTTAAACTAATTAGTATGTCTTTATTTATAATTTTAAACACAACAGTGTTCAAATAAGAAAAACCCAACAGGTTTTGGTGCCGTGTACTATTCTAGAAATTGCTCTCATGTTTACTGATATTCATTGGTAGTGTTAAGCTTTCAATTTTATTGCAGTTATGAATGAAATTAGGAAAATAAATGTATTTATGTATCTATTTTTGGATCTGATGAAGCTAGCTGGGGATGGCTCTAAGGATAAACCATTTGAAACCTTACTGTATGCTATGTTCTCACATGGAAAAGAGCCATTTCCTTCATTTTATACTAATTCTAATGACGCCAAAGATTGGGATTTAATTCTCAGAAGTGAAGTTGCTAGTACCAAGAAAACTTGTTTATCTTTGTTAGAAAATAATTTACCTTCTACTAAAGTAAACATTGATGCAATCTTTGATGATTTAAATTCTATTTGTGACAAAAATACTGATTCAAATGTTAATATTAAACAAATTATTTAATTGTGCAGGAATTAAAAATAGATTTTTCTAAATGTAATTTAATGAGGAATTTTAAAACCGTCGCTTCAATAGGAGACTTTTTGAATTCAAATCCAGTATTTTCCTGAGAAAAATCTGTCCCATAAATGGAGGATTATATTGATAGAATAAAAATGTTAGTCGACCATGCAAATTGGTTTGAATCAGACGAAGTCTTAGTTTTAAAATTAAAACTATGAGGCATAGCTGCACGATTTATTAGGGATAATTCCAGATTAAAGAAGGAAAAATATGTTTCTCAAATTCTCAAAGCATTACGCGACAGATTTTCTTCAATTGAATGTTTACATGGTAACTTAAGCTCATTCTTACAGAGTTATCAGGGACTCAATGAATGATTCCGTCAGTTTGTTGCTCGAGTTGAGACTTCTTCGTATAAGACTGTTCTACCAGACCTATTACATGATAAGTTGGCAAATCAGCAAATACTTGATGTCTTGTGCTCAGTTTTTATTGAGGATCTGAAGTCTTATTTCAAACGACTAATCCTACCTCGTACATTGGCCGGTACACTCGTGAAGCGCCTAATGCCGAAGGCGTCGTAATCTTCAATACCCTCTTTAAGATTCCTGAGGCTATGACATCATCTGGGTGGTCGTTGGTGTGTCCGTGAGAGCGCCACAAGATTGGCGGGGCGTCGGCTGGGTCCGAAAAAGGGACTGGTGGTGGAAGTCTCAGCTGGGTCTAGAAAAAGGACTGATGGTGACCCGAGGTGGTGAAGAAGCACGTGGTGGTGATGGAAGTATACAGAACTTCCCTGTTGCTGGCCCTGAATTAAAGCTAATTCTGGGGGTGGGGCTGGTTTTTTTTCAAATTTGCTACCATTTTAATGATGCAAAAAAAAAACCATAATAGTTTTGATGCGACAAAGAAGCATGCTGTGACAGGGGAAGAGGTGTGGAGCAAGAAACATGGGGATTACCCCCAGTATGTAATGAGTCTTGGAGAATCTGAGAATAAGCAGCTCCATGATGAACTTAAGAGAAATAGGGTGGAGGTAGAGAACCTCACTAAAAGGCTTGTCGAGTTACAAACTCAAATTGACACGAAACTACAGCTGCCTCAAACTAGATTGCGAAATGATATCCGAAGGGTCTACTAGGTCACATAAGTGTGAATTGTAGGAAATATCCTCAATCACACAGGTTCAAATGAAATTTTGGGTCTCTGCTCTGCAAAAATGTATCAACAACATTTTTATTTTCTACAGCCTACACATAACTATCCATATAATTTTCCGCAGCAAACGTGGGAGTTTCAACAACCAACTCAATTTTATTATCAGCCAAATCAAAGCTTTCAGCATAATATAAATGAAACTAAACCTAAAACTAGATATAACACTTTTTATGCACCTAGGGATAATAAGAATGACAGCGAAAAACAAAATTTAAGCTAAATAGGGGTGAAGGGAGCCATCACTCCAACTTACCTTCTTAAGCCCTTGGAGTGTTACCTATGATGCAAAATTCTAATTTGATTTCTTTAAATAATTTGTCTCTACCAGTGATTTCTGGTAAAAAAAAAGAGTAAAAAAATATCGCAAAGAACTCGATGTTCCATAGAAAACATCACGTGGAACGCAAGTTCCATTCGAAAAGTGACCAGCGCGCTTTTAGAGCAAACTGAAACGCGGAATTTCAACAAAAAACTGAAACTGAAAAATTCCGTGAGCTTATTTATACGAGCGGAAATCGAGAGAAATTTAAAAAAACGGCAGCAATTAAAATCAGCTTACCGAAATTAGGATTGCCAAAATTAAAGCTCAAACCTCTGATAGCAGACGATCGGTAAAAACGCGAACCAATTAAAATAATTGTCACGAATTCCGAAGAGGCGCGAAAATCCCTTAGGCGTCGCATCAATCGCGGTAAAAAGCGCGCAAAACCAAGATTCCAAAATGACAGCAACTGAAATTTTTGAAACGCACTGAACATGGAAGAAACTGGAAACTATGGAACAAAAGGAATTTCTAACCAAAATGGGAAAATGAGGCATCAAATTAAAGGGAATTTGAGGGGAATCAAATAAATAATCATTTTAATGAATTTACAAATCAAAAGTAATATTAATTTAGGGAATGGAACCTTTTTAATTAAGAATATTATAAAAAAAATAATTTAGAAAATTAAAAATATTCTAATTAACGAATAAATGAAAAAACAAATAAATATTATTTAAATATTACCAGATTGAGAATATGGAGCCAGGGGAAAGTAAATAAAAGTAAATTTCAAACCCCTAATTACATAAATTCTAAAGCAACCCAATACTTAGAACATAACTCTGCCTCACCCCTATCCACCGTTTCTTCCGAGACGATTGGTCGGTCACCACTTTTCTTATTGCACAAGCAACCTGTTTCTTTAAAATGCCTATACCACCGCAAAATGTTCTTGTGGCTTGGTGCTTCCTTTCCGTAACGATTTCTGAATTTACGCTGAACAGAAATAACGGAAAAAACCCTTGCATATTCTAGTAGACAAAACGTTTTCTCTGTTATTGTCGCCATGTTTAATTCAATCACCGCGTTCTACAGGAGTGCTGCCATCTATTGAGAGATGTATCAGTGATTATACTATGTGTGATAGCTTTGAAAATATAAATTTTTAAAATTCGGTCATTCATTTATCCTAATATTACTTTTTGCACTTTAGTGTTACTGACATAAGTAACACTTTAACACATATAAATAAAATTGAATATCTGTCGGTCTGTCTATCTCATCATCACGTGAGAACGGTGCACCGAATTGGATAAAATTTTCTGGTTAGACTTGGACTAGCCCCACTTAAAATTTTGTCCAGGATTCGAATTTCTAGAATAAGGGGTTGTCTAGATATTAATTACCAAGAAAGATCAATCATGCATAAAGCATTGATTATAAAGCACTTTACAGCTGAAATCTTATTTAAACATCTCTAAAATAAAATATATTCAGGGGCGAGATTTTTTAATTATCACAGAACTACAATAATTTATTTTATTTGGAAAATTAAAATCATGAAAGTAAGAGTACTTCTTCCTAACCCAATGCTTAAAACTTCATTCAAACTTTATTCAAATGACGTCATCGAAATATAAATCGTCTAACTTTCTATATAAAAGCAATAAATATTTCATTCATACCCTTTTATTCCAGACTCCAGGGTTAAATAAGTTTGCATGAAAGAAATTCAGTAATTCTTATACAACTCTTCTTACAGTCACTTGTTTACATTTTGCGTTAATTAAAATTAGGCTTCGTTGTAGAAGTAATCAAAGTCTGATGATCATTTACACTAAAAAATATTGCAATTTCTTTGGCACAGAATATAGATGCACTGAAAATACGCAAAAACAAAGGGGTTTTTGGCCATATACAACACTACATATAAATTTAAAAGAATAAAAATCACGATTTTTGCACTCGGAAGAAAATATGGATGCCATATTTTATTTTGAAGTGGGTCATGTGATCTCTTCATATAATATGGGTGTTATTGCTATTTTAATTTTTATTTTAAAAACTACCGAATATATTTGGTTGAGATTTTTTATATATATTTTATGTGATAATCAAATGACGTCATCGAAATATGAATCGCCTTTCATTTAGCTGTGATATTTTTTAAATTATCATAGTACTACAATCATTTATTTTATTTAAAACTTAAAACTATGGAGGTAAAAGTAGTTTCTAACTCCATGCTTAAAATTTCATCGAAAAAAGCAAGTACATAAAATCGTCTGCTTCTCTATGTAAAATCAATGAATATTTCATTCATATCACATATATTCAGACTCCAGAGCTAAATAATTTTGCGTTAAAAATTCAGCAATTCTTATACAACTCATTTTACAGCTTGATGTGTTTCCATTCTGCATACGTTAAAGTTAGGCGTCGTTGTAGATATTATCAAAGTTTATTGATCATTTTAACTCAAAAATATTATAATTACGTTGGCGCAGTATATAGATTCATAG
Source organism: Amaurobius ferox (assembly GCA_951213105.1). Classification (NCBI taxonomy): domain Eukaryota; kingdom Metazoa; phylum Arthropoda; class Arachnida; order Araneae; family Amaurobiidae; genus Amaurobius; species Amaurobius ferox. Next base: position 135,408,273 of record OX578146.1, on the reverse strand, counting down.
AAATTAAGCAAAAATAAAGCGGTTTTAGGACAGATTCAATACTAAATATAAATTGAAAATAACTTTAAAAATCACGACTTTGATACGTGGAAAAGAGATGGATGTCCTATTTTATTTTGAAGTGGGTTACGTGAACTCTTCATATAATGTGGGTGTAATTATTATTTTTATTTTTATTTAAAAAACTACTAAACATATTTTGATGAATCTTTTTATATATTTTATAAGATAATTTGAATGTTTCCTAAAATATTCGAAACAGTTTGCATTCTTAAATTAGCAATGTTAAAATTTGTACATTTTAAGAAGAATTTTAAGAATTTTTTAGAAGAATTAGCTCCCATAGGGTTCAATGTATTTCACTTTTTGAACCCGGGTTTAATCCAAAACGAATTGGGTGATATTATTCATTTACATTCCCATATATCCCACAGACTGTCTCAACAACATACAAAAATTTCATTTTCATAAAATCATTTTTACGGCAATTATCGTGCCAGCGTACAGACAGACAGATAGACAGCATGAACAAAGTCATAAACACTTTTCAACTATCTTGTAAAGTGCTAAAAACACATAAACCTTTCATAGAGATAGCATTATGCAAATGGTATTTTTTCCACCAATTTATTTGAAGAAAATTATATCATGTCGCTTAGCAACGCATTTAAATCCAATGTATTTATGTAGCCGATGATTTTTATTAAATCTTTTCCGATTTAAGTAATAAAAATATGTATATAAAATAAATTTCATTGATATTGCATTTTTGACTGGATTATATCAATTATGATCTTCAGGTTTAAGCATTATTATTATTGATATTTTCGGAGATTACTGATATTTTCAAGCTATTATGTAATTGTTTCATTTTGGCAAAAATTGTTGAAACTCATATATTTAGTAGATACATATATTGTACTCATATACAGGGTGTACCAAAAAGATTGAAATGCGCTTTATTTCTTTACCTGTTGGTGATAAGTGGGAAATGTAAATTGCAAAAATGTTGAAAGTAAGGTAGGAAATAAGACTACGTTAATGAAATTGTCCTCCCATTCATTTAAAAAAATTACACTTTTTAAATTTTTATACGATCCCCTTAGACAAATTAGGTCAATCAGAATTAATTTTATTTTTAATGCAACAAGATCATTAAAAAAACCTTCATATCTCTATTTTTCAAATCAACTGAATTATGATAAAGGAAAAAAGCTGACTTATGCCACTTTTCGTACCATGTGAAAGGATGTTTCATCAGTGAAAATAGGGATCATAAACAGATGGACGATGGAAATTGTTTAGATAAAAAAAAGTACTTAATTATTGAAAAAGTACTTAGTTATTGAAAAGAACTTAAGAATCCGTGATTGCATCACGAGCCTATGCGGAATTCGCAAAAATGTCTCTTAAGTATTATCATCCGGTTTTATCTTTTTGTGATATGTCACAAATTTACATTTCTAATTTGATATGTGGTGCCCATTCACAATGTTCAATTTTCAATTAAATATAACTCGCTCAATATTTAAGATACAGATATGCGATTTTTTTAATGATCTTGTTGCATTAAAAAAAAAAATCTGATTGACAAAATTCGTGTAAGAGGTTCGTATAAAAATTAAAAAAGTGTAGCTTTTGAAAAATTAATAGGAGGACTATTTCATTAACGTAGTCTTATTTGCTACTTTACTTGAAGGTGTAATACAATTACAGTAACCAAAAAATTAAAAATGTACAGAACATGTCAAGCTCATTGAAACTGGCATTTCTAAAATGGGTCGGGGGCATAATGAAAACATCAATATCGGTACCGTAAATATTAAAAAGATCAACGAATTTAAAACCGAAAATTTTTTAGTATGTATTTGTATTTAATAATAGTATAGTAAAATATTTTTCTTTTGCCCATCGAAGAACATGGATGCAGGGATCGAGGTAACGCCCCTATACACGTATTTTACGCTATAAAATAAGCAAATACGCTTTATAAATTAAGTAATACGTAATTTTACGCACCGATTTTGTAGACAAAAAAGAAAATAATATATTTTTTAGAATCACAAATTATACATTTTAAAATTCATTTCATAATGTATTAATTGTGCTATCAGATATACAATGTATTTTTTTTGTAATAACACAAATAAATAATATAGTGCATGCCTTTTTTGTACAAAATGCAATAAATTTAATAAATACCTGGAAATTTGAGGGTAATTGTACATTTGTTACAAATTATTTCTCTGGAAAGCAAAATACCCCTTCAAATCAAGTCAGGGAATATTTTTACTCTTCTGGAAAAATTCTAGCTCGATCTCTGTGTAGAAGTCTAAATAAGAAAACTAAATAGGACAATGTATAGCATTATTTATTAAATTATAATAAAACAAGAGGAAATGCCATTTTCCAATATTTTAATGACACTGAGTTAAATTTTTATATAAGTTGAGCAGTAGATATTTCATATGAATAATAACCAAAAATTTTGCAATTAAGAACACATAAACATTTATTTTAAGCTAATTCAATCAGCTGAGAATGCAGATGGTAAATAGAATCCCAGAACACAGTACAATATTCTAAAATTAGTTTAAGGACAGTATTATATAGATAAATAAGAGTATTGGCATTGATAAAGCAAGAAACATATATACTATACACGTAGACATAATTTAAACAAGAAAGATCAATGATGCGTAAAGCATTGATTATGAAACACTTTCCAACTTCAATTCAATTTTATTTAAACATCTCTAAAATGCGATACATTCCTTGGTAATATTTTTTAAATTATCACAATACTACTTTAATTTATTATATTTGAAAACTTAAAACTTCATCGAAAAAATGAATTTCATTCAAATAACGGCATTGAAATGTAAATTGCCTGGTTTAAACATCTCTAAAATGCGATACATTCCTCGGTTATATTTTTAAAATTATCATAATGCTACATTTATTTATGATATTTGAAAACTTCATCGAAAACAAATGAACTTCATTCAAATGACGCCATCGAAAGATATATCGCCCGGCTCTCTCTATAAAAGCAGAATTTCTTTCATAAACGTTTTTCCATTTATTTCATTCATCACAATACTATAATAATATATTTATTTGAAAACTTAAAACCATGGAGGTTCAAGTAATTTAACTCTACGCTTAAAGCTTCATCGAAAGAATCGTCTGCTTCTCACTGTAAAATCAATTAATGTTTCACTCATATCAGCTATATTGCAGACTCCATGAGCTAAAATATTTTGCATTAAAGAAATGCAGCAATTCTTATACAACTCATTCTACATCTTTTGGTGTTTACATCCTCCATGAGGGAAAATTAGGCTTCGTTGTAGAAATAATCAAAATTTGATGATCATTTAAACTCAAATATATTGCCAGGATGTAGATGCACAGAATTAAAACAAAAATTAAGCGGTTTTTGGACGGATACAACACTCAATATGAATTAAAAAGAAATTTAAAAATCACGATTTTGACACAAGATGGATGACATATTTTATTTTGAAGTGGGTCACGTGATCTATTCATATAATGGTCACGCGATCTCTTCATATAAAGAGTGTAATTATTATTTTAATTTTTATTTAAAAAACTACTGAATATATTTTGCTGAGTTTTTTTTAGATATTTTATTGGATAATTTGAATATTTCCTAAAACTTTCGAAGCAATTTGTGAATTTTAAATTCGCTTAAAAAATGTTTGAAAAATTAGGTCCCATAGGCTTTAATATATTTCATTTTTTCAATCCGGGTTCAATCCAAAACAAATTGGGTGATATTATTCATTTATATTCCCATAGGTCCCACAGACCGTCTGAACAACATATTTAAATTTCATTTTGATAAAATAATTTTTACGGCAGTTATCGTGCTAACGGACAGACAGACAGACAGGCAGACAGACAGACAGACAGAATGAACAAAGTAATAAACACTTTTCAACTATGTTGTAAAGTGTTAAAAAAGTTCAAGGATGCTCATTGTGTAAATACATCAAAAATTGGGATTTTCGCAGATATTTTAACCTATCCCAATATACGTACCTATCCCAATATTTTATGTAAGTATATAGAGTAAATAATAGACATACCGACACTTTTAAAACTGAATACTTTTTAACACAGATCCAATGGATTTGAAAATGTAATTCTGTGACATTTTACAATTCAATCTCACCGGCATACAGAGCTTCATTAAATCATACGCATATATGACGGTTTACTCGTCCAGTTTCAATTTCAGCGACGTCATAAAACAGAAATATGTGTCCGAGCACAGTTCCGAATGGTTCATCCTAGCCATAAAACGAATTTACAACTGCTTGCGCGGCGATTTGGATATGTTTATTTCTAACAACAATGCCGGTGAATTCAACCGTTTGAGTTTATGTTCCGAGTTATTAACTCGAAGAACTCGCACTTTCAGAAACGAGATAATTTCAAATAGGAGAACATCCCAAAGATTCTACTTCTGTAATAAATTACTGAAATTTAAATGATCAAAAGCGATTTCACAGGTATTTAAATTTGTAAGAATGGCCCTCGAAGAAATACGATTTAAAGAATTCTCTGCTTTGAAAAAAAAATGGTGAGTAACACTGTTACTCGTTATAGATGAATGTGATACGCCATTCCTCTCTTTATATTTCGAATGGGACAGGGATTATGCTTGTCATGTGTGACGATGCTACTTAAAGAAAGGTTTCGATATTTTTAATCTAAAATATTTTTTACACTTTTCTACCAGAATTATCTTAGACCATAGCTTAAAGGATATATAAAATCGGAAGAAAAGCAAATAATCTATTGCGCACATATTATATTGGATTCTAGACTAGTGTTAAAAGTTATCTTTATGTGCACGAAAACACTAATTTCTCAACAACTGTTAAATGCATATTTTTAGGGGGTGATACATATATAACACACAAAGACAAACTAAAAATTACAAACTTTAAATGATCACATAATTTTGATTATTTCTACAACGAAGCCTAATTTTAACGTATGCAATATCTAATAAATCAAGTTGTAAGATGCGTTGTATAAGAATTGCTGAATTTTTTAACGCAAAATTATTTAGTTCTGGAGTCTGGAATATAAGTGATGAATAAAATATTCATTGATTTTACATAGAGAAGCAGACAATTTTATAGACTTGCCTTTTTCGATGAAGTTTTAAGCATGGAGTTAGAAAGTAATTTTTCCTCCATAGTTTTAAGTTTTAAATAAAATAAATTATTGTAGTACTGTGATAATTTTAAAAATATCAAGACTGAATGTATCGCATTTTAGATATGTTTAAATAAAATTGCATTGCATTTGGAAAACGTTTCATTATCAATTCCTTATACATGATTCATCTTTCTTGTTATAAATTAAAATTTAAAAAGTTTCGCCTATCTTGCTTCGTTTCAGAAATATAAATTATAATTATTCAATTCACCGCCAGAGGCACTGTAAAAATTTAATCGATAGCGCAGTCACTTTTCTATCAGTAAGCCCAGCTCCAGAACAAATTAATCGAAAACTAATACAATATATATTATATAAGGACTTATGATTGAACCCTATACATCCAATCTATAATAGGGTTATTTTACTCGTTACTGCTGTAAAGACCGTATGTATTTCCCTTAATTTGAAGCACGCATTCCCTATTGGCGAGTTAATGCTCTCTCCATTGAACTACTCAGATGATAATATTTTTCTGTACTGATAAAATATGCATCTAGATTTCTTATGGGTGAAAACTATCAGATGTCTTGTTGGAAGTAGAAAGCGTGCGGATAATATAACTTGAATAAAAAGAACCTTTTATTGATGCTTGTAACTCTCGGATAGGACTGGATTATTATGCATTTACTTTTTATGCCTAAACAATATACTTCGACGACAAAGTAAAATCTAAAAATCCACAGTTAAATCGCTTAAACTGCTGCAAACATAACGTAAGTAAAACCTTATTTAAAGCACATCATATATTAAATTAGTAATGGATGATGATGTTCATACAGCTTCCTGGAATAAATTGTTTTTCTTATATATTACCTTATAGTTTTCTTTATTCCAATTTTTATTAAATTTTTAATTTTGTAGTTTTTTTCTTTCTCAACTGGTATTTTTGGGATAATTTGTATGTATGTTTTTTTAAATCGGTAACGAAGTGAGATAGAAGAAAAATGTGAATGACAAAATTGTAGAATATTATCTAATGGGTAGGAATCGATAACAGAAATGCAGGAACGCGTAACAGGAAAGCAATAAATACCTATCATAAAGTCAGGGGTATAATAAATGCCTAACATAAAATCAGGATCTGTATCACTGTGACACCTGCAATACTTACCAAAGGACCACCCCCTTCCCGGGATCGCATCTTTTCTCCAATTTATATGTGCATTGTTACTGACAGAAAACATTTTGAACAGTCTATACATTAGATTCCTTTGAATGTAAGTGTGTATTTTAGTATTCAACAGCCATTTGTCTAAAACCCTATTATGTCCAATAATTGACTTCTGTAATAACTTTAAGGTCCATTGCTACTTATTAGGCAATGCTATAAAACTTTGTTTTTTCGTCTAGCTCATTTTATTGCAGAGTTCGCTATCCTAGCCTTTTAAATTATTACGGGACCCTGCATTCCTTTTATTCGGTCGGGAATGGTTATTTTACTATAGATAGACTTAATGTGCATACTCATGGACCTTTATGAACTTTTCTTTACAAAAGTTGTTAGGATGCTTAGGAACTTTTCTAGGAACCCCGTATACAATCTCAAGTAAGTGTGGCCCCACGATACTGCGGCACTTGGCCATAGCCTAGATAAGTAATCCTTAGCATTACAGTCCGTAGTTGTATTCAGTGTTTATATTTGAGCGGATAACTCAACTACCAATCTGCAGCTGATCAGATTTAATTATTCAGACTTCAGTTGTTCACCGACATTATCGTGCCTTCTATATTTGACATGAACTCCACATAATTTTAATACGTGAAATAATTTTCAAAAGTATTTAAAGCTGATAAACAAATAATGACTTCCTGGATACAAATTTATCGAGTGATTATCAGAAATCTCATGGACGAAGACTACAAGAAAATAAAGTCCTGCTGTAATATATTGTTCTTAATGATCCCCATTGATTAAATGCAAATGTTCTCGGAGCACTCTTATTTTGCATTCCCCAAAGTCCTCATAAAATAAATTCAGAAGAGGACAGGAAAGATGAACTTTTATACTTGGATTGCTTTTAGCATTTGGAGGACTTTTAATATTCCTTCCGGATATTAATTTGTAAGAATGAAGTAAAAGTGATTTTGCGAACAACTGTAGACCCTGACAAATGCAGTCCATGACTGCTTTGATCTGCAATGGAAGCGCTCCCAGCCTGAATCTTTAAGAAATCCGAAGCCGACTGCATAATACAACAGAGGTTTGTGCCGACTTTTTTGCAGACTTTTGGGAGCACACATTCAGTCTTTCATATCCTTTAGCCGATTTTAAATTCATTTAATATGGAGCTCAGACTGCACAAGACTGAAAGGAAAAATGTCATACTCCGACAATCCCCGTGTAGATAGATTTTCCAAAGTTCTGTAAAACTGTATTTTTGCTCAATAGCTTGTCTAATAATGTTTTGTTTTAACCACAAACGTTTTCAATTTCTTATTTTCTCATACTTAAATGTAATTTTCAGCCTCAGCTTTTGAACTAGAGACAGTGATATATTAAAAAGTTTAGGGAACTCTCGATCACCTTTCAAAGACTTTCGGTAACATTTCCATCTGTATGTCGACGCAATTAATGAATAAATGTTCGTCTACGAAACAGGTTCTACAGTTATTAAAATACGAGTTTACAAACAAAATTTAAGAGTCCAAAACTGCTGTAAAAATAACTGTATCACCTGGTTTCAACCACATTAAAGAAAACTTATTATTAACGAAAGCTTAGACACGTTAATAAAATAGCAATCACATTGACGAAAGCTGAAATACGTCTATAAGCTGGTTCATGAGTTAAAATTTAAAATTCTTTAAAATTGTTAACAATTGTTATTAAAAATATTCTTATCGCTTTTTATAAAATTGGTTCGATTAACTGAGGACATTATCCTGGTTAAATAGACCTAAAACTAAAAAGGTATCTGACGGTTACCGACTAAAACAGTTCATCGTCAGACAAATACACGGCTGAAGAACTGGATAATCTATATTCAGTGTAGCCCAAAACGTTCAAATGCAGCATTATTCAAGATTCGAATTTTGTGTAAAAATACCTTATCTTTATATACAGGGTGATTCATAAAAGATGAGCCAAACTTTACTAGGTGGTAGTACATACCAAACCAAGCATTTTTCATCATAGTTTACCGGATCGGAAATGAAACGTAAAGACGCCAGTTAACGTTTAATGGTGAAACCGATGAGGTGAGACGAAAACACAAGAATGACTTAGAAGTTATAAATCGACATGTAATAAACAATAATTACAATAATGGTTCAATAGAGTGACTGCTAACCTGAATGCACTTTTTACAGCGGCGATGTAAGGATTGGCAATCTCTCACAAACAGACCATGCATGTCATGCACTTAGGAGCGACCGAAATTTTGGAGACGAGTTACTCTTCAGATTCAAAGGGAGTTTCATAGACGAGACTCTTGAAATATCCCTACAAAAATAAATCAAGACACGGCAGATAGGGCGATCATGGGAACCAAGTTATGGGACAACCTCGCCCAATCCAGCGCCCTGTAACGCTTTTAAATTTCATTTGTGACCCGTTAAACTATGATGGAAAATGCTTGGTTTAGTGTGTATTGCCACCTCGTAAAATTTGTTGTTTGTTTAATAATTCTGTATACCATGCAGTGAGGGAAAGCAAAAATAATTTTTCTATCTGTCAACACAGAGATAGATATAAAAAATAAATGTCTCCATTTCGTATTCGAAAACTGTTTATCATGTCCATGCTTCACACAAACACATATGATATTCACACATATACACGCATTCACACATGCTTGTATTATCTTAATTTACCTTGAATTCAATATGTAAAATAAACGATTTAAAAATTATGAAGTTACATATATTTTCACTATGAAAATTTTGCAAACAAGATGACACAGGAGATTCGAAATCGAAAATGATAACTTTTGTCTTCCGAATTTTTTTTTTTCAATTAAGTCTCAGAACGAAAAAAAAAACATTTTCCAATAAAAGTTTCTTTCATTGATTTTTTCATTAGAAGTAAAGTATTTTTGTCCTGTCTTTCTCTGGAACACATAAGTGCCTAGAGTAATGCAAAATGAAAGACTGCCCCCAAGAACATTTGCATGTAATCAATGAGAATCGTTAAAGGCAATACGTTACAGAACGGATTTTTATTTTCTTTTAGCCTTGGACTATGAAATTTATGATAATCATTGGATATGATTTGCATTGGGGGAGTTTTTCTACAATTGTCAAGATGAGTGAACATTTTTAGAATTATTTCTGGATATACTGTATTAAAATTTGTATGATTATTCGCGAGTTTAAACTCATTTTTTATGATTATTCGCGAGCTTAAACTCATTTTTTATGATTATTCGCGAGTTTAAACTCATTTTTTATGATTTTTCGCGAGTTTAAACTCATTAAAAAAAATAATGTTAACTGCGGAGAAACGCGTATCTTATGAACTATTTCTCTTGGAAGCAAGTCAATCATTGAGGCAAAATCAATCATCAAGTAAAATTGTTTTAGTATTTTAATTGCAGGTCAGAAAATGGATACCTGTACAATTTGCGACGTTTAGATGTATCCTGAGCTAATCATAAATCTGAAAATAAGAACATTATGCGCGGTAAACATGTATATGGCGCAGTTTTAACACAGATGGAAAAAATCGGTTTTTTAAACTGTTCCTAATCCGCAAAGCATTCTATATCTACACTACCTATTTGGCATGAATCTTTTAGTGCTGCTCTTTGTGTCCAAAATCTCTACATTTTTCATAAAGCTCAGATTTCAGCTGGAGATATCCTGATGATAATTGCTATTTAAATCAGAAACATGTCTTTTAAAACTGTTTTTAAACATTGCCGCTTCGACAAATGAAACCTGGTGAAAATAGTTAGAATCATTCCCTAAGTACTAGCATACATTTTATGTATTAATCATTTATGAACATAATGTCCGGAACGAATGCCTTTTGTATCAGATGAATACCAGATGAGTGGATTATAAATGATAACAAAAATATTTTGACGACTGAACAAAATACGAGATATTATGCGTGGAAACGTTACTTTTTAGCCGTATAGAACAACATGTTATTCGCGAATAAACTTGAGAATTTTTAATCTGTCATTTTCAACTTATCTGATATTCTCAAGTTCTATGATGTTCTCAAGACATATATTGCTACAAAGAGAAATAGTTTGTGGGATGACCAATAGAGGGCGCAGTATTTCTGTAAACTTGTCTATAGCTCTGTTTTAGAAATAATTTAGCAACAGAGCCATTGCTACTTTTAATATATGTGCTTTTGGTATAGCCCATATGTATGTTGGGAATAACGAACTCATTTTTATGAAAGTGTCCTTTAGTTTTCTATGCTTCTGCGGAGTCCTTGGTGATCCACGAAGCCCACATACAGATTTAGATCTTCTTTGTTCTAGAAAGATAAATCGTACATATCTTGGGCATTTTGCGAAGTTTTCTATTACACAACAAATTACCCCGTATAACTCCTGAAACATTCCTTAACTAAAATGTCCCTCTGAATATTTGAAGACTTTCTTTAAGAAAACTACTCCTAACTCTCCCCACCTATTTCATGGAACTTCTCAGTCCTTTTGCATTTTACATAAGACTCTTTTATTAGTTAATAAATTAATTGTAATCTGGCAGCAGAGTTAATTATATAGTTCAATTAACTGTATTCAATTAATGATAACCGTCACGTAAAATTACACTGGTTTTCTTTTATTCTTTTCGCAAAATATCTTTTAACAAGAATTGTGATCTCATCGCTTATGTTCGATTTTATGATTGGTCGTCAACAGTTGAAGAGCTATTGTTTTGCAAATGAATAGAAAATGAAGCTACATCACTTGCATTATTCAATTTATTGGAATATTTCATTTGAAAGGCAAATATAGAATGGAAAAACTGTGTTGGAATATGCACAGATGGTGCTCGAGCAATTGCTGGAGAATTCCAAAGTTTATAAGCACTTGTGAGATAAAAATGTGTACAATGCATTTCAACACATTGCAGGATTCACAGAGAAGCTCTTGATGCAAAAGAAATTAGTCGTTCTCTAAATATTGTACTAACAACAGTTGTAACCATAGTGAATTATATAAAAATAAGACCCTTAGAATCAAGAATCCTTTCTGCACATGAGTGCAAAACTTTCATCTATACTATTCTCCTGTAACACAACATGGTTGTCCCGTTGCAAGGTCTTACAAAGTGTTTACAAATTAAAGGACGAGATCGCAATATGCTTGAAAGAGGAAAATCGACAGGAAGCAGACCAGTTTCGAGACCACCTATTTGTGACAAAATTGAGCTACTTGTTCGACATATTCGGGAATCACAATCTTCAAGAAAATATACAAATATCTTGGATATGAGTGACAAAGTGAGTGTAAAATTTGTCAATTGAAGAAATAGACTTCACGGAAAGGAGAGAAATCAAAATACATTTTGCTAATAAATCACTGTTTGAATTTTGGGCCGAAATTGAATGTTCTCCACTGAAAACAAGAGCTTTTCGTATACTTCTGCCATTTCCAACATATTATTTTTGCAAAACCAGATTTTCTGCGATGGCTGCATTAAAGACAAAATATAGATCTCTGTTAAATATAGAAAGATAAATCAGAGTGTCAACTTCCACTATATCACCTTCTTATGAAATGTTTGAGACAGTGCTAAGAGAGTTATTAATTAAAATCATTGCAGCTGCTTGAATTTGTTGGATGGATTTTACAATATACATATGTGCCTAAATACCTATAGGCGTAACACTTTATTATTAGAATGCATTTTTTGTTCTTTTGTTTTATGTTTGTTGGTGTATGTTTTTTGTTTTCTTCGTATCAATAAATAGTTTTCTGACGGTTGTTTATTCCTCCTGCGTCTTCCCCTCCCCCCCCCCTTCAGATATTTCGCACCCGTTGAGAAGAACCGCTGGTGTCCAGAAAGACGAGAGCTTTCAAACAAATGATACAAATTAACACCTTCACAGTAGTTATCCATTAAGATAAGTATACCAATGTCACTTGAAACCCCACACCTTGAAATCACTAAATTTATTTCCAGGGATGCCGCATTTTCTGTGCGGAAAGTAGCATTTTCAACATCTTGAGAACAACTTGTAATAACTGCTTTTGGATAGTGGCCATGCATTTATGGAAAAAAAAAACGTTTATTATTTTATAAAAACACATATTTCTTTACACATATGATACAAAAAGCATAATTATTGTTTTTTTTTAATATCAGTTTAGATTAAATTTGTATAAACTTTTAAGAATGCATAGTAGTGCATTCTAATTGCTGTGTTTTTTTAAATTAAAAAATGCATATAACATAATAAATAAACAGGATGTTTTTTCAATAACAAATGTTCGAAAAAGAACTTCACGTGGTTCGTTTTTCTTGAAAATAGTTTCCATATAGGAAGAATTGATACAAAAGTCATGAATGTTATTTGATTCGCCTCATGTTTTCACGATTTTACCCACACTTTCATAGATATGGAAAAAAACGGTTAATTCACATTATAAAAGTTTCAATCAAAGTATACATAGCAAGCTAACATGTACGTTTTCGAGATATTTGATATTTTCTACCTAAAACAAAAAAATAACAGAACATCAAATAAGCTAACTAATATTTATTGAGTAGATATTTCAAAAGTACATAAGTACATTTAATAATCAATGAGATTCCTTGACTTAGGCGTTATCACGAACCATTTCGAGATATTTAAATTTTTACATTTTTTGATACATTTAATTTTACAGGATGATATCTCATAAAATCGATTTAAGCTATACTTATTTTATGTATACTTATTTTAATCAGTAACTACAAAACATCCAGTTTTAACAATAACGTCTAAAAAAAGTTCCAAGTATTTATTTTGTTGTTGTTCTACCAATCATTTGAAATTTGGTCATCTGGTGAGAAAGCCTGAGTTGAAAACATCAAAGCTTTTCAGTTTTATTCAGCTTTGAAACTATTAGTAAAGGAAAAAACCTTGACATAATGTTCTGATTTTTTTTAAGAGAATTTTTTTTACTTTATATAAAAATCCTTTATTAAAGATCATTTCACTTCTCATTCCGGTGTAAAAAGTTGTCAACATTTTTATTTTTATTTTTAAAATTATTTATTTTCCAGTAGAACAATCACAGAGCTGATCAAATTCATTAATTAATATATCAATCATGTTCTTAATGAGATTACTTTTAGTTCTCTGTTTTCACCCTTCCTCGTCTAATTTTATTTTTTTCACGAGGGAAACTTTATTGTAAAAAATAATGATGTCACAAACAGAATTTTTCCATCAAATTTAAAAATCTTAGAATTCTGAAAATACAATAGTACAGGTTAAAATTTTCTTCTAATTCGACCTCACACAATAGTGGTTTTCTTCATTAATCGAAAACAAAAACTTTATATTAATTAAATCAGTATTCCAAATTACATCAAACTCCTTCTGCTATTGAAGATATCGGATATTTGATACTGACAAGAGTACAATAACATGCTAATGGTGTGCAGTAGCAAGCACACTATCCAAACTTTGGGAACGCCCCTTTCGACGCCCTCTTTAGCAAGCTCTGGGAGTCTGAACCTGGCTGTCACAGTCTTCTCAAGCCTGATCTCAATTTTGAAAAATATTAAAACGACTACTATAGGTGATAGGGCCGTCGAGGAGAGATTAGATGGGACTGTCCTCATAGAGGTTTGCACAAATTCGGCGCAGTGCAAGTTTTTTTGCTCTCATTGTAAGTATCATATATATCTTTATTTCCATCAAATAGCTCATCAAACATTGTACAGTAGGTAAACATTTTTCCTTTTTGCCATTTGAAACGATAAAGTGACATCTGGTGGAGATTTGTTACACAAAATCATTTTCAAATATTCAGAAAAGTTAAAAAATAATGATATATTAATACAATTGGTTTCAGAATGCTGCAGAAATATTTACTTTATTAACTGCATTTAAATAGCATCTGATTCAATTACTTTTAAAATGTCTATGAATAAAAAAACCCTTACGGGCTGCAGATTATATTAAGGGAACAATGTAATTTAGAACTTTTTTAACTAAATTTGGTAGCAAAGTTTAAATTTTAAAATCATATTATATAATTATATTACTGGTTGATATCGTTGCTAATATATTTTTAGGAAGTTTCTCCTTTTTATTTAATGTTTTTAAAGTTGAGCACTTTGATTAAAAAATATATTTTAATTACAATATTCTTATATGGAATTAAAACACATTAGAATAAATACTTTTATTTAATCATCTAATTTTGCTATATCTGTTTCATTTCAAACGCATGTATATATTTTTAATTTTTAGTCTTAATCTATTTATAAAATAAACGGGGTAAAATTTCCTCTATCTATCTAAACTTTTTTCTTGAGACAGTATTTCGCTCTTCATATCACACCGCCAAGTTTAAAATCTATTAACATTTCTCATAAGCAAGACAAGAAAAAATTGTAAAGTTTTTTTTTACTTTTGCATCGTTTATTATCAGTAGAATAATTATGATGCTAATTAACATTCATTAATTAATATGTCAATCATATGTTTAATGGGATTCATTTTTCACCTTCATTCGCCAAAATGTTTTTTTATCCACTGAAGAGTTTTCATGGTAAAAAATTAAAACGCGAAAACTGGATTTTATTAAGAACTTTTTTTAATATACATTTAAAAATTTGATGAACTAAAAGCAATGGTATACTATATAAAACAGTGGTATGCTATACAAAACGATGGTATGCTATATATACTCTATTATACTGTAGGTACCATGGTCGTTCTTAAACTTAAATTTAACATTTTGAAATACTCTAAAATTCTAAAATTTAACACTTTGAAATGCTCTAAAATTCCAAAATTTAACACTTTGAAATACTCTAAAATTCTAAAATTTAACATTTGAACGGAATAAATATAATAAAGAATTACTTTTTTTGTAATCGGACTTGAGAAAAAAATAAATATAAATTTTTGAATAAAGAACTTTAGAATTCAATTAATATAGTCTACATTTATGTTCACAAAAAATCGTTATTATCAATTTATTTTTACAAAAGTATTTTTCGTGTTAGTGATAAATATATTATTATATTACTTTTTAGTTTCACTTAAAATTTGAATTATTTATTAATTCATTACTTTCAGTCAGCAGGTACTAATTTTGATTCCGGCTCCTTTGTAGGACTGAATGTTTCGGATCCAATAGAATTTCGCAAAATTTTGGTTTGTAATAAGTTTACTTACTGCTATTGTAGGTATCGACTATTCCGTACTGACGAGTGTATAAAAAAGCGAAACTGGTCAACACTGTCATTACTTGCAATAAGAACGTGATTCTATTCTACAAAGTTTCAGTCAGAAACGATATTAAAAAAATACAGATTTTAAATTGTAAACCAGTAATATTTTATTAAGATTATATTCAATTTATATTGAAAACAATACAATATTAATTTACTCTATATACGCATCTTTCAGTAAATTGTTGCAAAGTTTTACATATGTTTTATATAAAGTTCGAAATTCCATGATCTAAAATAAATTGTATGCGTTTAACTCTATGAAAAATATAAAATTCTTGCATAACTTTTAAAATGCTTAAATCATATTTTAATTATACACATTTTATAAATATACTAGTAGTAATTAATTGAATTTGATGGAAAGTAGGGACAATTTAAAAAAATAGGCAGTCTCTCCAAATGTCTAGTGTGAAGAAAAATCATGAACTTATCTTATAATTAGATTTTTTTAGGACTGGTTTACAGCCTATTTGTATAAAGCTGCAATGTTTTCACATAAATGGGCAGCCGGACCGAACCCACGCACTAGGATCCGCAATATAATTCCTAGGAATTCTGAGTAGCTAATTCCACAGGGACAGTACCTTCTTTCTCCTACCACCAACCACTTGAATGGACTTACGACCCACAAATTTAACGTACCCGTACTTCCTGTGAACACAGGGGCAGTTTAGGCAGAGCTGGAAATTGAACTCGGGTCGACCGAGTGTACTGGGATGTCCCATCCGTTTAAACGCTTAACATGGATATTGTTACGAATACGTAAAGTCCCTTCACTGGAGGTTCTTTTGAGAACTAGAGGGTAAAATCACTTTTACAGGCAGTCATTTCTTTTATGTCATTATAGGGTTGTCATATTAGAACACTCGTGACAGGTTTACCAGATTTGGTGATTTATTGCCTATTTGGCGGCTTTTTGAAGGTACAAGAAATAATGATTATTTTTGGAGATACCAGCTTCTTCTGGAAGTTTCTACTCAGAGTATATAAAAGGAGTCGTCGTTCAATTGGTAAGAAGTTGACATGAATGAATGAATGAATGAAATGAAGGTGGGTGGCTCCGGAAGAGCCCAGCACATCGACCAGCGGTCTATTGTACTACCCCAACCGGCGAAGGTCCTTAAGAAAAGAGACCAGTAGCCGATGCGAAAATAAGCAGGCACTTGATAGGAATGTCATTCAGCTCCCAGGGTTCAATCACATGACGACCAATGTGCTCGAATCTGAGAGCAGAGTAAAGAAGTTGACATTATACCAGCTACAGTGGATTGTGAGATACGCCAATGTTTTGAGAATAGTATCAACTGTTTTGTGAAATGAGTGGAGAATTTAATTGCTGTTCTTTTGTATCTGACAGCTGTTTGGTGGTCTTGTGAGATAGTTATCGAGCTGTTTGTAAACAAACGTGTTAGTTATTCAGAAATTTCGATTTATTCTTGTATCTTGAGAGTACATCCACAATTCCACAGGATACGTAGCCACAATATATTTATGATGTGCACTTACATAATTGATCTTTAATGTAGCTGATCACTTGTTTTGTATCGGACTTTCGTAGCTGGACTGAGATGCAAAATAAGAATCTAATACTTTCACAGAAAGTGTTATCTAGGAAATTATAACTCTTAACAGTATGACCATCGCTTGTCATCTTATACCGATATAAACAGTCAGAAGTTCTAGCTGTGTGTGTCGTCTCTAACAAACGTTATAAGTCATGAATAATTTCTTAAACTCGCCAATATAGAGTTGTTTTGAAACAAAATGACAGACCATGCCATGTATACATGATGACACAAATGCATTTATTACGATTACTGTCAGAAAACTAGAATGTATGCTCGTCATACGACGGAAATCAGAATTTACGAACCATTACTTCTCATTTGGCTTCATTTTTATCAATTTTTTGACATTTTTGTCAATTTGGCCATATTTAAAAAAGCCGCTACGTTGGCGACATCCCGCTAAATTTCTCGCCAAGCGTTACGGATGGACGGATAAATAAATGGGCTATTCTTATAATCTATATTTTGCTTAAAGAAGCTTGAAATATTTGACTTATTGGCCATATGAGGGTGACACACTTATTTGCATGGTATTTTAAATAACAGTTTATAAAATGATAAAAAATAAAATAACATCAAGGTTTCACTTTCAGTAACAGATGTCATACTCTACGGTTACATACTCTACAGCTCCATGGTTACATACTCTACAGCTCCATGGTTACATACGCTACATACTCTACATACGGTTACATACTCTACAGCATCATACTCTAAAGCTCCATGGTTACAACATAATTTCTCTTAGTCTGGATTAGTATCTAAATTGCAATGTTTATCCGTGATCGAAATAGGTTTGGCCACGTTTTGTAGCAGTGTTACCCAGATATAGATAGATAAACCAAAGTATAAATCAAGGTGTTTATATAATTGATTCTTAATAAGTGAAATATAATTTATTTTGTTTATTATCAGGCGTAAACTGAACTTAATAGCAATAAATTAAAAGTCGAAAGAAAGACGCAAGACGTCACGTGCGTTAATTTGTGTGTGTTGTGCGTGTGTGTGTGGTAAGAAAATATGAGTTAAAAGTAGCAATGGTAACACATGCTTGAAAATATTTTACTGTACGTTTTAATGCAAAATTTAATATAACGATATCTTGTATTTTTATAAATATCGTATTTTATTTTATTGTAAAATGCGCATCATATGCAAAAAGCCAACACGTGTAATAAAACGTATTGCACGTGATGTTCATGCAATAACTGCCAAAAGTTAGCTAGGAATATATTGTTATATTTGAATTAGCGTTATCACGAGTTGTTCTTTAGATGATAGAAATGTCATACTCACCATATGCAGTACGATAATGTTTATATGAATTGGAAGATTTATCTAAAATTTGGTATACTTAACTAGAAGATATGCCCGTAATATATTGAAATTAAAAATTTTCAAAGCATTGCCTCCCATGTAGCGTTATTTTTACCAATTTGGTGACATTTTTATCAATTTGGTGATATTTTCGTCAATTTGGCAATATTTAAAAAGTCGCAAATTTGCGACATCTCGCCAAGATTTTCGCCAAGCATTACGTACGGGAAGAGAAATGTGTCCTTCATATAGTCATTTGTTATGTTATATCCAAGATATTGAATTTTCATCAATTAGTCGTCATTTACATTGATTTTTCGTAAATTTTATCAATTTGGCGACAATTTCGTCAATTTAGCAGCATTTAAAAAGACTCGCCAAGTTGGCGATATGCCACCAAAATTCATTGCCATAATTTCGTCAAGCGTTACAGACTGAGAAATATGTTATATTAGATTCTTACATTTTTTTTCTAAGATTTTGAATTTTTATCAATTAGTTGTCATTTATACAAATTTGGCTACATTTTTAAAAATTTGGTTGCATTTTCTTCAATTTCGCAACATTTAAAATATCTCCCCAAGTTGGCGATATTCTGTCAATTTCGACACCAAAATTTTGAATATTGAATATATTTGAATTATTATATATATTTTGAAATACCCAGAATTAAATAGATAGACAGACAGATAAATCAAAGTGTTTATATTATAAATTTAATAATTAATTGCAATAAGACTATTTATATTTAAGGAGATCAAGTCAAAATAAAAATTTAGAGATATGTGAACACTATACATGAATGCATTAAATACTAGAAAGATATTCGAGATTCGAATATAATGTCACGAAAAATCACACCTTGATTAACATCAGGTTCTGTAATAATCAGTTAAAATACTCCAGAAGAAGTTCGAAAATACATTTTGCTCCCACTAAGTGTAAACATTTCTACTGTAAAAAAACTACTGTGAAAAGAACTACTGTAAGAAGACTACTGAAAAAAGAACACTATGTATCCCCCTTCAAAGGAATTATCTTTGAAGTATTTAATCATGGCGCCGTCAGAAGTTTTTTCAGAACGACTTTTTAGCATTTTTAGTTTAAATTGCGCAAACAAATAAAGAAGCAGAAAACATCCCGAACGTGTTCGAAATCTTTTTCTTTTGAAATAAACATCTTCAGTATACCAGAAGCATTCACAAATATTCAATTATTGTAGTTAAGAGAATCTAAAATGAAAAGCTGCTGTCAAATAATGAAAATTTAAAATACAAAATTTCATTTTTGATTTAATGTGGTTTTATACACAGTTGACTTTCTTATTTTACATTGTTAAACTTTTTACTAATAATTAAGATACAAAATTTAATAATTATAAATATTATATATTAAAAATTTGAAATAATCTTTCGGGAATCTTCGAAGTAATAGAATATTCGAGATCTAGTTAAGTTCGAAGTCGACATTCAAATGTGCTATTCGCCCAACACTAAATATTTTTTATTTGAAAACAATATCGAAATTTATTGACATTTCGAGCATGAATCAGTTTTACTCATAAACTATTCTTATACTGTAAAACGTGACATCATCTGTCATTTTATATTACTGTCAGACATAAGATGGATGTTGGTGGCACCAAAATGTAACACACTAAAATGAAAAAGTTTAAAAATTAGCAACATTTTTTGTTAAAATGTTTATTTTCTACTAGAATAATTATGATGCTAATTAAGATTAATTAACTAATATATCAATCAAGTGCTAGTGAGATTCGTTTCAGGGCTGCCCTTTATCTTTCTTTCGTCAAAGTAATATTTTTTAACCCGGAAAGTTTAAAGTTCTGACATAAAATGTATTATAAAATTAAATGATGATATTTTTTGTAAGCAAAGTGTTGTGAAAGAAATGGAACATTGGAGTTTATCAATTAGAAAGTTAACCCGAATTAATGTGGTCGTGAATCGAATAGTTCGTATATTCCTATTGTGGCAGCAGTAACCCACCATTATCTATTTGCCGAGTTCCTAAACTTTAATCATTAATTACATTAATACACATAAAATTCCACATTTTAAACTTTAAAATAAAATATTATTTATTTACACATATTGTTAAGATTAAAAGTGCATTTTAATAAACGCTTAAGGAGGAGAAAGTGCACGTGTTAGACCAGGTCTTTATATAATTCCAACATCATTAACTGACCTAATATATACGCAGATTGGCACATACCTTTGTTTGTCGGTCTTTTGCTCATCATGCTTGGAATATTGGCCGTTTCTTTTTCTGACAGTTTGAGGTCAGTTCTCTTTTTTCTAACCCACTCTCAAATTTCAACATAACCACTGCACATTCTTATATGTCAACGCTTCTGCACCACCAGTGTTTATGAAACGCAATCTTGGACATTCATTGCTTGAATATCAAAGCTACTGGACAGACATTCTTATTGATTGCTCTCTCTTACTCCTGGAATTCTAATTGTCGAATATTCATCCCGTTATCTCCTTATTCCCACATCATTTTGTCTGAAGTCCAGATACGCCCTCCGTATCTCTCATTGGTTGCTCCTCAGTGCGATGTAGCAACATTTCTTCATTGGCTACTTTAGTTTCCAGTGATGCTTGGTTCAAGACTTATTCCCATGGAGATCCTTGTCCCAATCACACCTGCACTTTATGTGAAGTGAATTTATTGAGGTCATGACTCTCCGGGCCAAGACTGTCGTAAAGCGGCGTCACAATTATTTTGAATAGTGAAAATGTTTTAGAAAAAGACAAAGCTGACTCCAAATGTCAGGAAAAGAAGCAGCAAAAATTCCAGCTATGCTGAGCAACAGACCCGAAATACAGAGGTACTTGCCAGTCTTCGTGTATATTAGGTCAATTGTTAATCTTTGGAATAAGATTCTGAAGAACTGGTCTCACACGGTGCATTTTCTCCTCCTTAAGCGTTTATTAAAATTAATGTAATTTTAAGTATAACGATAATAGAGACATGAATAAATAATAATATATTTTAAAAGTTACAAATATGGATTTTATTGTGTAGTGTTTTAATTAATGATTATTTTAACCTTTTACTTACGGGTGGGACAGCGTCATCCCAAACGAAGTACCTCTCAAAAAGAGAGGTATCTGACATACCCTGTCTTAAACAGTTCGATCCCTCTTTGCAGGCATTGGCGTCGTCAAATACATGTCTTTTTGAGAGGAACTTCGTTTGGGATGGACGCTGCCCCACCCGTAAACAAAAGGTTAAGAAACTCGTGCAAAGAGGTAAAGGTGGGTTATTGCGGGGAATTTTCTTAATTATAAGCGTTAATGTTTATCTATCACAACACTCCAAAACTCTCGAAAGGACTTACAAACCAATATATTTAACATTCCCGAATTTCGCGTGAACAATGGGAGAGTTTCAACAAAGCCGGGAATCGAACTCAGGTCGTCGGATTGCAATCCCCGTTCTTTAATCACTGGGCTGTCTCAACCCTGAAAACCCAATCCGTACGACTCACCGGAGAGAGTATAGAGCAGCTTAAAAGTACGGACGGGAAGGGGGCTGTAACACTCCGTGTGTGTATGTATGTATTTTTGTACAACTCATTTTACAAAGTCTGCGATATTAATTAATTAGAACATTACTAGCGCAAACATTGTAAAATGGGTTGCAATAATCGTAAAGACATATTATTTTTTATTTATTTATTTATTTTTTTTAGAATTATAAAAATACACACATACACTCACGGGGTGGGAGACTGTCCCGCCCCGTGTGTGTATGTGTGTATTTTTGACTATGAGTCTTCGAGCAAGGGTACAGCAAATTGAATGAAACTGGATAAGGTAATTTCAACGCCAGCGTCTAGTATGGGATGGTTTATCTGAAATTGGTCCAGTTGTCGGAAATTTCAAAATTGAGTTTAGGGCCATGTTAAGTATGTGTTTTAGATTTAGCCTAAAAAAACAAAATCATATGTCTTTACGATTATCACAACCCATTTTACAGAGTTTAAGATATCAATCAGTTAGAACACTAAAACAGAAAGGAACAGCTTTAAGGTGTTTAGGTTGATCGCAAGGTTGGCTGGTTTTAAAATACACTAGTATAAACCTTGGCTATTCATTTTACTTGTTTAATTGACTGATTTTCGTTCGTTTTCTTGAAATATATATAAATATATATATATATATATATACATATATATACTAAACGATACAGAAAATGCAACACCATGAAAGAACGAATAAAGTGGTGATAAAGGACACACAGACAGAGATGGCATATATCAATAAGTGATATTAATTCCAAAAGGATAATGCATTACAGTAATGGCATAGACAGGGTGATCAGTAGGCTGTAGGACTACCTCTTGCGGCGATACAAGTAGCAACTCTTCGCGGAACAGATGCAATGAACTTGTGGATAGTTTCTCCTGATAGATGGATGACAATATGATTTCACCCATTCTCCACAAGCCGTCCACTGCTCCTCGGGAGGGAAGTCAAACTATGGTCATGTACGTCCCATTCATGCTCGATGGGTTAGAGATCGGGAGACAGCGGAGGCCCAAGAATCACCTAGATACCTTGCGAAACTTGTCTACTGGTGGTTGTCGTGTGCTGTCGCGCATTATTTTGTTGGAAAACAGTATTTTACAACTGCTGAAGGTAGGGTAGTGCAACCGGCCGCCACACCTTATCGACATATCGTCGTGACATCATTGTGCTTCTGATACGAACCACAGGTGACCGGTTACCGAAGCCGATGACACCCCAACCATGATGCTGCGTTGTCGAGCAGTATGGCGTTTAACAGTCACAGCAGGACTGGATCTGTTTCCACGTCGCCTCTAGCAGCTGTATCACTTTTTTTATTCTTAGCTCCTAAACATTCTTTCTTTATTCCAGTTTTTATTATTTATTTTTTCTTTTATTTATTGGAGGTTAAAACGGGTTGTTTTTCTAGTTCAAGGACTTCGGAACGACAAACTGCATGCAGATTCAGTACAGTTTTTTTTAATCACATGTGCGTTTAGAAAGCATTTTGAGATTTTGAGGAAGGGTGAACCCCTCACACTCTTTAAATATGCCCCTGAAAACAAACGCAAACAGCTGATATTTGTAAAAATTTTCCCACCTGATTAAATCACCAAACGGTTAATTGTATCAAGAAAAACTCTTAATGCATATAAAGGAAAACTTTTTCTTCTGATTGACAGGAACTATGAATCATATTGGATAAACATTAGCGGATAAATTCGTACTGATATTAGTTTTTATTTTATGGTTTACCTTTTAATTTTATATGTGTTTGTGCACAATGAGACCTGCATAATATATATCTTAAGCAAACACAGACCATTTTTAACAAGTAGGGTAAAATCGGAAAAGGACGCACGCTTAATTTTTCTTTCAATAAATCAGCAGTCAATGTTGGAACAGAAGAGAAATTTATTCTCCATTCCTAACGAAATGAAGTCAACATTTGTACTACAATAATTAGACAGTTTGTACTTCTCAAATATTAAAATTAATTTTTCATTCAAAGCACGGATTGTTGCTAGTTAATTAAATGATAATTTCGCTACACATGTTACACACATCCGTGTAACGTGTTTTACATATACATGAAAATAACAAATAAACGTGTCCATTTAACAAACTCTTCATCCAAAATTAAGCAGACCTATTTTTAAGAATGTACAACTTTATATCTGCTGCAAACAATAATTATATATTGATTGAAAATTTTGCAAGTTTCAATAATAAGCTTCCGCAAATTCTACTTCCGGTAATTATATAACACCGAAGACTGTGGAAGATTGTATATACTGGTAGATGGTTGTGGTTTATAGAAAGTTACTTGCTGCCATTGTACATATCGGTTATTACATGCTGACGAACGCATAATAAGCATGAAATCGGTCCATGGATACTGGTATCTGCAATGGGAGTGTTTTCTGAATTTTGAAAACGCCCCAGGCGAGTTTTGTGTTCATGAATGATATAACAATTTAAAAAACGTTTTCGATATAAAATAAGAATATATATTGCTTTCTAAAGATATTCGCACATTCTCATTGTCACTAAGCTTTGAGGTATGTAAAATTAGTTATGAGTCTAAAAGGAATATATTTTTAAATGATATACAAATTGTTATTCTCAATTTGTTTTAAAACACATCCTTATAAATGTTTGCGAGAGTTTGAACTTTATCACTACACTATTTTAGGAAAAATGTTTATGAAAACTTCTCAAAATTTACAGTTTTTATGATGTTCGCAAACAATTCACGCCACGTGTAACACTGGAGCAGTTCACATTTTCTCATCGGATGATCTAGAAGATATGTTAAATTTTAATCAAATACAAACAACTAGCCTAGTAAGTAGTTTCAGATTAAAGCTTTGCACACTCTCAGAGAGTGTGCAGTTTTAGTCGCCCTTGCGCTATACACATTACGATAACGCTTCTATTACATATGACAGCATCTATATATCAGTTTCACGCTTGTCATGAGCTCGTCAGCATGGGATACCGTTTTTTCTATAATGACGATTGTATAATAAGCGCTAAACCGTTTATGGATGCAGTAGTCTGCAGTTAGGGCGCAATCTTGACTTTGGGAGCGTCATCACCATTGTAGCGACGTGCAGCCTAAGACCAATTTTTTCAGGAAGTTTGATGACATCTGAGAGGTATGTTTGATTAGGTCGGTCTCTTTAGAGATTCAAAATATTGTAGCACACCGCACGTTTTCTTGATGCCATCCGTTGCATGAGGCGTTGGTGGCAGGGGAAGTAGGGTACGGTCCTTACGGTTGTCAACCCCACTAGGTTCCTGTCAAAATTGAAAGGCTCTCTCGGTAGTCGAAACAGCTACCTTACATTTTTGGGTAGGTAGCAAGGTCTGAGTCGAAAGAACGAAAATATTGGCGAGTATGGATTATGAATTTTGTTGTTCTTAAATCTAAAATTCAAATAAAATGGGGCTGTACTGTTGTTTACGAAGAGCGATAATTGTGACGATCAGAGATGTATTTCTTAGTAAAACAATCACCAAGCATTCATTTTCTAAAATTGTTGTTTTAGTTTATCGAAATTTTTAAATGAAACATTCCGATAGATGTAAATTATTATTAAACTGTTGTTTTTCACGATCTAGATCCTTCTAAAAATAATCAATTTTACGTGGAAAGGAAACTGAAATATCCCAACTAACATTATTCAGAATTCTAAAAAAAGATTCACCTTCAAAACTTAACTCTGTCGCTACTAGTGGCCATAATGACGGGAAAATATTTAAATTTTATAAATTTACGTTTACTATTATTGCCGGTTTTTTGTATTCTTTCCTACATGTTGAAAATATTTTCAACATTGTTAATATACGAAAATATTTGGTATACTGACTTATTTTACAAGTCATTCAATTTCTTATTTAGACTTTTGTATAAATCGCTGCCATTTCAAAATGAAACATATATTTTTGACACCATTATCTACCTCTCAAAAGTTAAATGAAAATATTTTTTAATTTTAATATACACTCTATAATAAAAAAAATCAACTCACCAAGAAGGAGTTGTCCAATTGTGATAAAAATTGGTGGATGTGAAGAACATGCATAGAAAAAGAAACGATTAAAATTTCAGAAGAATTTAATGATTTAAAGTTTGACCGCATACAAATGGAGGAAGTCATTAAGGCACTGGTCCACCTCTGGCCTGGATGCAAGATGTCTCCCGGCGTGGCATATACTGATAAAGTTCACGGATAGTGTCCTGCGGAATGTCTTGCCAAATTATCTCCAACTGCCGGGCTAAATCGTCAGCATCCTCGGATGGTTGCAATCGCCTTAACATAACGTCCCAAATGTAGTCTATTGGAGAGAGATCAGGAGGAGACCTAGCTGGCCAAGGAAGTATTGGGCAAGCTTGAAGACAATTCATAGCAACCCGTGTCGTATGCGGCCGGGCATTATCTTGTTGAAAAGTAAGTCCGGGGTGTCGCAAAAGGAATGTTAACACAATCGGTCGTAGAATGTTGTCTACGTACCGCTGTGCTGTCACTGTGCCAGAAATGACTACCAAAGACGTAAGACATCCGCAGCCGAAATGCAATAGAAATTTTGACCACAGATTCAGAATCGCTCCCTGAATACACTGCCGAATGCGCAGTTCCGATGCGCTGGAGTTCCCACTATTTATTCATTGGACACCAAATTTTATTCATTTGCATGTTCGCTCAAAATGTCTTTGTATACGAAATTTTATTACAATCGGAAACTCCTTCTTGGTGCGTCGATTTTCTTGTTATAGAGTATATATATTAAAGTAAATAAGAATATTTCAAAAGTAAAGTATCCTGCTAGGAACTAAAAAAAAAGCAAATCAACTTGCAAAGCATTTAAATAGATCAATATATGTTCAAAATTCTATGTCACCAGAGTTGTCAATTTAAACATTTTGTGGTTAGATTTAGCCATTTTTGTTAAACAATAAGTGCCCAAAATGGCTAACATTTTCTATGATTCTAGCCATAAAATTAATCCATGTACTAGTCACGCAGTCACAGTTACAGAATTATAAATAAACTTTACATATTTTAAGAATGGGATATCAATAAATATTTATTTATCAAAAAATAACTGTAAACTAGTTTTTACTTATTTCATTTAGCATAAAATTCAGGTCAAAATTATAATTACTCTCATCTTGCCATTTGAGTTCTAGCAGTGAAAGGATTAGAATTCAATTAAGTGACTAAAATTTTTTTATAAATTCATACATGTAAATATGCCATGGTTCAAAAAATTTATACACGAGGGTTTTATATTGAATCCCTAACTTGAAGACATCAAAACTATTTCAATTCAAATAAACCAACACAATGCACATAGATATTTACTTTTCTATATCTCTTGATAGTCATTAATCTTCGTTAACATAGGAAATATCACCATTCAGACATCTAAAGCGTCACACAAAGTCATGTTGTTTGGTTTTCTAACCACACAATACTCCTGCTTTTTGGCCATCATCCATAGAGCAATAATGCCAAGAAAAAATCTTTCTGATCTTCAGAACAATTTTGGGACAATGGTAGGATTTTAGGGACGATGGTAATAAATATTGAAATCTTGATTTAAACAGACATAAGCATTTAATTAGATATATAGACTTATGTAAAAGCAAAATAGAAAACACTATTTTAATCTCAAATGAATCAATATAAGGACCCGTTAATTTAAAAGTGTATTTTTACTTTTGATGCATTTGCACATTTTAGACATTCTAGTATGCGAATCGACCATTGTTAGCTTCTGCTTTTCTTTTTTTCTTACGAACTAGATCCTCTGACTTACACGAAAGTGTAAGGTATCAGTTTAGATGGCCCGGAGAGTGCCACACAAATCAGGGCCGAACTCAATGGGGGACAACACCTATGAGGACTACATCTTCCTTCACCTGGCATCAACCCCTCGAAGGGACTTTCGGACTCTCAGATTTAACGTGCCCATACTCCGCATAAACACGGGGATAGTTTGAGTTTAGCCGAGAATCGAGCTCGGGTCCTCCAAGTGCACTTACTGGCCTTAACCACTGGACTATCCCTCCCATAGTGTGCCGTATGTATTTTTCCAATATATGTATCTATTTTAGATCAAAATTATTCATATTCCGTTTTTTTTTGATCGAGTTGGAAATGATATTGTAGACTGTTAAATAAGAATTTTTCCGGGAGGTTAATAATTTCGTTTTTATAGATTTGATCCGCTCCAGGCGTTCTGTTCTTTTTTTAATTGCAAGTTCGATTTTCTGGGTAGTGTCTATTGGGATCTCTTCTTTACATTTGGTTTCTGTTTTGACTTCCTGATATTCTATGCTTATGTTATCACTATACTTTTTTAAGAATTTTTCTGCTTGTTCTTTTATTCCAATAATTTCGATTCCTTCCATATTTATAATGTGGCTGTTTTCTTCTGCCCTATTTTGCCAGGTTTTGAGGTTATTAAAATTTTATTACAGTCTTTTGGAGATTTTATCTCATCTAATTTCTTGTATCAACAATATATCTTTTCTTCTCTCATTATTTTCCGGTACCTTGCGTTTGGTTTCTTATATTTGGTCCAAATTTCATCATTTATGTCTCTGTTTGCTATTTTATTGACCCCTTCAGTCATTCCTCTGTATCTCACATATTCCGTATTCCACCAAGGGGCAGTTTGTCTGTAATTTGTTATTTTCACAGTATTCGTGCTTTTCCATTTCACATCTTTGATTCTGCCTTGTAACTCATTATTTACTTCTTCAATAGTTTGGTATTTTTCATTGGTACTGTCTTTCTCTAGAATATTATTGTATTTTTTCCAGTTTGTAAATTTCCTGTTTTTTATCATTTTCCCCTTTTCCACATCATCAAGTATTTCTGTGATGATCGAGTAATGATCACTTCCATTGCTGTCTTCTATAATATCCCATTCACATAGGTGGAGTAAATCAGTGGATATAATCGTGACATCTAGTCCAGATCTGATTTTATTACATCTTTATAAAAGTTAGCTTATCATTGTTCAAGATATGGCTTTTGTTTTCAATTGACCATTCCAGTAATTTGGTCCCCGCTTGGTTTTGATCCTGATTTCTCAAGCCTTTGATTTTTGCATTGAGGTCACCACAGATGACTCAGAGTTTTGGGTCCAAGTTTTGGGTCCCACAGATGAGTTTTGGGTCCAAGTTGACTGAAGGATCTTAATCTGATCTGTATTTAGAGAACCCGGTTTTTTGTAGATATTAAGTAAGTTGTTTTTTCTTTTCCGTGTAGATTCCTCTAGTTTGAATTCTCAAGTCTGGGGTGGGGATATAGTTTTCTACGGCTTTGTAAATATTATATTTCTTAGTACCAATGGTTAGTCCGCTCCCTTTTTTATTTACGTTTCTGTTTTTTGGGGTTGTATTGCACTGGGCGATATTTGCTTTAGATTGCAACCAGGTCTCCTGTAACGCAAAGGTATCAGGTTTGAAGTCATCAATAATTTTGAAGAGATTGTTCTAATTCGCTTTAAATCCAGTGCAGCAATCTCGTGACAAGTGGCTAAGAATTCTATCTCGGTCTCAGATAGTTTTTTATTTTATTGTGTTCTGGCCCTGACTTTGAAGCTGTGGCTGTTCCTTATTTTGTTTTGGTGAGCTTCTTTAGACTTTAGTCTCTTTTTGGGATAAATTTTCAGTTTTTTGGGCGTTTTCCCATGTTTAATATTCTGGGATGTCAGATCGTGTTTTTGCGCTTCCCCACTTTGCTTGTGAATTTGGTTATGTATTTCTTGTACTTTGGTTTCCAGATATTTTTTTTTCATATATTTCTTTTTCCACTTCCTTTTTTTTGTCGCTGTCAGTTATCTTGTTTTCCAGATCCTCTACCTTCTTCAAGAGTATTTCGTTTGATTTTTCATATTCCTTTATGTCTTCTTGATTTTTTTTTCACTTCCTGTACCATGTTTAGTATCTTTCCTATAATATTTTCCTTCTTGGCCTCCCTATTTGTAGTTTCACTATTTCTGTTTTTCTGGAAAAAGTGTTATCTTCCCCTTGACTTTTAACGAAATTGGCGAAAGATCTCGCTTCTTTGCTTCCTCCTCCTGTTTTGTTGCTTCCCCTTTCTGTTTTTCTTTTCTTTAATATTTTTCTAATTTGAATACTGTGCAGTTTTTGTCTAACGCATCATGTTCTCCTTCGCATCTAATGCATTTCTTCTTTGATTCTTAGCAGCTCTCTACTTTATGTTCTTGTCCGCAATTTTGGCACTTTTGGTTTCCTCTGCAGTTGTTAGCAAAATGTCCAATTCTGAGGCACTTTTTACACACTTTCGGTGTTCTCCCAGTGCACTTCGGCTCTGTAACGATAAAACAAAATATCAACGCATTTATTTCTGTTTTGTTCTATTTTATTAATACTGTCGTCAATTGCGTTTCCCCCTGATTTTTTGTAAATCTAATTATCTGATGCCAAGGCATGTTTTTCCTTCCAATTCCTCTGTTATTTTTATTGCAGTATATTCTGTATCCATTCCTTTTATGGTGTATTTCTCCAATAGACCGTTTTCTGCTATTCTACTATCACATTCTACGGCAGCTATGTTTTGTAGTTTCAGCAATTATTTTGCGTCCTTTTCTTGATGCACTTTAACACATAGCTCTCCAGCTCTGGATAAATTTATTTCGTTCTCTCATTGGACTACTGCATTAATGCAGTTTCTTATTTCTTTATCTTTGATGGAGTTGATATTTTTCTCTTTCCCGCTGAAGGTAATCGTTATTCGGTTTACTCCGTTTTCAAAAGCTTTGATAACTTTAGTTTCTTCCTCTATGTGTTTTGCAATTCTATTAATGTTTCCGTCCCGGTTATCCCCAACGCACATAGGCTCTTTCCCCATGGGTGGGGAGAATTTGGCCAGACCGGCTTAGTCTGGTCGAAGAGAAAATAACAAAGAAAAATAAAAGAAATTATTTTCAAATGAACATAAGTTGCTTGACTTTAAACAGAGAACTAATATATTCAACTTGAATGATAAAACTTAAATTATAACAACTGTAGAAATTACAAACTCTATTTCAACAGTGCCACGTATCAGAAACTCGTATAAACAGCACCGACTATAAAGCCTCCTTATTCCAATTTGATCTTATCAAGCTGTGCTGTTAAGCCGCATCTTACAAAAAGGGAAATGTTTCGTCAGAAAATTAAATGCTACGGTTGAAAAGGGTGAAATGAAGGTAATTTTTCCCTATAGCAGAAACGTGTTGCCTGAGGGTAAAATATTTATGTTATCAAAAATATTACATGTATTCGGTTTTAGAATTAGTTATTTTACAGTCTAGAGTTATTTTACAGTTATTTTACAGTCTTTTTAGAATTAGTTATTTAGTTTCTCGTAACAGAGTCCATTTTTAAGTAACTTGAAGGTTTTTTTTTTTCAAAACGTATGAGAATTTTTTTTAAAAATGGGTATTGTTAGTCCAAATGATTGCAATTATAGAGTGTTACCCTTCACTTTAACCTTTTGCTTACGGTCGGAACATCGTTTATCCCAAACGAAAAACCTCCCAAAATGACAGGTATTTGACATACCCTATCCCAAACAGTTAGACCCCTTTTTGCAGGCATTGGCGTCCTCGGACGCCAATGTTTTGTCCTACGCTGCTATGTATATTTCTGTCTATATTACGGTTTATGTCACAAAAATCGTAAATGTCTCAAATGTGTAATATATCGAGGACAACGCATGTGATCATCCTATAAATGGTACTACTTAGTTTAAAATAAAAGTTGTTAAACAACTGTCAATGAGAGATTTTTAACATAATTATTCATGTTTTTTTTTCTTAATATTTGAGAAACAATTTCAGAAAAAGATGGCCTTATCCACGTCCCAGATCCATCACAGTCAACAAGCCTCTGAGGTTTACTGATTGATATACGTGTACCGAATTTTGTTAGATTTCTTCCATTCATTCAAAAGCTATTGATCGCCCACAAACTGGTAGATCAAAAATTATTTTAATGTCTGCGTTACTCACGCACATTGAAAAATGGTTAGCTTGCATTGAAATATGCTACAAGCGTATGAAATCTATTAAATTATTGGCGGATTATTGAGCTTTCATATTATTTCCTCTTTTCAGATATTTCGTATTGTAGTAAAATGAAAACTCCAGATTAGCTTGAGAAATTCACTTCATCTATAATTAATTAAAATTGACAACATAATTATTAACATTCAGAAATACTGATTTTATATTTAGTTTTCTATAGCAGATTGTACTAAAATATTATAGTCATAGATTTATACACTATCGCATTAAAGACGATTCAATAACTATAATCTCATTTGATTCATCTAAATCATTGCACTTTATATTATTCTTACTTGTCAAGTTTCAAATGCTACTAAGTGGTATTATTTGGAACAAAAGCTGCTTTAGCCGATAATCTGCACGCAAAGTCACAAATTACCCATTCATGTGTTCTATATTCTGAAACATTTCTTGCTGGTAATGATCGGGATGTTATTATTAACGAAGTACGTATATTCATTAATTTAGGAGGAATTAACGGCTGCAGTCATGAGTTTTCTTTCATTTTGTGTTCATTACTTTCCAGATAGCGAATTGGGCTTTAATTCTCAAAGCGAAAGAATTAGTTATTCAGTTTAGAAAATCTTTTCATTTATAGCTGAGATTTAGTCATTTGTAAGAAAGATTATGGGTGCATTTTAATTATTCGAAATATCAAGCCAGCGCTACCGTTGTAAATCAAAATAATATTAGAAATTTCCTGCAGTTAATGAGCATTTTAAGTACATTTAGTACATATCAATGGAATCATTCACAAAGTCCATTGGTCAACCCGATTATCTCTTTAATACCATATTGCCTAGAAGTTTTCATAATGCTGTTCGCGATCTAACAGTCCGCTTATTGATATATGGACGATCACGATCTAAAAGTCGATCACTTATTTATGTTTGGTCGATCGACCGACATGCAGCGACGCGAACCCAAGTGTAACCATTTTTGATAGTATATACTTTTGACCTCATAGTTTTATTCATGCGTATATAAAATGTTCTTCAAGATAAATTCCACGAATTTCGATCGTAGTGATGGATGCGGTATACATGTCCATACTTGAACTTCAACAGCAAAGTTAATACATATTAACAGCAAACTTAACAGTTAACTGCAAAAGAATGCTACAACTATCATTATTGTCAGAAATTTTGAAAAATAAATAATAGGTAGATTTCTACCTCAAAAAATAGATCATGTGTAAACATGAGTGGTCACCCATGTCATAACCAACAACGTCTTAAGCATCAAGAAACTTGTTATATGCCTCAAATTAGTTTTGCAAGTTTCATTAATGCCAGTGCATTTATCGGCTTTTTGTTGCTAAAGAACAGTTAAAAAATACTCAAAATAACTTCATAAGTGTGGTGTAATGTAATCAAATTAATTGCATCTGAATCATTTTAACAGATTTATCACAGTTGACTTAGCTGATATATTTGCTGATGATTTTCTCAAGCTATGATTTGCCAGCAATCACTAGATCGGTTTTTGCTTTCATTAAAAATCATCAATGAAAATCTACATAGAAACAATAAAGCTTACAATAACAAATTCAGCGATACCATTTTTATAAGGAGTATACATTCAAATTTACAGCTACTTATCTGGGTGGGTTTGTAAACTATGGTTTTAATGAAAGTTCGGAAGTTGAGGGGAAATACTTTAAAAGCTTTTTTTTTACCATTTTGTTTCATATTTGAAGAAAATGAATTTTATGTTTGTAATGTCTTTATTTGTTGTTTATATTGGCTTTCTTTAAACACAGTGTGTCATAAGGTAAGCCGTCCTTACCAAACTTTAAATAAAACGACTTACCATTGATGCCTTCACTTGGAGTGGAGTATGAAAGTCTCTAATAGATCTCAAGTACTGACGAATGACATACAATAAGTTCAACAATAACTCAAATTTGAATTGCCCAAATCTTTAATTTTATGTTCCTTGTAAGTCTCAAAAGAGAATCATTAAAATCAACTTACATAAACACATATGGATATATAACAAAACTACTATTAATATTAGATAAACACATATGTAGGTTTTAATTTCAGAAAAGCAATTATTCTTTACACAGATTTGAGTTCTTAGTCAGTACATAAAATTTGTAACTTCTCTCCGTGACCGATATTAACATGGTATAAATAAAGAATTACCTCAGTTTGTATAGTAGCGGTTGAAATCATCAGATCGTCAATTCTGTCATACATCTAGATATCACAGAGAAAAATCGTATTGAGAAATGCGTATTACTGATACGCCTATCGTTTCGCACACTCCTTTTAGCACACTTGTATTAGATGCAGTGGGACACTATGTTTGAAGTAGCGATATCTGATGATCAATATGCAGTGTGGCTACTTATTTAATTTTTAGCAAACACTCTGCTGACAGTGCACATTTGCTAATTACTGTTATTATAATTGATGATTTAAATTCGATTATGGATGGCACATTTTCGTTTAAGTACGACAGGGTGCTCATCGTGATGTCACAGCATTATTTCGACGTAATCTTGTGTAGCAACGACGGAGTTGGGGTGATACTCCTTTTTCACATGTTTAGTGCCTGCTGTCTAATCATTGAAGCTTCGATGCTTCTCAAACTCTGTGGGAACACACAATTCATTCACCCTGTGATGTCATGCAACTTTCTTTGATAGAGTAAGGGCACGTGACATCACCCGGACCATTTTGCCTTTACGTTTCCAAAACAAAATACTCCTTTGCTTAGCAGTATGGAAATTTTCATTATTTCTGTATTATAAATAATTACCTTAGAAACTTACAATCGTTTAACCCTCTAACTTTAGTAGGATATATATAAATTTATCTTCTTTGATGGACATTTATAAATAACTGGAAAATAAAATATCCATTTTCATTAAAATATACACATGAGTTCCTTTAAAGAAAAATCGTTATGTACATTTCCCTTCTCGCTCGCATATACATTGAAGAATTTGCTAGTAAATGTAGACATCTTTAGAACGCTAGAGAGTGACTACAGTAAAAATAAGTAGTAATGCGAATTCATTTAAAATCACTTAAACTGCACTTTAGCAAATGAAATCTTATATTATTGTTCAAGTATTCTAAATAACTTATTTTCATCACAAAGATAAATTTCGATGTTTAATGGGTTTAGTTTCAAGTTTCAATGGCCATCATCGTCTATTTACCATTACACGCTATGGTAAAAATAATACCCTTTTGCTTTTACGATTCTGCGCATTCCACTACGCAGGTTGTTTATTTACGGTGATGCCCATGCTTTATTTGTTCCGGGTGATGGATGGGATGTACGCTATTTATATATATCGCTATTATATAAAATCGCTATTATATAAAATCGCTATTATATATCGTACGCTATTTATATAAAATCGTTTTCTTCTTTATGTAAAATCAATGAGTATGTCATTCATATTACCTATATTCCAGAGCTAAATAATTTTTGCGTTAAAAAAATCAGTAATTCTTATACAACTCATCTTACAGCAGGATTTTTTTAGATTCTGCATACGTTAAAATTAGACTTCATTGTAGAAATAATCAAAGTTTAATAATCATTTAAACTAAAAAGTATTATAATTGCTTTAGCGCAGAATCTAGATGCACAGTAAATACGCAAAAATAAAGCTTATATATATATATATATATATATATATATATGTATATATATACCTTTGACAGTCCTCCGTGACACCATCACAGCACAGAGGTATGTTGCAGACCCGTTGCATTGCTATTCCTTTAGGGACCTACAGGTCTAACTTTTCAGCAAGATAATGCCCAGCCACACGTGGCACGCCTTTCTATTGATTATCTGCATGCTTACAACACACTTCCTTGGACCGCCAGATCATCAGATCTCTCGCCTATTGAGTACATTGGGCTGAGATGGGGCGTCGCTATTCGGCAAATTTATGCATTAATGCCACGTTGG
The DNA here is from genome assembly GCA_951213105.1 of Amaurobius ferox. Lineage (NCBI taxonomy): Eukaryota > Metazoa > Arthropoda > Arachnida > Araneae > Amaurobiidae > Amaurobius > Amaurobius ferox. The sequence continues at coordinate 135,372,173 of OX578146.1, read as the reverse complement.
GTAACAGCTTGTATCAATGCCAGAGGTGGACTAACGCCATATTGACGTACTCATTTTGTGTAGATCTTTCAGTGCAATAAATCATCCAATTGTTCTGAAATTCTAATCATTTCTTTTTCTGTACATCCACATTACACGTACCAAATTTTGTCTCATTTGGATAATTATTTCTTGGTGCGTTGATTTTTTTGTTTGTTTGTTTTTAGAGTGTACATAGAAACAGTTTCTATTTGACAACAGTCAATACTAGGGAGGCAATGAAACTAAATTAAACAAATAACTGCATGAAACTGTATCTAAAATAAAACGTTTTACATAAAAGTACATAACTTTTGTAGTGTGCATATTATTTCTTTGTATATTAAAATTTAAATCAACAAATCAAATTATTACACCGACTACTTGCGAGAGTCAACGGCCGTATAGTGCTGAAAACACCGGTTCTCGTTAGATCACCGAAGTCAGGCAGCATCGGGCGATGTTAGTACTTGGGTGGGTGACCACCTGGGAACACCGCGTGCTGTTGGCACATTTCGGGCGCGGTAGCCCGGTGGTTTGCGCGCTGGATTTGCACGCTGCCACAACTGCCGCCGTGTCCATGCGGAGTACGATCACGGTAAACATGTGGGACCGTAAGTCCTTCCGAGAGGTTGGTGGTAGGGAAAGGAGTGTACGGTCCCTGTGGATGCCTCCCCCACTGGGTTCCGGTCTAAATTGGGGGGCACTTCCCGGCCGTCCAAACAGTTACAGAACAAACGACCTTACACCTTTCTGGTAGGTCGGACGGTCTGGGACTCAACAACAACATCCCACTACTTGCGTTTGTTGTTTTAAACTTACTTAATTTTATTTGTATAACACATAAAGAGAATAAGTCACACCTAATGCATATTACTTGGGAATTTTATCCCACACATTTAGGAAAGTATACAGTCTTCTCAATTTTCCCTTGTGAATGATGCTTGATTACATTTAAAAATACCTGTTTGATTGAGAATTGCCTTCGTATTAAAATGTATAATAATGAGCAAAATATATTCTATCGTCAATTTCGTTATAAAAATGGATACGGATATTTAGTAAACATATCTTTTACAGTATGTGTTTTCGGAATTCTTCACATACCTGTATGTCTAGAAATTATCAAAAATTTTGTCACTGTTGGTCGAATGCAAATTAATCTCCATATAAACTAAGACGTGTTGGAAATCTACAACTCAGCATTAAAGTTCATTAATAATAGAACCACGAAGAGAAAGATTTCAGAAGAGGGCGCTAGTGGAATTATCTGTACATAATGAAATGTTATGAATTTTAGATATGAAAATTTTTGACGAAATTACAAATCATCGATCGCTTTCTGAAATTAATGAAAATTCATAATAGATAAGATATATGGCAGAAATCAGAAATATGCACAGAATTACAATTTTAATTTTTTACAGCTAAATGGGATGTAAATGTGAGACCAGAAATAGATCTCACATTTGATGAGACACTTTTATGTACACATTTATGGTGGCCAAAAGGGCGAACAGTACTTGTAGGCATACAATACTGGCTGGCACCGAGTTTTATAACCCCGTGAACCTAAAGGTCAGAAGACTACAAATTTAGGGGTGTCATGACAGAGGGGGTCGAGCTGGGCTTTACGAGATGTGGAATGGTTCCATTGGTTAAAGGAGTAACCAATAAAAAAAGAAGATTGTTACGTCAAACTCAATGCGGCAAATGGAAGAAAAGGGGAGTTACCCCCCCCCCCCCCCAGAGGGAACCACAGCCGGTGTCCCGAGAACGGGAAAAGACAATTATGAAGATTTGACTTAAGAAGGACGTGAGCAGATTTGTGGAGATACTAACATGACTTGTACAGAGATACTAACATGACTTGGAACAGATAACTGAAAGAAGACGTAAGGCAGTGATGTTTTAATACTACTTAAGATAACTTGGAGACGATGACTGGATTTGGTGAATTCAGACTTGTAGAGTTTGCTGTAGAGGTTCCAAGATAATGGAGATATATTTATATGTGAGTGCAATCAGAGTACGAGAAAGAGCCACACACCAAAGAGTTATGGCGAGTACAAATAACTGATGCAAGCATTTGATATATGATCAAAGCTCAAGGCCGAAATCGAAAGTATGTGCTCATTGAAAATGATATCTGGTCCCAACTACTATTTAGGCGTTTCCGTTTTGGTCACATATGTCTCCTCCACTGAAATAATATAATTAAATAGTGTAATTGAATTTAATTAAGATTTACATTGTTAATAAATGTTTTATTGTTAAAGTTTAAATGGTGTAGTTAATGAGTATTATAATAATTAATAATTCCTTTACAGGACTCACACGAAAGTTAAATAATTGGAGGGGTTTATATAGCGGCACAACTAGCAATGTACGATTTCAATAATAAGTCCACTAATATGAGAATTTACGGCAATGTTGAGATATGATGATTATTAATAATTAATATTAATTACAAAGCTTTATTTCTTTTTAGGTTCCCACAGTAAATATAAGGGAATTTTATCATTCAATGAAACAAATAAATCGGGAATAGAGATAACATTTATTTTTTAGATTTTCCAGTGCACCTAATAAGATTTAGATTCTCTAACTGCATAATGTTAGCTTTATAACTGCATTTTTGAATATAAATTTCTGCAGACAAACAAATTCAGATAATATAAAAAGAATACAATAACAAAAACAAATAATCTTGCAAAATAAATTCAACTTGCTAAACCCATTCGATTTCTTATGTTACCGATAAGTGTGTACCAAATTCCATTTAATTCGCTTTATTATTTCGAGGAATATAGTCATTTGAAAATTTTTATGAAAATTTTCTGCGACATTACAAATCATCGTTTTCTGAAATTAACGAAAATTCATAATAGATAAGATGTATTACAGAAATCAGAAAAATGTACAGAATTCAAGTAAAATCGATTTGGAAAAGTAAAATATCAAATATCTCAAGAGCGATAAGCAATACCTACTAAACAATGATGTTCATTTATTTGGTAGAAAACGTACTTAAAACGCTTCTACTCTCTTGATAACCTTGAGTATATTTACTTTTCCATTTTCCATTTTATATATAAAGCTTAACATATCTCAACAACGACGCACGTTAGATTTATTAAATGATGGCATCACATTTAAATAATAAATCTCCTATAAAATTGCATTTAATTAACAACCGTAGTATAATTATCTTTTAAATCACTGAAGAATCAAGCATACTCAATCGTAATCATTTACTTTCTACTGAAAACCAATAGATATAAAAAATAATCACAGCAAATTTCATTCGATTTGCTCAAATGAGGAGAGATCTCACATTTTCTGAGGAGAAACATAATTTCTAATTTTTCAACAATGGTTTCCGGTAACATTCAAACAAGTATGTCTACTTTAAACAAGATGGTCCACAATAAAAATAGAGTCGTCATTTATACTATGAAAACGGGCCGGCCGCCCAAATTGCTGCTCTCAGTCTTCGGATGAGTCGGTCGGCCTGGGCTTTCGACTATGAAAAAGGGGTGTACGCATAGAAAATTACAATTTGATACTGCTATATATTGGTTTCTAAAGCGTTATGTAATATTAAATAGTGACATCTTTTTCAGGATCAATATACTGAATATATTTAATCATCATTCGACGAAAGATAGAAGAAAGTGATATTGACACCTACTTGAGACTCAACAAGATTATGAAGTATGACAAGCCATCAGTCATCGTTGTAGAGTAGTCCCATTGGTGACGCTTTAGAAGATCAGGGCAAAAACTGAAACAACTTGCCTGCATCTTGAGTTTGTCCTAGCATATGCTGGCCCACTTTAAATGTACTAAAGCTTCACTGGACATGGCCTCAGGAGGACTTGGATTGAGTTTGTTCCATAGTTATGTCTTTGGTTGTGACAGACTCGCGAGCTATGTAACACAGGAGCTGACATTCAGACCCATGAACTCATCTTCCCATAAAATGGCTCTTGTATGTAATAAAGAGTTTCATTCTTTTCAGGACTAGCATATTGGAGCCGTACGCAACTATCATTTTGCGAGAGAAAGGTGAAAGTAGCATTGACACCTACTTGAGGCTCGACAAGGTTATGACCTATGACAAATCATCAGTGATTAGTCACCTCTGTCGAGTACGGGCCCGTTGCTACGCGATAGAAGATTAGATCTTAAAAGTCCAGAGACTCAAACACCTTACTTGCACCATGGGCTTGTCTTAACACATGAGCTTGTCCTCAACTTGAATGGCTTAACGTTTTGTAAAGAGCCTTGCTGCCCCAAGAGGGAATTGACCCCTGGATCTCCGAACTGGCCAGCCGACGCTCTAATGTTGAGTTACTAGGACGAAATTACAAGCTCTCATTGTTGAAGTGGATTCTGCATCTTCACTGACCATGGTCGCAGGAGGACTTAGATTGAGCTTGTACCACAGTTATGACTTTAGACGTGACAGACACTTTGGTTATGTAATGCAAGAACAGGTTACGTAATGCAGATCCATGAACCCAGAGCCTGACGGCTTTCCTCATAAAATGTTCTTTTACTCAAACTCAACACTGGATCCTACATTGTGTGAGCGGGTTTAACCTAGTTGACTGCAAGTGCTTTTCGTTTTGGAAATCGATGTGAAATAGTGATGGAGAAGTACGATTTTTTGGAATCTGTCTCTGAAAAGCATTCGGCATATTTAGAACGTTATGTACAATAAAAATAGGAAAATTTTAATTTTTTATGAAATAAAAATCGACATCTAAACTTGAATCAATTTAAAAATAGTCAATCTTGATGCTACGACAACAAATGACTTTCTTTTTATACGATATTTATTTCTTTTATACTTTTTTAATTCTTTTTATACAGCGAAACATATTTTATTTCATGCTATTTCAAACATGAGGACAGTTACCACTATTTTAAGAATATTTAAGTTTGAGAGATTTACTCTGTTATTTCAAAGATTTTCTACATTTGATTTCTGCAGAATTAAATGCTATAAATACTAAACAGGTCAATATTTTTTATTCTCAGAATAAAATGTTATTTCATGGATATGACTGCCTTCCACACATGCACTTTTATGTTGATAAGTATTTTACAAGTATGATGTAAGATATTTTAATGAACAATTTGGTTGAAAGAAACTAAAAACTGCATATTTTTAGAACAGAAAAGCTAGATTTTAATAGGTTTCCACGCGGAAATATATAGCGATTGAAAATATTATTGCATTGTTTTCATCTTAACATCATTGAAAAGAACAAAACATTCTCTTTTATAGGAATTTTGCGCTGAATCAATTACAATTAAACGAGCAATTTTCGCTAATTTAAGATATTATACTTTTCGTGTGAAGACGTAATGTATCTATAATATTAAAAATAGTTGTATGTCTGTTGTGTCGTTTGTAGCGGAAAATCTAAGCAGCAGTTTTGTTGTTATCATAAGTGGACGTATTCTTAAAGCGTTCTTTGGTTTCCAAGAATTCATTGTTAGTTCCGGTGTAATTATAATCAAATCTTTTCATTTTAAATCGCGGTGCATTTTCTAATATGAAATAATCACATCAAATTACATTAGCATCTCTCAATTTAATCGTAAATTATAGCTTACGAACTCATAGACATTAATTAACTGTTAAACGAATATAATGTATTGCTGTTAAATTATAAAAAATAGGAAAGGTTTAAAACGCACGAAAAGTATATATATTTTTAATTTCACGAAAAACCGTTTGTTAATCGTATGAGTTGCATTCATAGTGTGCTCGAAAGATTATCTTTCGATCTTACCCATGGTGTAAAGATAGAAACTCTGTGATAATATTTTAGATCGATTATTATTTAGATCGATCGATATTTAGATTATCTGAGGTAACAATTTGTGTGAATATCGACCAAAATCGAGCTAAAATATAAAATAACTAAAACATTAATTCGAAATTAAAAAATAACGCCAAGGTGCCCCTATTTGTGTTCTGAAGCACCATGTATAAAATTTCATGGCCATACGACGCTTAGATTTATTGTTACAGAATGCACACATATACATCTTCCTTTATTATGCAAGATAACGGGGTTACACAGACAAGTATTTTAATTGTAGATTATCTCTTCATATTAAAATGTCTCAGCTAGTAATATTTACTTTACCATTAATTATTCAAACTGATAAATTATTACTAAACTTTATTGAACACATTTTTGGCAACGAATGCATTCAAACATCTAAATTGTCAACGGAATTAGCAAATGCTTTCTACTTCATGGAGAATCTTAGCTCCATTGCAACATAACTTAAATCTTATTAACAAATAAATCAAAATATTTTCGCACCATCAATAAGAATGGTCTTTTTAAGAGAAAGCGTATGGTAATTATTTACATATGAAGATTTGTTATGATTTGTAGAAACGAAAGTTTTGTGGTTCTATAAATCTGTCTGCAAAAACTAATCAATCTTCATGAATACGTTTTAATGTAAACAATCCTAAACATGGAGCAATGTTGAAGACCCAGACCGACCGGCTCGTCAGCAAGGACATGAGCAACCGATTAGTCGGCCGACATGGAGCAATGTGTAAAACATAATTTATAAACTCTCAGAAGAGTAAATAAATAAAGGGAAAAATTATGAAGATTAATTAAGCTTGACCATTGGTTAGCATTTATATACTAATTAAAGATTTGGTCATCGTATAGTATATCGGATTGGCTGTTAATATATTACTTACCTTGGACATTCTGAAAAGTAAATAATCAAAAACAGTACGTAATGTATCAATGAGAAGGTATAAAATAGGGTAGCACATTGATTTATTAAGACACATAAAATATATTTGTTCATTGTATTCTAGAAACTTTCTTTTTAATATCTGGAATGTATATCATTTCATACTTCAATTCCACCTTTATCAGAATTCATCATAATATTCAAACTATAATACCATATCAAACTTTGTTTACATTTTGATTTTATAGGCCTATGCATTAATAATTTATCATCATGCACTATCGCTTTTGAGGAATAATTATAAATATCATCCATGTCTAAAGTGCCTCTTTGATTGCAATGTAAAATCAATAATTAAATTATATATAAATTATCTTAATGATGTGTTAGCCTTAATCTTTATCATTCAACATCTTATCTGATTTATGAGACATTATCCAGTTATAATTATTATTTTCCATTTGATTGCTCATTAAAATCAATGGTTAAATCCATATGTATAACATAATCGGATGATCATTGGTATAATCTTTCCAAATTTAGGTTACTTGTTGTACCGCCTTTATAGCGCAGAGGTTAAAATAAATTTTGTTAGGGAAGGACTCATTTCCCCATATAAATAAATTGCAGATTGCAATGTGCGGAATACGTGCATATTTGGCCTTTCTTTTATTTGTCAAAAATCCTTGTTCATCAATTCGTTTAATTCGTTTATAACTCACATATCATATTAATCCATTTTTTTTAGGTTTTTACCAATTTAATTTATTTATTATAAAATTTGTTTATCTTAAAATGATGTCTTATGGTTTAAATTATCATAAGAGAGTATCTCGTAAAATCGACGATTTGAATGTGAACAATATTACTTTCCTTATATACATATAATGTATAAGGAAAGTATTGTGATGGGGTCAAAAATTTGAATTCGAGTTTTCGATGGAATAGCACGTTTCAAGTATCCCTGGAAAAGAATCAGACGTGTTTGAGATGATGTCTGTGTGTGTGGGTGTCAGTGAGTCTGTGGAGACGATAACTGACGAACGAATGGAGCGATTTGAACAAAATTTGGTACAAAAATTACAATCCATGAATACTGGAAGTCTATTGGTTTTACACGCAATCGGATGTCCAGAATCCCCCTAAATTTTCGAGTGAAATTTTAAAAAAATTATAAAAAATTAAAACCTTTAGTAAAGTTACGTAAATAGTCATTTCTTATGTAATTTTTCATTAGAAAACGATTGAAGTAAATTTTAGAACGCTAGCATGAACCGATCTCGAGATATTGCCCATTTTTCAAATAAATGTATCAATAAATCCCATAAATTAAAAAAAAATATTAACTGTTGAGAAACATGTTCACGTTTCATATGTAATATCATGCGATAAATTTGGTGACACCAAACTCGGTGACTCTCGTGGATCGTGGATCTAGTTCATTCCATTCATGAATAAAGATACTTTGAGTAGTACTTTCGTATTTGAACGCCAATAGTCATTTTTCTGCTGTAGGAATAACTTATTTTCCGTCCATAATGCTTGTCGAGATTTTTAATTATAAATATAATAATATTTAGGATATTAGTGCGTCGTTCACAATTATACATTAAGGCGTCAATATCAGCTAATAAATAGTTAAGAGCTAATATTAAATGTTAACTTGTATTTACAATCTGAAATTTTCTTCAATTAACAGCTTTGCTACTAGTTAATGCTTATATTTAAATCCATTGTAATTATTATGTATTAATATGGTTTTTCCCAATAAGCTCTTAGCTTATACATATAAATATGTAATTGATTATTTGTAATAATTTATACGGATCGAAATATATAAAGATAGCTATTACAGTTTAGGAATGCTAATGATTAACAGTGCTTTTAGTGTGCCCCTCCTTGAATAATTCAGCCCCTCTTTAATATCGTTTCTGGCTAAGGCCCTGCATACGATATTTGTTTCATTTTGTCTTTACACCATTTTGTGTTTGCATTATTTTGTGCCGTGAAATGTATGTTCAGGGAGAAAGGCAAAAAAAAAACTGCTTTCCTCTGGGCACATATACACACTCACAGACATACGAGATCGAACTGTGTCCAAGTCGTAAAACATGCTCTTCCCATTAAAATCTTTAAATTTCGGATTTGACACTTCTCTGGAAATAAGTGCTTGCTTCTGAACAGCAATATGAGAAAATAAAAATTGCGTGTTTACATGAGAAAACATACACATTTTCTAATTTAGGCACTTTGTCTCATCTTGTCTTACTAGCCCTAAAATGTACCATAAATACACCTGTAAAAGCTGTAGCTAAACTGGGAATAGTTTTGGGATGCCTTCGTTGTCCCTCAGTGAGCAAGATTAATTTTATCTTTAATTACTACAGCTCATAAATTAATAAGAAATATATAATGAACGAAAATATTTTGACAACGCGTGTATTCATACATTTGTTTACATTCACATCTAAATTAACAAAGGTTTCGCTTTGGATGCAAATTCACTTCCATGTGATTTCAGGAGCAGTATCGTTAAATGCATAATTCAAAATTCCTTTGCATCATTAATATGAACACATACGTGTTTTCAAATAAAGAATCGTTAAGAATGGTAGAAAGGGAAAATTTCTGCGGAATATCAAATAAATCATCGAGCTTAGAAATTCATGAAACTTCATTATGATTAAGCATTGAAGGTGAAAATTCCAAAGACTCGAACAAAATGATACATCTTACAATACACGAAGCGGCACTGTGTTATTAATTTAATGAATATTTCATAATTTAGTTCATTATATTTCTTGACTAGCAGAATTATACGGCGTTGTCAGGAAAGCAGTCCAATGAAAATAGTGTCCAGTAAAGAACGCTTTCTCCATTCTTCCATTTCGTAATGTTTTGTATTGTCATTCAATTCCATTTAATTTATGAGCATTTTATTTCTTTTTTAATTAATTAATATAATTTTATAATTTTTGTGGCGAATAAGTTATGAACGTCTCCGAGTACATTTTAAACAAGAAAGATCAATCATGCATAAAGCATTGATTATGAAATACTTTCCAAATGCAATGTAATTTTATTTAAACATTTAAAAAATGCGATCCATTCAGCAGCGGTGATATTTTTAAATTATCACAGTACTACAATAATTAATTTTACTTAAAAACTTAAAACCATGGAGATAAAAGTACTTTCTAACTCCATGCTTAAAAATTCAACAGAAAAGAAAATGCTATAAAATCATCTGCTATAAAATCAATGAATATTTCATTCATATCAGCTATATTCCAGACTCCAGAGCTAAATAATTTTGCGTTAAAAATTTCAGCAATTCTTATACAGCTCATCTTACAGTTTGATTTGTTTGCATTCGGCATACATTAAAATTAGGCGTCGTTGTAGAATTTATCAAAGTTTGATAACCATTTAAACGAAATAATATTATAATTGCGTTGGCGTAGAATATAGATACACAGGAAATTTGCAAAAATAAAGCGGTTTTAGGACGGATGCAACACTAAATATAAATTTTAAAAAACGTTAAAAATCACGATTTTAACACTGGGAAAAAAGATGAATGGATGCCATATTTTATTTTGAAGTGGGTCACATGATCTCTTTATATAATATGTGTCGAAAGTCCAGACCATCCGACTCATCCAAGTCATTGTTATTTCAATTTTTTTTAAAAGCTTCCAAACATATTTTGTTCAATTTTTTTCATATATATATAATTATCGTGCAAATTTATATATATATATATATATATAGTTATCGCGCGATCGTGTGAACGGACAGACAGACAAACAGGCAGATTGACCAAAGTCATAAACACTTTTCAACTATGTTGGAAAGTGTTAAAAACAGACAATGCACGTTTTATGTTAAATGCAGAAATATGCAGTATTTATAATTATTTCGGTAATATCTGTTACTAAGAAGAAATAAACCGTGCCCGATTGAATAAAAGTTAGTGCAGTGCCTTTAGTGCGGAATTAAAAAACTTAGCATAGTAAACTCTGCAGGCAAAGAAAGAAAGAAGGTCAGTGTTAATTGTAAAATTACAGAAGATAATCTATTAAGGGGTTTCAGGTTTCTTAATAGTGCCATAAACAGATTGAATTCCCATATTTCACATTTTATTTTGTACCTTTTTTTCTATACATCCATAATACCTAACAATTTTATAGTTAATAAAAAATATCTCTGGCATATGTGATAGTTTTTCCAATAAGCTGAATTTGATAATAATATTTTTTAAAATATAATAATGTTCATGGCTTTATGAACATTTTATTTTGTTATAGGTTATTTGCCCGCATGATTGCAATCAAACTATTGCTTCCAGAAACATTAATACTGCAGATTAGAATGTAAAAGTATCCATTCCAGAAGTTATACAAAATAAAAACATATGCCAAATTAAAGTTTTTAAAAATTAAAATTTAATGTGATTAAATTTAAAATTTAGTAATTTAAATTTAATTAAACCCCTTTAACCCCTTAATGAGCATTTAAACATTTCAATGTAGAGCAATTAAAGCAGAATTATCTATTGTCCAGAATGTACTCTTACTTTTGAGGGTTTTCACTAAACATGAATTTAATGGTTAATTGTGTTACATCAAAAACATATTATGTGAACAGCATATAATTTCAACTACAAATTGAGGAACTTCAATTGTGTGAGAAAACAGTAATCTGTCCTTTCTTATAACACGATCTCGTTAATCATTGATAAATTATTACATTCAATCCCAGAGACTGGTACGGTCGTTTTGTTTTTTTGTCGCGCCAAATCAGCGATAAGCAGAGTGCTATGTTGGAATCCTGACGTCTTTAGGAGAACTCTGGCAACCTTCTTTTGGGAAACTTGTGCAGAAGAGCAGAGCATTTCTTGCTTCTGCTGTTCTTCTCAATCGTATCGAACGTTTTTTGATTAACTAGCCACATTAATTTCGGATTTTTGGATGCAACCACGTGATGATTTTGGAATTTGATAGATTGGGGCAAGATTTGGAATTCTTTATTCATCGTTTTTCAATTTTCTTTGATTGGTTTTGTGTGTGCTAAATGGCTGTGGAGAGTGAAATACTTAGTATTGTTTATTTTTAATGGTTTGATTGATAGTGGTAAAATGAATCTGATTGAATGGTGTATGAATCAGTGGTTGATTGTAAGTGCGTACAAATGTTTTATATTTTGTTTTTTAACGAATTTCTTCTAAGTATCGTATTTTCTCAAATTTCTTTTAAGAATAATTGTTTATCAAATGTCGTACTTTTCGGTTAACATGGCGACAGTCGGATTTGGTTACAATATGGCAACATGCATTTATGCAACAGTTGGTCCGTAGCAATTCGAACATGGACCTACAATCACTTCTCGCGGTTTTACCCCCGTCACTAAAAACATCACAGAATCTATTCCCCCGCTGGCTGTTGGAGCTCGCACGTAGCAAAAGTTGTTTCTGCAACAGGTGTTCTATGGTGCCTGTAAAGGAGGATGAAACTGTTTGGGATAGGCGATGTCAAATACCTGTCTTTTTGGGAGGTTCTTTGTCTGGAATTGATGCTGTCGCACCCGTAAGTAAAATGTTAAAGACTATTTTGTTAAAATAAATGTTCCAAATGATAGTGGCAAGAATACAGCCGTGCGGAGCACCTTTTAAAATATATTTAGAAAACGATAGGGAATCCTTTATAAAAGTAACAGTCCTAAAAGATAACTAAGAAAATATAAAAATTTGAAAAGAGGGAGGTGAGGTTAATAGAAGACAAGGAAAATGGAAGGTGATTCCAAGTTAGATAGTTAAATGTTCTTTTAATATCTAAAGTAATAAAAGCTACGTGAAGATTTGTCTTAAGCTTCTCAATGGTTTTAAAAAGTTTCAAATATGCGTCTTCGCAACTATATAGTTCGCGGAACCCACATTGGTTAGAATGAAGAATCTCATTGGAGTTCGACCAATAATTTAATATTTTAGCAAATAGTTTTTCTAAAATTTTCCCGAGAGTTGGAAGTAGACAAATAGGCCTAAAAGAGGAACACGAAGACGGGTCTCTGCTTGGTTTTGGGATAAAAATTACTTTAGAATATTTTAGAAAATTTGGAAAAGAGCAAAAATTTGAAAAAAAATGTTGAACATTTTCAGAAATAATTTATTATTAGAATTGTAAAAGAATTTCCAATTTTTATAATTAATATTATCAATTCTGGGGGATTTGCCATTTTTTAGTTTGTTGAACACCAGTCACAATTCAGGGATAGAAAGGTACCCTAAGCCACCAAAATAAATATTCAAATCTGGAAAGGAGATATAATCATCAACATTTTCGAAGCAAAAATTTAAAATGTGCTTAATTTTTTTCAGCATAGGTAAGGTTCGGATTATCCGGAAAGGAGAGATAAACATTCTTATTTTTGTGGGATTTCAGAAAGGTGAATTTGTATTGAGATCCGAATTTTGAGTTACAAGTATTACAAAATCTTTTCCAAGATTTAGCTTTAGCATTAAAATCATGAATTTATATTTAACTTTATTTTGTGTAAATTTAATTTTGACCTCCTCGATCACATTCAGAGACGCAGAATTATTGTTTAAGGATTTAACTCTTTTGGATAGGACGGTAATAAAGTTCCGAAATTTAGATAAGTCTTTGAACCACAAGAGAAGCCAAAATTTTTAGAAGCCTTTTTATTTTGAATAAATTTGTACGAATAACCTTGAATTATTTGAATTAGAGTGATAAAAAATCATTAAGTGACGAAGGATCGGAAACATTATTTAGGAGAGTAAAAATAAATTTGAAATGGTATTTAAAGTTAAAAATAAACTTATTTATATTATATGGGATTTTGAAAAAGAAAGAATCATTGGGAGGAATATAAAAAAAATAGTAATTTTGATATATTTGTGGTAGCTAATAGATTTCCTATCAAGAAAACACCAACTCTGAATATGATCAAAGAGATTAAAACTGATAATGGAAATATACGTAAAACCTTTACCGATGTGGGATAGAAAATTTCGACCAATGGAGGGATTACAATACACTATTAAGTTATTGTTAATACAAAAATCAATGGTTTTGTGACCCCCCTGATCAATAGAGTGGTATCCCCACCTCTGAGTATGGACATTGAAATCGTCAAGGAATACACATTTAAAATTTAGAAAATTGATAAAATCGAGTTCAAAAATTAAGGATGAAATATTGTCGTGCGGTGGGAAATATATACTAGAAAAGATGAATGGGTTATTATTTGGAAGGATAATTTTCACAAATATGGAAGAGGAAGTATTGAATTTAAATTTGGTATTTAAATTTGGATTACATATGACTATTGCAGCTTTATTAAAAAGAGAGGTGAATTGTGATAAACCAAACAGAGGATCAAATATTTTACCTTTATTAGAGTAGGGTTCATGGATTTTTGAAGTATAAATACCCTCTATAAACTCCTCCAGTTTCAGCCGACCACGGTTAATCACGGCTAAGTAAAGATCATACTTAAAATTTTTGTTGATCCGAGATACTTTTGATTTTCTGCTCACCCTAAAGACGGCCAGAAATCTCGGCAGGGTTTCAGAGGTCTAAATACCATCTATAAACTCCCAAGTTTCAACCGACCACGGTTAAACACCGCTGAGTAAGAAGCATACATATAAAATTTTGTTGATCCGAGATGTCTTGGATTTTCTTCTCACTCTAAGGAGTTGACCGGAAATCTTGGCAGGGTTTAAGAGGTCTACATACCCTCAATAAAATCCTCCAATTTCAGCCGATCACGGTTACATACGGTTGAGTAAAGATTATGCATGAAAGATATTAATGATAAGTTATGCCTTCGATTTTCTACTCACTTAAAAGTCTTGGCCATGTGCAAATACCCTCTGTCAATGGCCATCTACAAATACCCATACAAATACCCTATCGTGTTTAATAGTGGTCGACTGAAACTCCCTTGTTTCAGTCGACCACTATTAAACACGACTGAGTAAAGATTATACATAAAACATTTTCTTAATCTGAGATGTCTCCGATTTTCTGCTCACCAAAAAGCCTTGGCCAGCAATCCTGTCAGGATTTTAGATGCCTCCGGATGCCTAAATACTCTCTATAAACTCTGCCGGTTTCAGCTGCCCACGGTTGAACACGGCTGAGTAAAGAGCATATGTATTAAATTTTGTTGATTCAAGATGCCTTCGATTTGCTGCTCATCCTAAGGACTTCGTCGGAAATCCCGGCAGGGTTTCAGAGGTTTAAATACCCTCTATAAACTTCCCTAGTTTTAGCCGTCAGCGGTTAAACACGGCTAAGTAAAGATAATGCATTTATAAATTTTGTTGATACGACATGCCTTCGATTTTCTGCTAACCCAAAGACCTTGTTCGGCAATCCCGTCTGGATTTTAATGGGCTAAATACCCTCTATAAACTCCCCCAGTTTCAGCCTACCGTGGTTAAACACGGCTGAGTAAAGAGCGCCGTATACACAATATAATTTAACTCTGAATTATAGCACAGTCGAGTATTTTATGTTACTATAACTTATCGAGCTTTATCGAAAATCGAAATACATTTAAACAAGTTCCTTGGTAGCTATAATCAAATTTAAACTCCAATCCAACGTGAACGTAACGTCACGAATTTGGATCGATATAGAAAGCATCTCACTTCATACAACTGCATAAGAAACGAGGAACGGCAGCCTATCGATTTAACCAACAAAATGATAATTATACAACTCTAAATCGATTATTAAATCAAAAGTATGGGTCGCCAGTATTCCAGTAAATATATCAAAATGCCAGTTTGAGTTAATAAAATGTTATCTTGTACATACGTGATCATTCCTAGTTTGTTCTAGCCAAATAGACGCCTTTATGGAATGAAATAACGAAGAAACGATTTGTTTATTACAGTGTGAAAAATACCTCAAATTGGAATAGCATGCATATATTTTCGTCCGATCTTTATCAGATTTTTAAAGAAATATTGCGAAATATTTTTCTTATAAAATATCAAAAAAATATTTTAAAACATTCTCTTTAAAAACTTTGTAGTCTCTGAATTGTAATGAAACATTTAATAATTGTCAGTTTGAGAACTTAAAGAAACATACATATGATATAAATTGATTTCCGTAAATTTTCTATATCCTTAAACTCTTTTATATCAATGCAACTTTGCACTTATATTTGCAATCTTCCAACATCTAAAGTAGGGCGAAATTCTTTGTCATGACTTAGGCAGATAGAATACAGAAAATTTTACCACACCATTTCAAGTACCCCAATCCCCTCATTTTCCAATGCTTGCTCAAAATTAATTTCTAATACCACGTGATTATCGTGACATTCTTTCCACTATAGACAAAACGCTCTCAGTAACTTGGTCGCCATCGAGATCTGTCGTATGATAAACGAATTTGAACCACCAAAGTAAACACTTGTCACTATAATTGGCTCTTGTTTGCACTGAAGCCATTCTTATTCCAGCTAAAATATGCCTATCACTCCTTCTCAATAAAATACCATTAATTCGCTGTTATATTTGTTTAAAAACCGTCAGGGTATGCAATCACACTATCTTCTCTTCAAAAGGAACGCCTCCAATGGCATGTTTTCGTAAGAACGCCTCCAATGGGATTCCTCCTTTTATCTAAATATGTATGTTGAATCTCTGAAAGTGCAAGACTGCTCCGAGAAACTCGACAGGAATAGTCACAGAGCCGACTTGTATTTTTATGGATTAAGTGTCCATAAAATCATCTTAAGGAAGACTGACTGTTACTTGGATGAATGCTTCAAGCTTCAAATGCAACATATATATGTTCGGTCATCTTTCGTATTGTAGCCGTTTGGCATCTTTCTTTCTATTTAGCTTTTGACTCAAAAGAATCTATGGGATAAGTCAAAATAATCTAGGGGACGATACTTTATATACATGTTAAACAACATTTAAAGATGTGGGCAGGATATGACCTTCCTTATATAATGCAATGAATTTATGCCGTATATTTTTTCACCGTGAAAAAGTGATGAAGCGATCTAGGGCACAGTGTTTGTAACCTAAATTCTACATTTGACGTTTTTCTGGATGACAATATGCAAAACTACTTCGTACCCAATTAAATTATATATTATATCAACTCTAAATTAACAATTATCAATCATCAAAAAGCAATACAATTCGTATATTTAAATATTTTAATAATAAATTCATCAATTAGGCGTCATTTTCATTAACTTGGCGTAATTTTTGCAATTTTAACGATCTTTTTGTCAATGTGGAGCAAGTTGACGATATTTAGAAGATAATTTCTTATATAATTATATAATAATAGGTATACCTATCTTATGATGAATTAAAAATTTGCAAAACATTGTATTCTATTTGGCGTCATTTTTATCAATTTGGCGATATTTATATCATTTTGATAATATTTTTTATCAATTTGGTGACATTTTTATCAATTTGATAATATTTTTATCAATTTGGCAACATTTACAAAGTCAATAATATACCGCCAAAATTTCGTCAACAGTTACAGACGGAAAAAAATGTTATTCTTATAGTAGTCTTATATTCTTTCTAAAATATTAAATTTTCATCAATCAGTTTCAATTTTTATTGATGTTTCATGGATTAATTTGGCGAAATTTTTATCAATGTCACGAAGTTTAAAAAACTTGCCAAGTTGGCCATAGTCCGCCAAATTCGTTGCCAAAATTTCTCCAAGCATTATGATTGGAGAAATAGATTAATATTATAGTTGAAAACCTGATGTGAACAGCACATGACTTATATAATGCAATGAATTTACTTCTTTAACTGTGAAAAAGTTATAAAAAAATCCACGGCACAGTGTTTAAAATGTTAAATTGTACATTTGACGCTTTCCTGAATGGCAAAAAGTAAAACTAGTTCGTACCTAATTAACTTATATTTTACGTAACTCTAAATTATTAATTATCAATATTGATATCATCCTCAATAAGCAACATAATCCATAAATTTAAATATTTTAATAATAAATTCATCAATTAAGCGTCATTTTTATTAACTTTGTGCTTTTCATCAATGTGGGGCTAAATATCGCCAAGTTGGAGATATTTAGAAGAGCATTTCATATATAATATGCCCTTCATATGATAGAATCAAACTTTTGCAAAATATTTCATCCCATTTGGCGTCATTTTTATCAATTTGGCGACATTTTTATCAGTGTGATAATACTTTTATCAATTTGGCAACAGTTTCGCCAACTTGTCTACATTATTATTAATTTGATAATATTATTATCAATTTGGAACAGTTTCGCCAATTTGGCAACATTTAAAAAGTCGCCAAGTTGGCTATATGCCGCCAAAATCCGTTGCCAGAATTCCACCTAGCGTTACAGACGAAACAATAGGTTGTTCTCGTATTCTTTCCAAAATATTGAATTTTCCTCAAATAGTTGCCATTTTTATTAATTTAGCGTCATTCTTATCAATTTGGCGATATTTTTATCAATTTGGAGCCATTTTCATAAATTTGGCGACATTTAAAAACTCGTCAAGTTAGCGATATTAAGCCAATTTTGTCGTCAAAATTTCGTCAAGCATTGTTGTCGGTAAAATACATTATTCTTATAGTAGATAAACGATTAATGGCATCCAAATTCTAAACTATTACACAGAGTATCTTCTCGTGGCCAACGGCCGTACTGTGCTGAAAACACCGGTTCTCGTTAGATCACCGAAGTCAAGCAGCATCGGGCGCGGTTAGTACTTGGTGGGTGACCACCTCGGAACGCCGCGTGCTGTTGGCCATCTCGGGTGCGGTATCCCCGTGGTTTGCGCGCTAGATTTGCACGCTGCCACAAATGCCGCCGTGTTCATGCGGAGTACGATCACGTTAAACATGTGGGTCCGTAAGTCCTTCCGAGAGGTTGGTGGTAGGGGAAGGAGGGTACGGTCCCTGTGGATGCCTCCCCACTGGGTTCCGGTCTAAATTGGGTGGCACTTCCCGGCCGTCCATACAGTTACCTTACAAATTTCTGGTAGGTCGGACGGTCTGGGTCTCAACGGGGCCGGCGGGATTTCTTCTTGCTATCGGGCCTAGATGCAGGATTCGTGACGTCACAACTTACATCCCATCCACGGCGTTTGCACTTTGCTCCAGTTCTTAATCAGCGTTGATTATGGAGTCGATATTTTAGATTGATAGAAGTTGGTTGAAGTAATAATGATTTAATTGAATAAATATAACGAAAACAAATTATATATATAAAGAAGGAATATAAATAAGTGTGTAAAGTAAAAAAATACTGAATATTTCCGTAATTACGAGTTTTTTTTTTCTTTTCTTCTAAAAAATTCAATGCCAGGTTTTAACCTTTCGAATTTTATTTTTTCATAAAATTCATTTACTTGAGAAATCTGGCTTTTGTTCTTAAATAATTTAATGCACAGAAACACATTATGACCTCTTATATATATATATAATAATGCTTTTGGGCAGAGTTAATTAAATTTCTAATTACATAGTTCTCCTAAAACATTTTTGTAATAAGGTCTTTCAAAAGCTTTAACAGTCAGATTTACATAACATATATCCTAATATACATACATACTTAATAATAATATTTAATAATTAATATACTATTAATAATTACTTAATACTATTAATTAATATAATATTAATACTTATTTAATAGTAATATACATACATACTTAATAATATATATATATATATACTTAATAATAATATGCATACATAATAATGATATGCATACATACTTAATAATAATATACATACATAATAATACAGACATTAGATTTATATTTTAAGCCTCAATAAGTGATCACGCCCATTATGAACGACTATTTCGGAAGTTACATTTGTAATTGACAGCAGGGTTGTGATATAAAAATATTTATTTTTTGTTATTGTGCATTTTCAGATTAAATTGAAATCCCTGTTTTGGTAAAATGAAATGTAGAGATTAGCGTGAATGACAGGAAAAGACTGTAGTCTCAAATAGTAATAATTTTAAAAAAACTGAAAAATTTCTTTCGGGTGATACGCTTTTTTACAACAGAAATAATTTAATAAATTTGAATACATCGATTAAATATCAAATATAATACTGTATTACAATGACAAACTATTTTACCAAACTTATTTTAATAGCTTAAATCTCTTTTTTATTTTTTTTTTTCAACGAAAATAATTTTAGACGTTACTTATTGACAGATGGTTTTCACCTGTGATGTGAAGCTTTGAAAATTCTACTTTTAACACTTTAAGGTTGCTGAGTGTTGTCATCTGCATTTTAATGAAATAATAATAAGCTAAATAATCCACGAAAAGTTTTCGGAGCCAATATGAATTTCAGGTTCTCCAAAAAAAAAATTATGAAATTTAGATTTTTTTTTCTTTGTAATTACAAATATGTAAGTAAAAAAAAAAAAAAAGAAAGAAACAATGATTTGTGTATTTCACATTTTTATATTTAATACACATGTGCATAAAATAAATAAAACCATTGGTTTCCAGTCTCTTTGGAGGTCAGATGATTGAAAGAATAAAGTTACATTAGTCATTAATTGATTGTACTGTAGCAATAGCATTCTCAATTTTAATTTTGCCTTTTGCTACGACAATATGACAATTGCCCATAGACCATTTACTAATTGCAGATCAATGATTCCTTTTTGACCCACTAATAAAAAATCAAAACACGTACACAAAAAACACAAGATAAAGTAAAAATTTTATTTACATGAAATTTTCTGCACATTTCCTTTTTAATTACTTACACCAAAAAATTTGAGGGTGTATAATCCATGATTTTTTTTTTTTTTGGAGGGGGGTACCAAAAATTTTAGGGGGGTGCAACAACAATCCGCAAAAATGTCTAACTCTACACTTTACATATATAAATCGAACAATTGTTTATATTGACAACAACAAACCTTACTAAGAAAAATTTCATTATGCTAATGCATAAATAAAAAAAACATGTATTTGCATTCTACTTATTTTATTAAGGTATGTTTATTTATACCCGATTTCCATCAGCTTCTTATGTAGCAAAAATACTCGTTTAACGGACGAATTTGACATTGGATTTGAAAAAATTACGCAACCTAAAATCTTGACATGCATGAATCTAGTTCTAAATCACTTCTAGTCATTTTCTAGATTTTAAAAATACACTTAAAAGGAAACCCCTTTCGGTGATACGTTCGTTAGACCTATACTGCATGTGCATCACTTTAAGTATCTTGAAAAAAGTGGACAAATTGATTACATTTTCCCTTAAATATTAGAAATTAACAACACCATGCATTATTATTATTACCTAGATAATAAAAATATTAACGATATAGCTTACCTTACTAAGATACATATGTATCTTCGTCAATATTTACACGATCATACTTTCAAACACATGCTGTAAGTTGCAAATTGTGGGATGTACTTTATGACGTCACGAGCTACAGCAGCGCCGCAGGCATAGGCCCGATAAGAAGCAGAACTAATCCCGCCGGCCCCGGTCTCAACAACAACAACAGAGTATCTTCTCTTATAACAGATTCTTATATTCTGTCCAAAATATTGAAATTTCATCAATTAGTCTCATTCATTATGCGTCATTTTTATCAATTTGATGATATTTTCATTAATTTAAAAATATTTTAAAAACTCGTCAAGTTGGCGATTTTCCGCCAAATTCGTCGTCAAAATCTTGCAAAGCATTGTGGATACATAAATAAGTTATTATTATAGCAGTTAAGCGATTTATTTGCGTTAAATTAGAATGCTATTGCCCAAAGTGTCTTCTCTCATTAATGGAGCAAGCTAGATCTATGAGAATGATAATAAATTTATCGTATAATACATATAAAAAGTGAACGGATTTCTCAATAGTTAATACTTTTCATGAATTTTATGAAATTTTTTGATAAATTTATTTGAAAAATCTGCAATATCTCGAAAACAGTTCGTGCTAGGATTCTAAAGTTTGTGTCAATCGTTTTCTAATGAAAAAAAAACTGATGTGTTCAGCACACGACTTTCCTTATATAATGCATTGAATTTACTATTGTTACAGTGAAATAAAATAGGTTATTCTTATATGAGATACTTATATTCTTTCCAAGACATTGAATTGTCGTCAATTAGTCGTCATTTTCATTGATTTAGCTTCATTTTTATCCATTTGGCGAGATTTTCGTTAATTTGGAAACATCTTAAAAGTCACCAAGTTTGCGACATTCCTCCGAATTCGTCGCCAAAATCTCGCTAAGCATTATGGATGGAGAAATAAGTTATTTTATAGCAGATAAATGACTATTAGCGTTCAAATACAAAAGTTTTACTCAAAGTGTTATTTCTCATGAATGGAACGAGCTAGATCCACGAGAATGATGTCACTCAATTTCTCGCATGATATTACATATGAAAAGTGAACATGTCTCTCAACTGTTAATATATATATTTTTTTAATTTATGGGACTTTTTGATAAATTTATTTGAAGAATTTGCAATTTCTCGAGAACGGGTCATGCTAGCGTTCTAAAGTTGACGTCAATCGTTTTCTAAGGAAACATTACATAAGAAATGTCTATTTGCGTAACTTTATTAAAGGTTTTGATTTTGTGATTTTTTCAAAATTTCACTCGAAAATTTAAGGAGGTTCAGAACATTCGATTATGTTTAGAAACAATAGGCTTCCAGTATTCACGGATTGTAATTGTTGTACCAATTTTCAATCGAATCGCTCCATTCGTTCTTGAGATATCGTCTCCACAGTTTCACTGACACACACACACACAGATCACCTCAAAAATGTTCGATTCGTGATCAGGGATGCTTGAAACGTGCTCTTCCGTCGAAAACTCGTATTCGAATTTTCGACCCCGTCAGAATACTTCCCTTATACGTTATACTATGTATGGAAGGAAAGTAAAAAGTAGTTAGTTTCGTTCATCATGTTCCTAATCGTCTTGCTCATAAACGCGTCATTACACGTCGCGTTACACGCTCGTTAACACGTCGAGAAAGATTAGGCAAATTATTTTCACACGATTTTATTTGTCGAAACGCAATGTTTAGAAACAGAACATGTTTTTGATGTAAATGGCATCTGTGATAAGTGTATCGCCAGCTGAAATCTGAGCGTTGCGAAAAATGTAAATACTTTGGACGCGAAGAGCAACCCTAAAAGAAGTATACAAAATAGGTAGAGCACATATAGAATGATTTGCGGACTAGAAAAAGTTTTAAGTCCGATTTTTTCAGTCTGTGTAAAAAACAATTTTAAAAACTGCGGGCGTACATGTTTACCACGCATAGAGTGCTCATGTCCAGATTTAGGATTAGAGTACAGCTAAAGGATCAGGGTACAGCTAAGGGATTAGTGTACAGCCAGATTTAGGATTTGTGTACAGCCCAGTGTGCAGCTAAACGTCGCAAATTGTACAAGATATCAGACCTGCAAATAAAATATCAAAACTTATCCCACTTGAAGACGTTAATGATTGATTTACTTTTTAGAGAAATAGTTCGCAGATTGGCAAGTAGATGGGGATTGTCTATTGAAAAGTTTACCAAAAAACAGCGCCATCTATTTCTCATTTATCGAATTATTTCTCTTCGTAACAAATAAATCATTTACGTCCTTTCAGGTAAGAGAAGTTTTAGTATATGGATTGCCGAAAAAATTATCATATTTAAACATAAATAGGTTCAGTTTATATGTAAGATTCAACATTCGCACATTTATTAACGAATAATATATTGTTCTATGTAAAAAAATAATGTTTCCACGTATAACAGCTCTTGTTTTATTCAGTCGTTAAAACTTTTTTGCTATCATTTATAATCTACCCAGCTGGTATATATTCGAAACAAAAGTCGTTAATTCCGTTCCCCATGTATGAATCGTTTTGACCCATAAAACTTATGAAATGATTAGACAAATTATTTAAATTATTTTCACCAGGTTTTATTTGAAAGAACGACGACGATTATAAACAGTTTAAAAAAAGTCTGCAGTTGCTCTTGTCTGATGGATTTGTAATGCTTTTAGGTGAATAGCATTTTGTAAAATAAAACTGCAATCTAGTTCAAGAAGAATTTTCGATATTTTCAGATTTATTTGTTTCGTTTATAGTATTTTAAAACACTATAAATTACTCTGTAACTGCGATTTGGACACCCCAGTGTTTATCTGAATGCTCCGACCAAAGACTCCACTCCAAATGTATCACTGTAATTTACTAATTTGTTCGGGGGTACATAAATTAAACTTATATAATATAAGTTTTTGAATTCAAGTTAATCTATAAAATTGACTGGTGGAGCATAATGCATACCTGAATTGCCATATACTTCGTTCAAAACCCAACAATCATTAAAATCTACAAGTTCATTCAAATTCCAATGTTTTTGTGAAACATACAAAATACCTCATGCTTGTATGTTATTATTTCACCAAGGTATATTAATATTTAACTAAGTGAACACATTGAACTGCAACACTCGTTATATTTTAAACATTACAACACTCCCATCTATTGGAAAACTCAGGTAAAAATAGTAACATATTGAAATTATAACCACTATACTTCAAAAATTAAAAGCACGACTTAAAATCCAGCTATAGACACTTTCGCGGCGTTCAAGGATATGCAATTTCATGTTTACAGTTCATAGTTAGCACTACGCGTTTTTGAGATATAAGTCACTAACTTGAAAACGGAAAATTTTCAAATTTCTTTAACTTGACAAGACGATTACTCGAAAACTATAAAAGCTTTTCAAAAATAAATATTTAGACACAAAAATTGAATTTCCGAATAGATATTTTTGTATTTTACTATTTATATCTATATTTTATAGTTTCTAAAATATTTCGAGTGGAATTAAGAAAAAAAACACTCACTCGGACAAATACTTTTTTAGGTTTCTAAAAAAATAGAAATTATTAAAATATTGAAATTATTTTTATATATTCATACTCTGGACTTTATTTCGGACAAAACAAAAAAAAATGATTTATATTTTTATCTATAACGTTAGTTGGCTTCCAAAGTATTTGCATTTTTCTTAACCCTCCTATTCCAATCACAGATACCCCAAATATAGATGTTATTCACATTAAAACCAAAATTTTTATATGAATGTTTGGACCCATATTCTTCAAATCATCCAAATACATCAGTGGGGGGCTCTCTTGAGTACTTTTCTTCTATATACTAAAATAAAATAATAACATGCCAGAGTCATCGGTTAAATATAAATTTTAATTGCAATATCAATGCTATTGTGCACGGTACATTTAACATTTAAATTGACTGGTGCATTCATGGTACATTCAATTTTTAAGTCACTGATATTTTTTCTCCAATTTTCGCAGCATTTATCCTGTAAATGGTGACATTAACAACTGTGCTATATGAAATTCCTATTGCATCTTGATGTAGATTTTTCACACCAGTATATAGAAGTAATTCTGTTTTGATCAATAAAGTTACCGAAAGTGCCAAATTTCAATTTATGTGATGTCACTTCAATCCCCATATGGCTCTATGCACGTTTAGCGATTTTACATAGGATAATTAGATATCTGTCTATTTTGGTACAGGAAAATACCCATTTATCTAATTGTCGCTAGATTTGTATGAAATGGAAGTTAATTTTAGTACTTAAAAATGGTTTTGTATGTTGTCATTGGAAAAAAATGCCAAATGTTAATGTACACTGTAGTGCTAAAATATTATGCCATGTGTTTTATCTTGCATATCATTATTTTCCCATGAAAAAAGTGAAGTCACTGCATAATGTAGGAAATGCCATGTGCTGCCTGCATCGGATTTTCGTTATTTATTTTATAGGGTCTTTCCGATATTTTGTTAGGAATTTAACCCAAGGGAAAAAAGGGGCTGTCTATGGGGGCACTAAAAGGGGATCAAAATAATTTATTCTATGAGAGTGCATAATATAAGGCCTCCAAAAATGGGCTCATAAAATCTGTATCAGTACGCAGATAATGATTATTCAAATTGTTTCATTTGTTGGAACGCAATGAACTGAAACTTAACTTTAACTACGTAAATATTTAATTCGAAATTTTACTATCTGAACAACGTATTCGGTTTAAAATGTAAACAAGATAAATGGTTTCAATTTAAGCGGCCAGTCATCATTCTAACAGTTTTAAGAATTGTAATCGCGAAAATTTAGTTTTTGTAATTTACGTTATTGTTTTTTTAGAATTTAAAATGCGACATATAATTTTTAACTGCAGTAACAATTACATTTTTATCATAATCGGTCACGATGACAATAGTTTCTAATTTATCCATTTATAAGAATCAACAACAAGGCATCTAATTGTTTTCGGCCATCTTCGTGACATTTCTGACAGCAACCAATTACAAACAGTTGGAAAGTGGCTTAAACCATTAAATATTTGCCCAATTTGGCAATGCAAAATTTTATTAAATTTACAAAGACCAAAATAAAAATCCAACGTTCGTCTTTGCACATATACGGGTTCATATCAGTCTATATTTTGAATTTCAGAACTATAAGTTTTGTCGTTTGTTCGTAAAGTAGTGTTAAATCACAGGATTTCATTTTATTATTAAAATACAATTATTTCATAATATGTATTTACTCTACGTTATATTTTGCATAAATTACTAAGTGCATTTAATTAACACTCACTTTTATCGCCACTGTTCTAAAATTGCAATTCAATATTGTTTAAAAAAATCTGATGTGGGCAATACATGACTTTCCTTATATAATGTAATGAATTTCTACTTTTACAGTAAAAAATAGGTTTTTCTTATAGTAAATACTAATATTCTTTCTAAGATAATGAATTTTCGACAATTAGTCGTCATTTTCATTGATTTAGCGTCATTTTCATTCATTTGGCGAGATTTTCGTTAATTTGTCAAAATTTCAAAAAGTCGCCAAGTTGGCGACAATCCGCCGAATTCATCGCCAAAATCTCGTTAAGCGTTATGGACGAAGAAATAAGTTGTTCTTACAGCAGCTAAATGACTATTGGCGTTCAAATACAAAAGTATTACTCAAAGTATATTTTTTCATGAATGCAACGAGCTAGATCCACGAGAATGATGTCACCCAATTTATCGCATGGTATTGCATATGAAAAATGAACATGTTTCTCAATAGGAAATATTTTTTATTATTTTATATGACTTTTTAATAATTTTTTTGAAAAATGTGCAATATCTCGAGAACGGTTCATGTTAGCGTTCTAAAATTTATGTCAATCGTTTTCTAATAAAAAATTACATAAGAAATGTATATTTGCGTAACTTTATTAGTGGTTTTGATTTTTTGACGATTTTTTCAAAATTTTATTCGAAAATTTAGGGGGGCTCTGCACATTCGATTACGTATAGAAACAAAAGGCTTCCAGTGTTTACGGATTGTGATTTTTGTACCAAATTTGGTTTGAATCGGTCCATTCGTTCGTCAGTTATCGTCTCCATAGACTCACTGACACACACACACACAGACATCACTTCCAGAATGTTTGATTCGTGATCAGGGATGCTTGAAACGCGCTCTCCCGTCGAAAACTCGAATTTCCGACCCCGTCACAATACTTTCCTTATACATTATGTATATAAGGAAAGCAATAACTGATTTATTCTAAAAAATGCAAAAATTATTGTTCTCTATATATTATTAGTCTTGACTAGAAGGAATACCCGTTGCCTCCCATTTAGCGTTATTTTTATCAATTTGGCGCCATTTTCGTCAATTTGATAATATTTAAAAAAATCGCTTGTTTACGACTTCCCGCCAAAATTTTCGCCAATCATTATGGTCGGGGGGAGAAATGGGTTATTCATATAGTCGTCCGTCATGTTATTTCCAATATATTAAATTTTCAACAATAAGTCGTCATTTTCATTGATTTAACGTCAATTTTATCAATTTGGTGATATTTTCGTCAATTTAGCAGCATTTAAAAATGCTCGCCAAGTAGGCGATATGCCGCCAAAATTCGTCACCAGAATTTCGCCAAGCGTTACAGATGGAGAATTAGGTTATTCTTATAGTAGATTCTTATATCTTTTCAAAGATATTGAATTTTCAACAATTAGTTCATTTTTACCAATTTGGCTACATTTCTATCAATTTGGTGACATTTTTATCAATTTGGCGACATTTTCGTCAATTTGGCAACATTTAAAACTCTTGCCAATTTAGCGATATTCCGTCAATATCGGCACCAAAATTTCGTTAACAGACAGGTAAATCAGGGTGTTTATATGATAAGTTCATAGAGAGTTAAAGAAAGAATTACAATGTAGTACGTAGAAAAAGCATTGCGGTGCTCGCTCATATCAGATTTTAAAAATGTAAATATTTCAGATAGTTTCTTTAAAATATCTGCATGCATTCATTTTTAAAAATATTAGTCCGTTTGTAATTCTTCTAACATTAATTATTTATTAATTTATATATGAATAAGGGATAACAATCCAATATTTTCCGATAACAAGCAAGCATAGGACCATGGCATTAAAATAAAATATATATAAAAAACGGTTTTAGTAAAATGCACTAAAATGTATAACAATAATTTTTAGCTATCACAACATTATTGGTCATATGCGACTGAAAATAAAATAAACCGGGGAGGGGGGTCATAATTGTATTTAGACGTTAACAAAATTTTAAAAAACAATAGAAGTGATAACATAGAAATATCGTATAGCAGAATGACGTATTTTTAAATCAGAAATTGTCGGAGAGAAATTTAAATACAGGGTGATCCGAAAGTCTTTGACACATTTTAAAATTGAATATAAACTCAAGTAATGGCCGTACGATAGCTAGGTTTGGACTAAAATGTTTTCCACGTTGAAAAGTTTTGGTTAACCAAATAAAAAAAATTAGTTGCAAACTTGGCCCATAGATGGCGCTGTACCTTAAAAATACCAAAAAAAAAAGCATAAAAACTGAACAGTAATGCGAACAGTGCCAACTACGTCTTTTAGACTTCGAGTTTGTCCGGCACTGATAAATTAGTTCCGGCGTTACCTCGAAACACCTGTATACCAAATTATTATTTTACTTGCGCTGATATGCGTTTGCAAGTTTCCTTAAAATGAATAAGAGCCTATTGTAACCATGGAAATTATTTGAATATATTTCTAAATAAATTTATATCAAATTTGTAAAAATTAAATACTCTCAGTCGTATGCATGTGCAGTATTTTTTTATGATTAGCGCAATTGTTTGTACACCCAAAATACACACAATTTCTCTCATATACACTCTATGGCTAATAGTTTTGTACCTGATCGTCCTTGTAACCCAAACAGTAACATAATTAGAGAGCGAAAACCAACTAAATCTACGGCCGTTTATATGTAGAAACGGAAAAACTATTTTAATACAAGTTTAAGAATGAATTTGGAATTTACAGAAAGTCCTTATGCATTATGCTTATCTCTACTCGTCTTTAAAATGATATGAGCGAGTTCTGCCTGCTAGCAATCACTATATATAGCAATCGGTTTCTACAGCAATAAGTAGTTAGCTCGTTGCACGGGTTCAACAAAAGTGGATCAAAGTTTAGAGTGAGCAGATCGAGTGGGTCCATTGTAGAGTAGAAAATACAGTGTTAAAAGTGCATCAAAATCGGAGCAAGAGCCACTAAGATAGATAAAAATGTAAATATGGAAAAGAGGAGGGTCTCCCCTCTTCCACCACGGTTGTTTCATATTACATAATAACAGACGACGTTTGTGTGTCGACGTGTGTGTGTAAGGTCTGTAGCGGGAAATATAAACATCGTACGGTCTTGAAATGTCTTGCACGGATATTTCAGGAACCAAGGCGATGCATTTTTGTAAAACCGAAATATGAAATTGAGGCTTCTTAAAGTAAAAGTTACGCCCAGAGGGTTGACATAATAAGGTTGTATATCTAAGTCATTGCTACCAGCAAAATCTAAATCGCTCAATTAGAAGGCGAAATAAGAAATTTAGCGGGGGGGGGGGGGGCGGTGCTAACCGAACTGAAAGTTGCGCCCAGGGAGCTGACACAATAAATATGTATATGCAGTTCACATGTACAAATCGTGCCGGGACTATAGCCACCAGCGGAATCAAAATGGCTCAATTAAGAGTCGAGATGTGAAATTAGAGGGGGACTACTTAAAGTAAAAATTGCGCCCAGGGGATTGATATGAAAGATATGTATATTCAAATGGTACAAAGACTGTAGCAACCAGAAGATTCAAAATCGCTCAATTTAGGAACCGAGATGTAAAACCGTGCGAGGCTAGTTAAACTAAAAGTTACACTCAGGGGGGTTTGAATAAAACAATATGCATGTCCAGACGATACGCGTATAGATAGTGCAGAGGCTATAGCCGCCAGTAGATTCAAAATCGCTTAATTAGGAAGCGAGATGAGAAATTTTAGGACTACCTCAAGTGAAATTTACGCCTAGGGAGTATCGGAGCAATATTGGTCTTCAATGAAATTAGATGCAAAACCAGGGGGATTGAATAGTCGCCGGTGAAGAGGGGGGGGGATTTTAAGGAAAACAACGTCAGATCAAAGAATCAAGTATCAGGTTGAAAATTGATTTTTAACATTCTTTAACAAATATTTATATTTTTTTCAATCTTTAATGTTAAATAGCTGAAAAAGTGAGACAGCTGAGTAAATCAAGAGACCCACCCCCTCAGACAACACATTTCTGAAAGTGTCACTAAAAATATCCACGGGCATGCCACAAATACAATTCTCGTGACTTTTAAGCAATTAAGAAGTCAAACGCATTGAAATTCATCACAAACAAAGCATAGAACTACCCCAAATCAGAAATAATCCCCTTTCTGAAGGACAGACAGAACCACCCTACAACAGAAATGCCCCCCCCCCCCCCGTCCGGGTGCTTACGCAGCGAAATTAAACTGAGTGCCCCAAACAATGCATTTTTCTACCAAAAACGAAGAACGGAAACCCTAAAATACCACCAATAACCCCCACTTATTCAATTAAGTAAAAAGCACAAAACATATATCGAAACTTTTTTGAATTTCAATTTTCTATATCTAATACAGTGTTTCCCAAACTTTTTTAACTCGCGGCGCACTTTACAACAAATGAAAATTTTGCGGCGCACTTATATATATATGTATATATATATATATATATTCTTATTATTTTTTTTTTATTATTTATTATTATTTTCTTTTGTCGTGTCCTGTTATAACAGAAGTATTCATCCGTCCCTTTTCGTTGTCTTCTGCGTCCCTTGGTGTTGGATCTTGGAATATTTAACATGGGGTTCTTCTCGGACGGCTGCCATTGGGCAGTGGTCTTCGGTATGTTGTTTAGACTTTGAAAAAGCTCACGGGGTGTGAACTTCGTATACCTCTTCGGTATGATGACATTTTGTGATGAATTACTATTTCAAAAGGAATTGAATCGTTATCGTATTTTTAAATATATTGCATGACTTAAGTAACCTTTTTATGTAATGACGTATCTGAAATCTATGTTTTCTTATGATATTTTAATTTACATGTTTTTATATGTCTTTTTATACCAGACTTGAAACTTATTAAGTTTCATATTTTAGATGTTCTCTCGTTATTTAAAACAACTTTATTCTCAAATAAATATCATTGGATGTAATATAGTTGTAATTTTAGTACATCCTAAAAAAAAACTTAAAAATTATGAAATAACATTTTCTACTCTTTGAACATGTAATGTGGTTTATAATCATATGAAGATTGCGTATCCTAATGATGTAACATGGAATCAGATGAGATGTTGTATTGCTTTATGAAGTAATTTTAAGTTCTTCGATCTTACTAGTCAAAACATACTCCTCAACATGAGTTTAAACTATTGATTTTAAAATATGATGCTGAACAAATACAGAATTTAGCGACTGGCAATATTGTAACAAGTTTGCATGTACATACCACTGTGATACAAGGTACATACCACAAGTACATGTACATACCACAAGTTTGCATGTACATACCACAAGTTTCATACCACTGTGATACAAGGTGATAGTGGGATCGAAATCAAACTACCTTGGAATATGAACACGATTAAAGCATATTTTAAACCCGTGCAGAGTGGAAGAGCAGAGTATAAAAAAAGCGTAATTAATGAAGACAGATGCTATAAAGCTGCGAACGATCCATATTTCCTTATGATGAACGATTCAAAAGATCTTTTACATTTTAGGCGTAACATGAAGCAATATAGATTCAAGAAATGCACGTCTCGGCGCTGCAAATTATGTCCCATTGGAAATAAGGTACAAATCCAGAGTACAAACCCTGGACACAAAACATTTTGTAAAGTGTACCAATGCATATATTGTATTACTTGTTTGACCTGTAACATGAGCTATATTGGACAAACCGGCAATCCCCTTAACATCCGTATAAACTTGCACCGAAGTCAGATCAAGCGAGTATGTGAAAATTCTTCTGGTATTAACAACTTTGAGTTGCAACATTTTTCAAAACATGATTTTGAAAAGATATCTATTTCCATCCTAGACATTGTTCCTGATATTAAAGAACGCTTATGGTGGGAAAACACACATATAAAGCAATTTAGCACGCTTTTCCCATTTGGATTGAATACCATTAACTTTGATAATATACATAATATGGAGTTCTATACTAAACTGAATAATGCTCCAATAAATTATACTAATAATAGAAAAACTACACGTTGGCAACGAGGAGGAAGAGGTAAAAATAAAAATAATAACCATACAGCAAGAAATTATAAGAAAACTTTGATGAATTTGAACACCTTTATCGAAGAAATTAAAAAGTACAATCAAATTAGAACGGCATGGATTAAAAACAGAATTTACGCTATAAGGAAAGTTCATATACAACGTCTATGGGGGGAATGGAAAGATCGTCCTATAATCCCGAATCCAAATTGTTATACAGCATGTACCAATATTGCAGTATTTTATAATTTTCTAAAATTACGTGCACTGATATTGAAAGTCAATTTGAACGAAAACCCTATTGTATCAAATAAAAGGGAATTTATGATTACTACCTTTTACAATAAAACCTATAATGTTATACCATTTAAATCTATTTTAAAACAATGTGATGAATTATTGCCTATACGCAATATTAATATCAATATTACTTACAGATATCTTAAAACTAACGGCAGAAAATATGAGAAAAACAAGATATGTTTTAAAGTTTATGACAAGAGGGATAATTTTGATTTCAACATTAATTACATTATAGATTGGAAATCTAATTTGAGCAGTGATATTTTCAGGAATATTATAATAAATCATCTAAATCAATATAGACGTCTCAACACTGAAAAAGAAGAACAGCAACACAGCGTCAATAAATTACTCAGGGAAGCAGCAAAAAGCAATTACCCACTTCGGTATCTAAGGCACTATGTAGACTTGATATTTGACAGAAAGACAAACAGTTTTATTTGATGATAGCAGGTCGGTGAGATATGGTTGTGCGGCATGGCTTGTGGACTTCAAGAATTCTGTTGAGTAATCAGGTTAGGTTTATTCCCATCTTAAGCCCCCTTTTTTGCTTCATGGTCTATATACTTTGGGATGTTTCATAGATTTCATCGGACGGAGGAGTACTTCGGGAAGACAGAGGCACCGGGAGTGTTTCTAGAGTAAAAGCGCTTTAACCGGGAACGGGGGGTCACTATCCCCCCCGGCCTTTTTTCTGTCGTTCCTGTAAACACTTTCCTTTCTTTTTCCCCCCTTCCTTTGTACCTCCCCGCCCTTTTTTTCAATTTGATGATGTATTTACTATTATATATATATATATATATATATATATATATATATATATATAATGTGTGTGTGAACATAAATATATACATGCGAACATAAATAATGAGTATTTATACATATGAACATAAAAAATGAAACTAAAGAAAATTATTAAGTATAGTACTTACTTTTTGTTCGATAAATAAAAAAAATTATCCATGTGAAACATGGATTTGATGTTTTTTCGCCACATTTTCTATGTTTGGAAGTATTTCAGATAAACAGACCCTCATTTCATCTTCAATTCAATGAAGTCTCGCTCTTTTTTTACATTTAATGTGTAAAGAAAATCCCAATTCACATAACTATGGTGTGGAAAACTGCATCAAAATGGATAATGTTTTTTTAGCTACTGAGGGATATTCTTCTCTAATAGAAATCCCAAATGCATCAATAGGTAATTCTGCATGCTTGACTTTAAGTCCCCGATCACTGGAAATAGAAGCCAATTCTTCATCTTCTTTTAAGTTCAAACCAATATCAGGTAAAATTTTTATGAATGGATTTCATCATAATCTTCTCTATTCAGTGATGGAAAATAATAGTTTAATTTTTGTTCCAGAATTGTCAAATGCTCAACTACAATAGTAGTCATTTCTTTTATGTTGGTTTTACCAAGTAATGAAAACATTTCAAAGTTTCCATTTTTAGCTCTAGTTTTCCAAATTGCTTTTTTTTCCTGAAATGCAATTAGTTTATCTGTCAAAGTAAAAATATTTTCAGTTTCACCTTGCATTATTGTGCTAAGATTATTAAGATGTGTAAATATCTCTGTTAAACATTCCAGTCTAGAAATCCAAAAATTTCATCTTAAATAGTTACAGAAACGTTGGTGTTTTTCTCCTTCAAAGAAAACAAGTAATTATTTCTAGAGTTCATGTATGCTACTTAAAACCTTTCCTCTTGATAGCCACTTGATTTTCGTGTGTAAAATTAAGCATTTATGCTGGGAATCATCGGCTGTTAATAAATCAATTTATAATTTTGCATTCGTATTTGCTTTTTCCGTGAATTTTATTTATAATGAGTAAGTAGATTTTTTAATTAACTTATAACATATTTACATAAATAAAATAAATATACCAGGAATTATCATATGAATTTTTTAATCAAAATTAATAAATATTAAAACGTATGAGAACAACTGCCAGCGACACATGACAGACGTACCAATTGTGATCATTAAAAACACTTTTGTACCCAAAATACCGTATAAGTGTAAATTCATTATATAATATGTTGGAGGAATTAACAAGCATAAGGGTATGTATTAATAATAATTATATGTAATTCAACATCATATATATATATATATATATATATATATATATATATATATATAATTTTTTAAAGGAAACTAACATTCGTATTGAACCGAGCGCTACGCAGCAAACATGCAAGACTTTATATTATTTTAATATTAATGATTTATATTAAGAGTTTTATTTCATATTTTACTCATTTTTAATATAATTTTAATTCTTTCGCGGCGCACCAGTGCGCCGCGGCGCACAGTTTGGGAAACACTGATCTAATACTACTAAACTATTTCTTCATGAACCAAAACTGAAAAGGCTAGGTCAATAGGATCAATAAAATAAATCAGAATTACATAAATACAGTAATTTATTTTCAAATATTTATTTAAACATCCAAATTTATTATTTTAAAAAGAAGCGAAAGAGAGAACACTCATTTGTCCAAAAAATTCGAGGCCAAATTAGCGAAACTCAGCCAATTCGAGTCGGTCGTTCACGGTATTCGTTTCTTCTTGGCTTCTTTAGATGAGAGTCGCCGTAACCGGCGCGGCTCAGATTGGATTGGAATATTGCAATGTCTGTTTTTTTAACTGAAATTTCTATTGCCGTTGTATTCACATACCATTCTTTCTATTAGCCAGAGGCGATAACGGGACGCGGCTCTCATTAAAATCCCTCGTCTTTCCCTATAATGCAGTATTTTTCCCTATAAATTTAATATAGTATGAAAAGGGCATAAGAGATCTTTTTGAAAGTCAAAGCTTTAGTGCTGCCATCTAGTGACAATTTTATCACTTAATTCCAATAATTCGACTTTTAGTTGAAAGAAATTTCAGATAATTTCCTTAAAAATTGTAGTTAACCTATATAACTAAAGGAATTTGAAGTGCTTGATCAAGGGGGTCCGCGCGGCCCCCTGAATAGCCGCCCCTGTATCGTACGGCAATTATTTGAGTTTATATTCAATTTTAAAATGTGTCAAGGACTTTTGGATCACCCTGTACTATAAAAAATATAAAAACTATTACTTTGAATTACGTATCATTTTCTTTGAATTACGTATATTAATTCTTTTCTTGTTTTGCTTTTTGAAAGACAAACAGTCTTTACAGGAAGGTTACGACCCACAATGAAATATAATTTGAAATTATGCTATATACATTTTAACAATTTGTGTCTACTAATATTAATGTTTTATAATTAAATTGCATTAAAACATGATTAAGGAATAGATCTTCAAATTTAAATTCCAATATAACAAGACAGTGAAGCGATGTTAATGCTCCTAATACATCATCCAGGATAAGACAATGGACAGATTAATCATACTTGCTCATAATTATATAACTCAAACAATCAAATAATTACTGGTAGCTATTGACTGTTTCCATCTATGATATGTATGGGAATGGCAGATTCTTGTATGTATAATGGTATTTGAATATACTATATATTAAATATTAAAAGCTGGATAAATAGTTGTCTATAGGTTTCCTTCTCATATGTCCACGTAGCTTGCCCTTCTAAACACTTTGGACTTGTCCTGCGAACTTTGAACTTAGCAGTATTTCTAATCAAGAAAAGAATATTAAATAAATAATTCCTATAAATAGACTATAAAAGCGATTCTCAAAGATCATTAGTTTATTTTTCAGATATGTATTAAATTATCGTTTTTTTTCGACATAGCCCTAAAGTCGACAAGTTTGAGATATTCCGTAAAATATACAATCAAGTGAGACAGACAGACATACTGATAATCAATCAGAGATACGACCTTTCCTTATATAGTATTAGGAATGTACCCGGCCTTAAAAACCATACATTTTTGTTATTACTACACCGAAAGTCACAACGAATTCTCGAAATTTAAAGAATGATTTAGCAATACACCCGTTTATAACACAGAACAAAGCACTGCATTGGATTTTGGGTGCGCTGGTTCTCTTGCCTGACGAAAGGGATCCAGCGTATCCTCGAAACAGCTGTATATTGCATTATTGTGTTATTTGTGATTATATACGTTGCTCAAGTTCTCCTTATCCTTCGCACAAAGTGTATTTTGCATATTGAATGCTTTTATTGCTGGAGTTATATCTGGCGATTTTCAGATGATAACATGTAAAACTATTTCGAAGTATCCAGACAACTTATATTTCACGTAATTCTAAATTGACCATTATCAATATTGATAGTATCAGCAAAAAGCAATACAGTCCATATATTAAAATATTTTAATAAGTAATTAATTAATTTGGCGTCATTTTCGTTATCTTAGCATCATTTTTGCAATTTTAACGGTATTTTCGCCAATCTGGGGGTAAAATATCGCTACGTTGGCGATATTTTGCTAGTTCGCCAAATTTATGACCAAGCGTTTCAGACATATTGAGAGGAGAGCATTTCTTATTGGGTGAGATGCAAACAACTCATCTTCTTCTCAATCTAGTCTTATTTCCAATTGGTTTTATCTATATATTTTTTTCAATTTTGCCATTGAATTGTATTGTGGGATTTTACACAATAATATTTCAAGGACCACGATTATTGTGTGAAATTTCGATATATATATCAAACCGGAGAAAATTTATAAAAGTCAATGTCTTTAAAATTTGCATTTGTTACATAATTTCTACTTGTTTGTTAATTTAAGTAAATTCGCATTGTAATGCTAAACAAAGGAAAATTATCATTATTATTTTAAATTTTTCTAACAAACCGCAGACCAAATACGTTGTGATAAGATGGCAGATGATGTTTAGGAAATTTATTTAAATCTAAACAATTAGAAATTATTTTCATAATGTAATTAATTTAATAAAAAAAAGAAGATGGCGGGATTTTATAAAACAAGAGCAAAATATGGTCAATCTGTCAAGATAAATGTTTTTCATATGGTAGAAAATCTAAAGGAAACTAAGCCAAATTTACGTTTTACTCTATGATACTACGAAAACATAACAAAGTTATTCAATAACATCTGGTATTTAAATAAATGTATTCTTTTAGAAATCATATTTTATGAATGGATCAGCAAAATATGCAATTATTAGAAGCACAACACAGCACGCAGATCATAGGACAAGTTTTCATCTTTTTTCATCAAAATATCTGTTTTGACACTGAAAAGGAAGACTTCAGATTTTTGGTATATATTAGAAATGGTAACTAAAATATTAATCAGATTTATAGATTTGCGCAGGAACTAAAATCATTTCAGAAATGGAGATTAATAAACTTTTATAAGTTTAAGAATACTTTAAGCGTTTTTGAAACTTAAATAATATTTCAAATGCTTTTCCTTCTGTATATAAATCCCCAATAATGCAGAAAACCTTTCCATTCTGGGGTTGATTTACAAAAGCTCTTTGTCAGCGATGAATGAAAATACTTAGGTGGCAAACTTTTTAGCCTTTTTTAAAATCTTATAATTTAATAAGAATTGAAAAATTCCCTTAATTCAAGTTTTTGTTTATAATAAGGTCTATATTTGGTTTTGTATTTCATATTTTGAAGATAAAAGCATATATTAAACAAGAAAGATCAATCATGCTTAAAGCATTGATTATGAAACACTTTCCAACTTCAATGCAATTTTATTTAAAAAAATCGAAAATGCAATACATTCCTCGGTAATATTTTAAAACTTATCACAATACTACATTGATTTATTATATTTGAAAACGTAAACATTCATTGAAAAAAATGAACTTCATTCAAATGACGGCATTGAAATATAAATTGCCTGGTTTAAATATCTCTAAAATGCAATACATTCCACGGTAATATTTTTAAAACTATCATAATACAACGATAATTTATTATATTTGAAAACTTCATCGAAAACAAAATGAAATAAATTCAAATGACGTCATAGAAAAAGTAACACGCCTGGATCTCTCTATAAAAGCAGGATTTCATTCATTTCATTCATCACAATACTATAATAATTTATTTTATTTAAAAATTAAGACCATGGAGCTACAATTCATAAACTATATGCTTAAAACTTCATCGAAAAAAATCGTCCTTCTGTTTATAAAATAAATATATATTTCATTCATATCAGCCATGCAGACTCCATGGACTGAATTATTTTGTGTTAAAGAAATACAGTAATTCTAATACAACTCATTCTACATATTTTGCTGTTTACATTTTACATAGGCGAAAAATAGGCTTAGTTGTAGAAATAATCAAATTTGAATGAGAATTTAAACTCAAATATATTGTCATTGTGTTGTTTTAGTATGTAGATGCACAGAATTTAAGCAAAAATAAAGTAGTTTTAGGACGGATACAACACTCAATATGAATTAAAAAGAATAAAAAATCATGATTTTGAAACAAGATGAATGCCATATATCATTTTGAAGTGGGTCATGTGATCGTTTCATATCATGGTCACGTGATCGTTTCATATAAGATGTGTAATTATTATTTTAATTTTTATTTAAAAAACTACTGAATATATTTCGCTGAATTTTTTTTTATATATTTTATGGAACAATTTGACTATTACCTAAAATTTTCGAACCAATTTGTGAATTTTAAATCCGCTTAAAATATGTTTGAAAAATTAGGTCCCATAGGGCTCAATGTATTTCATTTTTTCAACCCGGGTTAAATCCAAAACTAATTGGGTGATATTATTCATTTATATTCCCATAGGTCCTACAGACCGTCTGAACAACATACTAAAATTTCATTTTGATTAAGTCATTTTACGGCAGTTATCGTGCGAACGGACAGACAGACAGACAGACAGACAGACAGAATGAACAAAGTCATAAACACTTTTCAACTTTGTTGTAAAGTGTTAAAAAATGGAAATAAAACAAATCTTAGAATGTCATAAACATTTATCTGAAGCATTCAAATTATCTTTTACTTTTCAATATTTAATTATTAATATTTAAACTGTAAAATATATGAATCCACGATTTCAAAAACAAATGAAACTTCACAAATTACATTAATTGAAACAATTTTCTCTTCGAAAAGTCGTCAAATAATCAATATTCCAAATGTAATTTAAATCATTTAACATTACAGTATATATCTAGTTCATCAACGCTACAAACCTGAAATCAACTTAATAAATCAAATTCCGAAATGAAGTATACGGTAACACAGGTTTTAGAATGTATTACATTATGAAGCAATGCCGTTGACACGTTTCTGACCTTAAGTGTACCTCCCCTATATATACTATGTTAGTGAATTATTAAGTATTAAAATATGAAACTATTACAAATAGTATCTTATCTCGTGAATGGAATGGACTAGATC
Organism: Amaurobius ferox; assembly: GCA_951213105.1. Taxonomy (NCBI): domain Eukaryota; kingdom Metazoa; phylum Arthropoda; class Arachnida; order Araneae; family Amaurobiidae; genus Amaurobius; species Amaurobius ferox. The sequence continues at coordinate 135,331,948 of OX578146.1, read as the reverse complement.
CACCAGAATGGTGTATCGCATAACATAACATGTGAAAGAGGACCTATTTCACAATAGTTTATAATTTTTTAATTTTATGCTAATTATTTGAAAAAGTGCACTATCTCGAGAACGGTTTGTATTATAAACAGATGACAAAATTTAGCACGAATTACATAAGAAATGAATATTTACGCAACAGTATTACGTTTCCCAATTTCTTTGAAAAATTATCTAATTTCATGCTAAAACACTCTTAAAATAATTAGACTAGTGCTGATTAGTTATTTTTAGAATTGCTGCTTTAAATATTTAATTTTCCGTTTTAATGTTATTTCTAAATACATGTAGCATTTATATGATGCATTAAAAGAGAAATAAGGAAGGGAAACTCATTAATTAAATTTATGTATAATTATTTGAATCTTAATCGAATATCAAACCACAAATACCGTTTTACAATTTCCGGAAAATGTATCTAAATTTTTGGTAAAACAGTCATAAAATATACATAGTTTTGCCGAGTTATTTTTAAAATTTGTGTTGTAAATATTAAATTTTCTGGTTTAACATTATTTTTATATACATGTAGCATTTATACTTACATCAAATTTTATCTGCTCATTGTATAAATTACTTGTTCGTAGGACCAATATGAAAGATCGTTTTCGATCATCTTGCACATTATGATATATGAAACAAATTTCAGTAAAATGTAAAATTGGCCAGTCTAGTGTTTTTTGAAATGCATTTGGAATATATTTTTATCTGCTCATTGTATAAATTCGTTTCTTTGTAGGAATATACATTAAATAATAAAATTAAATTTAATCACATTAATCATAATAAAAAAAACTAAACATAACAAAATAATAAATTTTAACGTTTTTTAATGCACGTAGCATCAACACTTTTATCATTTTTATCTGTTCATTGTATAAATTATTTTCTTTTGGGATTTATAGAAATATTTTTAACCATTGTAAATATTAATTCTTGCTCCATCTTGAGCACTGTAACAAATCAAACAAGTTCTAGTGTAAATTCAAAACTTCATTCAAATTCAGAAACGTTTAGTGCATCATTATACGTATGTCAGTACAGAAAATAAATTTAAATAATATCACTGACCTATGTTCATTTTGCGCTGGAAAAGCTTATCAAACTATATCGTTAATCGAAACGCATTTAAACAAGTTCCGAGAATGTTATAACAAAATTGAAACTCCAATTTAACACAAAAGTCACGAATCTGAATCAATGTATAGAACCCACACTTTATATGCTCCCATAAGAGACAAGAATTGGGAACCTATCGATTCAAACTTAACCATAATTATACAACTCTAAATCGATTTCCAAATACAAAGTATTGATTTACAATGGCCATCAACCTGTCAGTTCTCCGGTATAGTGTTATGCCAATACATAAAACATTAAAGAGAAATGGTTTTAATTAAGATGCAGCAGGGAAAGTCTGACGATTATCTTTCTCACATGGCTGATTTAGAAAATAATTTGATAACTTATAAAAATTGCAAGAACTTCACTAAAATGAGTTTGACACAACATAATTAGATTCAGTTAATATATTTAATTATTGCTTATTTAAAGTTATTAAATTTCATTTTTAACATTTTTACATTTTCCACTAGCAGAATGCCAAATGCAAATAAACATTTCTAAACCATTGATGAGGTTCTAATATATTTACAGTTACTTCGTGGTGAAGGAAATGTTGATCAATATTGTTTTGAAATAGATATTATTCTCCAATGATATTATTCTCCAATGATATTGCAGAACAGGAGAAAGTCGATGGAAACGTAGATGGATAGCCTACTTTGCAAGATACTGCTGGAAGGATTAAAATTCCCCTTGCCGATAAAACCGAAGATTCACAGCTAAAAAAGGATGGCAAATCTTTCTTAAATGGGGTAGAAAAATGTGCCACAAATTAGCAGTGACATTCCTAGTTTTATATATTCTACCAATGTTCTGCAAACGAATATTCGTCTTGCAAAGTGAATAACAATAGAAGGAAACGGCCCAGAACAACTACTTCTTATACTACTTCTATATACGTCAACTACCTTTGTATATAGGGCGCGACAGCCCAGTGGTCAGCGGGCGGGAATTGCACTCGGATGGCCCGGGTTCGATTCCTGCCGTTGCCAAAACTGCCCCCGTGTTCATGCGGAGTACGATCACGTTAAACATGTGGGTCAGTAAGTTCTTCCGAGAGGGTGGTGGTAAGAGAAGGAGGGTACGGCCCCTGTGGATGCCTCCCCCACTGGATTCCGGTCTAAATTGGGTGGCCCCTTATGGCCTGTCCAAACAGATACCTTATACCTTTCTTGCAGGTCGGATGGTCTAGGCCAAAGAAGAAGAACTACTTTTGTATAGCATTGAACATTTAATTCAAATGACGTCAAAACAAAGACGCTGTAAAATATGAAACAGATAGTCAATGTTCATATGCCATACATACATAGGACGTAGTACTGTGAGTGATAAGTGTTTTACCACTTATCTCACTCTTTCCTGGGAAATGTAATTTTGTTTGTATTGTTACATTTTGTTGCGTTATTATATGTTATTCTATGTTACTTTATGTAAAAGTGTAGTTTCTAATAAGCAAATTTCATTTTACGATGCCTTTTCCATTATTTGCATTAGTATGAAAGGGCAGCCAGAAAATGACTAGTGATTTAGGCAAACTCCTGTACACAGAAATATTTTCAAAAGAACTATGAAGTAAATATTAAAAATTCCTTTTCGACGTCGATTTCTAGGTCCAGTAAAAGAAGAATATTACAGTAACAAATAATTTTCTCAAAAAATGAAATCTTATCTAAAAATGGGTGATCAGATTGTTTTGAATCGTCCGTTTACTTTTTTTTTAATTTCCTCCTGGCATTGTTCAATAAGTTATCGCAATGATTGTTATAAGTATTATTCCTAAAAATTGCATATGGATATGTTTTCTTAAAACAAAAGACGCCACCACAGAGATACGATTCTAATACACGACCTAGATTGATATAATCATAAATTCCCCGTTAAACATAGCTAAAATACTTAAGTTATACAAGGTGATTGGAAAATATTTCACGGCTAAATATAACTTAAACGATAGGTCGTTGATCCATAGTTCTAATTTAAGAAATAATTTAATAGATAGACTATTATAGCATGTAAATTTTGTTGAGGTGTTACCTTTTAGAAAAAATACAAAATGCAACTTTCTATATGTGTCACATAGAACAAAATCTGATGTGGGCAGCACATAACTTTCCTTATATAATGCAATGAATTTACTACTTTTACAGTAAAAAAAAATAGATTATTTTTATAGTAGATACTTATATTCTTTCCAAGATATTGAATTTTCGTCAATGAGTCGTCAGTTCATTGATTTAGCATCATTTTTATCCATTTCGCAAGTTTTTCGTTAATTTAGCAACATTTAAAAAAGTCGCCAAGTTGACGACATACCACCAAATTCGTCACCAAAATCTCGCCAAGCGTTATGGACGGAGAAATAAGTTGTTTTTATAGCATATAAATGACTATTGACGCTCAAATACAAAAGTATTACTCAAAGTATCTTTTTTCATGAATGGAACAAGCTAGATCCACGAGAATGATGTCATCAAATTTATCGCATGGTATTACATATGAAACGTGAACATGTTTCTCAATAGGAAATATATTTTTTAATTTTATATGACTATTTGATATTTTTTTTAAATGTCCAATATCTCGAGAACGGTTCATGTTAGCGTTCTAAAATTCATGTCAATCGTTTTCTAATAAAAAATTACAAAAGAAATGTCTATTTGCGTAACTTTATTAGAGATTTTGATTTTTTGACGATTTTTTCAAAATTTCACTCGAAAATTTAGGGGGTTCTGAACATTCGATTGTGTATAAAAATAGTAGCTTCCAGTGTTTTCGGTTTGTAATTTTTGTACCAAATTTCGTTCTAATTGGTCTATTCGTTCGTCAGTTATCGTCTCCACAGATTCACTGACACACACACACACACACACACACACACACACACACACACTTTCACACACACACACATGCACACACACAGACATCACTTCAAAAATGTTCGATTCGTGATCAGGGATGCTTGAAACGTGCTCTCCCGTCGAAAACTCTATTTCGAATTTTCAACCCCGTCACAATACTTCCCTAATACATTATTGTATATAAGGAAAGTAAAAGATTTTAATTAGAAAAATATTTATCATAAACCAGCTAGTCAATCTAAAAATGTTCTGTGGTCATTCGATCAAAATTATCCAAGTTATCATTCATTAAAGTTTCTGACGTATAGCTGGGGTTTGTGTAAAACTTTCAATACGCATGTAAGTTTCCGAATGAAAATTTTATCTACAACAATTCAATTTTTAAGCGATCCTTAAAATCTGTGGTTTTGCCGTTTATTTTGATCAAGTGAAAATAATTTAAGTTCTATAACTTTGACAATTTTTTCACTGTCAGTTTTTCATATTAAGGAACCTGCATTTTATTGTAAAGATCTTTAAACAAATAAGGAGCTATTTACTTATTGGAAATTCCTTTTAAGGGGGGGTGTATAAAAAGTTAAATTTTGTACTGTGTTACTAAAACGTGTCGCATAACCAAACATGTCGTAGTTTGACAATTTTAATGTGAAACAAAATTTCTTGAATTGGAACTATAGGTTTGCAACCAATTGTCCAAGAGATCGTTAAATCTTTAGAAACACGCATATTGTACAGCATGTGATTATTATATTTATTTAACTGATACCTAAAAGTAGTTTTTATTTTTAATTCCATATTTCAAGCATAAATTAATAGATAAAAAGAGAAACGCTCCAAAAATTTAGTAGATATCCTTGTTGATACATATTACAATATGTATCGACAATATAAATATGCATCGATATATTAATACTGTAGACGATATAAATGATTCAGGATTAATGAATTGCCTTAAAGAATAAAGAGTAGGGGCTTGCACCCGACTCTGAATGAATGGCAATTTTCAGTCATAGACAAAGCAGTACGGCTGAAAGGAAATTAAATACATTAAGAAAATTCATATTCCAAAGATTTTTCACACTTAATAGTGTTGTGTTTAAGAGTAATTGACCTCATTTAGAGGACTCCAATATGCGTTGTCCTTGAAATATTGCATTTTGATTTCAAATATTAAAAACAAGAAAGATCAATCATGCATAAAGCATTGATTATTAAACACTTTCCAACTTCGTTTCAATTCCATTTAAACATCTCTAAAATGCGATACATTCCTAGGTAATATTGTGAAAATAATCACAATACAATAATTATTAATTATATTTGAAAACTTAAAATTTAATCGAATAAAATGGACTTCATTTAAATGACGGCATTGAAATATAAATTGCCTGGTTTAAACATCTCTAAAATGCGATACATTACTAGGTAATATTTTTAAAAATATCATAATACCACAATAATTTATTATATTTGAAAACTTCATCGAAAACAAATGAAATTTATTCAAATGATGTCACTGAAATGTAACACGCCTGGCCCTAAAATTTATTTTATATAAAAACTTAAGACCATGGAGGTACAAGTAATTAAACTCAATGTTTAAAACTTCATCGACAAAATCGTCCTTCTATCTGTAAAATCAATGAATATTTCATTCATATCAGCTATATTGCAGACTCCTTGACCTAAATAAATTTGCGTTAAAGAAATGCAGCAATTCTTATACAACTCATTCTACATATTTTGCTGCTTACATTTTCCATAAGTGAAAAGTGGGCTTCGTTGTAGAAATAATCAAATTTGGATGATCATTTAAACTCTAATATATTGTAATTGCGTCGTTTCAGTATGTAGATGCACAGAATTTAAGCAAAAATAAAACGGTTTTAGGACGGATACAACACTCAATATGAATTAAAAAGAATTTTAAAAATCAAGATTTTGACACAAGATGGATGTCATATTTTATTTTGAAGTGGGTCACATGATCTTTTCATATAATTGTCACATGATCATTTCATATAAAAGGTGTAATTATTATTTTAATTTTTATTTAAAAAACTACTAAATATATTTTGCTGACATTTTTTTATATATTTTATGGGATAATTTAAATATTTTCTAAAATTTTTTAAACAATCTGTGAATTTTAAATCCGCTTAAAACATGCTAGAAAAATTAGGTCCCATAGGGTTCACTGTATTTCATTTCTTCAATCCGGGTTCAATCCAAAACTAATTGGGCGATATTATACATTGTTATTCTCATAGGTCCCACAGACCGTCTGAACAACATACTAAAATTTCATTTTGATAAAGTCATTTTTATGGCAGTTATCGTGCTAACGGACAGACCGACCGACAGACAGACAGACAGGCAGAATGAACAAAGTCATAAACACTTTTTAACTTTGTTGTAAAGTGTGAAAATTCATAAAATTTTCAAACGAGATGATTGTAACTGGACCCTTGGCAAAAAAGATGGTTTGAGCAAAAATGGACTACTTCTTTAGAACAACTACAATAAAAGACAATACAGATGTCTTCTTACTGGCATTCGTAAAAGGTAATATACTTACTTTCCATATATACGTTTCTTACAAATACTTGTTTTATTTTGAATAAACTCAAAGAAAGTGCATGCTGAAAGTCTTTTAGTTACGTTTACACACACGTTACGTTATGTAAAACACAATAATATCCATAATACTTATTTGACGCGTTTATGCCTCCCCACAGACTCTCCCAGAAGCCTCGGTGACCCAGATTTCTTTGTCTTTGCCCACTTATAGTATCGACTTCGGGATAGAAATAACGAAACCAAATTTTAAATTTCTCTTCGCAGGGCCGAAAAATGACGTTCCCACGAAAAGTCTTTCCAAACCCTTCAGAAGCCACATCGGGGACTTTGAAAGCCGGATCTTTTCATTATTATCATTCATTTTACTGGACAGAATTTTACGGAGCCTTCTTTTTGACTCCTCCTCCAGGGATGGAAAAAAGAGAGCTTTTCTGACAGACTTTCTATAGACTGAAGATACTCCCTGATGTAACTTAGAAGGTTGAATCTTTTTATACTTATAGTACTGATTACGAAACAGACCCGGGTTTTCAACTTTCCTCCGAGGGCGGACAAAATCGGCACACTACTCCCTTTTCCCCCAGGTGACCTGGAAGGTCAAAACTTTCCACACTTACAGAATAGACAAAACATAACGGAGTTGGAATTTAGCACACGAGTATAATATCGATAACGGGACAGAACTTAACTGAGCAATATTTCTACTCTAAACGCTATAAATTGTTTAAGAAATTCTACCTAAAATCATTTTAATGAATTTTACATTATTTTTTTGTATTTGACAGGTTTAAATACCAGTAATTTTATATTTCGTATACCTTAATATGACATTATGTAGCCTTTATTTAAAATTTTACCAGTAAATAAATTATTTTAATCAGAAATAGGGATATAAAGGCATAATTTATTGCAAACATTCTTTCAACTCAACTTTCAGATGTATATTTAGCAATTCCAAATACGGAATATTTCGGTTTGGTAAATGCTGTTGCTATTTACGTGTGCAATTATTTTAATCCTAGGATATTTCGAATGCGTAGGCATTTCGAAACGGGCTAATGGTGGTAAAATTTCATTTACGGAGTTCTTTAAAACCCAACTAACCAAATCTTACATTAGAAAATTAAATTATTTTGACGTATTTTATAAACCAAGTGCTAACCTAAATGAAGATTTACTGTACAGGGATTTCTAAACATGAAATGGTAAATAAAATATATTGTAATAAGCTGTTACAAAAATCGATTGATCAATTGCCATATAAAACTTTTACTAAAATATTTTAATTACTTCGGGGCTCTGCTCCTGCTCTCTGATGCTCTCATCCTCCCGAAACTCAAATCTCAAGTCTTAAATGAAGATTTACTGTACAAGGATTACTAGACATGAAATGGTAAATAAAATATATTGTAATAAGCAGTTACAAAAATCGATTGATCAATTACCATATAAAACATTTACTGAAATATTTTAATTACTTAGTGGCTCTGTCCCTACTCGCTGATGCCGTCATCCTACCGAAACTCAACTCTCATGTCGGGAGGCTTCAAGCTTATTCGGTGGCGCTCGATGAGCTCTTTTCGAAAACTCTTTCACGCCGCCAATAAACAGCCGTTATACATCCGTTGTGAGTCTGTCCCATGTTGCTCCTCAACACCCGGAGTTCGTTTAGCAAACTCTTTCATGCCGCCAACTAACAGCCGCCATACACACGTTGTGAGTATGTCCCCTGTCGCTCACCGACAACTGGAGTTCGAATCGCGAGCTCTTTCAACCCGTTCGCGCATATGACCGCGCTCGTGCCCCTAACTTGCAGGTATTTCCCATCCTCCGGAGATCGTGGGCCCAGCCCTCTGCCGCTCACTAATCTTCACGGATTTTGTAATATATACGATAATTTATGTTTTAATTTTTTGTTACCTTATGTAAAAAATGCTATATCTCAAGATTGTGTATGTTAGCGCCAAACATGTGTATGACATCATTCACCTTCATAGGAAAAATTAGTATGAAACGGAAATTTTATTAACATTTTGTAACATTACTGTCTTCCATCATGTTTTCTTTCAATTTTTTTACGAAAAAGGAGAACTTTCCTCACTCGTTGAATATGACGTTAGATTATATAAAATTCCCCTTTTTACATTATGAGCAAAGATATTTTTCATATTGATACACCTTACAACGGACATCAATTTTGTAGGTGTAACATTAAATTCAATAGGGAAATTATGTTAAAAATATAAAAGTGCCGTATTTCTTAGGCAGAACAGTATATAACAATATTGTTAACATTATCGATTGATCAATTACCATATAAAACTTTTAAAAGGATATATAGTACATTAACATATACAGTATATCCTTGGTGAAAATAAAGTTTGCAGTTTACAATTGTCATTGGTTAATGGCCCCGGTGGCGTGAGCTAGGTGACATATTTGGCGAAATGCAGCCAGTATGGCAACTTTTGGCGAGGTTTGAAATGTGCGAGATCGTTTTAGATTGATCTAAAATTTTCAGAGTTACGTAAGATTTAATATAGCATTTCCCATATAGGATATATGCGGATTCTCTTTGCACTGAAAGTAATGTTACATGATACAAATAAAGGTGGATTCTGAATAAGTCAGTGTTTCAAGAAAACCATTTTCTTCTTTGTGAATAAGTTGGTAATTCAATAGTGGTGTTTAACAGTGATTTGGTGACGATTTTGTTACATGTGTAGTGACCTCTCATAAGGCAGTATTAAATGCTTTGAGCTGGAGACGTAGTTTTGGAGATCGTTTAATACGTCTTCTGTTTGCGCTTTTGCAATTGCTTCATAATCAAGCCCATTTAGTGTATTAATCTACTCGATTAGAGAAAGTGCGTCTGCTACTACATTAGTTGAACCGGGAATATATTGGATGCTAGTTGTGAATTGACTTATAAATTCCAGATGTCTTAATTGACATGGAGTCATTTTTTGTGTTTTTTTGTTGAAACGCAAATGTAAGAGATCTGTGATCGGTGTATAATATAAAATTACTTCATTCTAGCATGTACCGAAAATGTTTTACAGTAGAATATGTTGCGAGACGCTCACTGTCGTAAACGCTATACTTCCATTCAGCGACATTGGGCTTTCGTGAAAAAAATGCTAATGGGCATAATTTCCCATTTTGCTTTTGTTGTAATGCTACTGAAGATGCGTTTACCGTAAGATAAAATTCACCATTTGTTGTAGGATAAGTTAATAGTGATGACTTGAAACCACGTTTTTACATGCTTTAAAAGCAGTTTTTGTGCTTTCCGTCCATTGCACTTCTGCACTCTCGTGCTTTTTGTTTCCATGCATCAAATCGTAAAGAACTGTTTTTGTTCTTGCTACTTGTGGTGAAAACATTCGATAAAAGTTTAAAACTGCTGAAAATCGTCGTAAATCTTGAACAGTGTTTGGTAGTGGGAAATTTTGTATCGTAGAAACTCTGTCTGGTAAAGGATAAATGCCTTCTACTGTAACCACGTGTCCTTAAAATTTTATTTAATATTGTCCAAAAACGCATTTGGAAGTGTTTATAACCACTCGGTATTGCGAAAAATCTGAAATACTATGCGTCCATGTTCTTGGTGTTTTTCTTCATTTTCTGATGCGATTCAGCAATCGTCGATATATATGAAGCAGAAATCTAAATTATATAATACTTCATAAATCGCTGAAAGGTGTGAGTTGCATTATACAAACCAAAGTGCATGCAAAGAAATTCAAACAGTCCGAACGCCGTTATCACCGCTGTTTTCGGCACAACATCTTGTTCCACTGAAATTTGATAGTATGCTCACTGACAACAAACAGACGGACGAACATCACTCTAAAATAGTCCGAACGTGTTCGGGAGGTCCTACAATCTATATTGGCATCAAAATATCGAAATCGACAATTTCATGAAAACAATAATTTCTCTTACTATATTCAATAGTATAAAAAAATAAAAATGCTCGATTATTGTTCCTATGGTGCTTTAAATATATATAAATACATAAATATCCAAGATTTGTAATTTTGACCCTCGATGACGTATTTTGCTTGAGTATATTTATGTTTTTATGTTTTTAAATTTTAAATCTAGACACACTTATGCTCCAATGAATGTTGCTAATTGCAGGTAAATAAAAAATATATATACAGGGTGTCAGAAAGGATTGAAACGCGCTTTTATTATTTAACTGTTGGAGATAAGTGCTCAATGTAAATTGCAAAAACGTTGAAAGTAAGATTAGAAATAAGACTACGTTAATGAAATAGTCATATCATTAATTTTTAAAAAGCTACACTTTTTTAATTTTTATCCGACCCCCTTGGATAAATTGGGTCAATCAGAATTTTTTGTTAATGCAACAAGATCATTAAAAAAAATCCGCATATCTGTATCTTTAAACTTGATCGAGTTATATTTAATTGAAAATTGAACATTGTGAATTGGAACCATATATTAAATTAGAAATGTAAATTTGTGACATATCACAAAAAATATAAAACTGGATGATAATACATAGGAGACGTAGTGAGTACCACTGCTTTATATGATCTCTGTCTGTGTAATGATTTATTTAGATGCATCTGTAATAAAAATTTTGACACATATTAACGTGATTTTAATCTAAGCAATTTCCATCGTCAATTTGTTTATGATCCCTATTTTCACTGATGAAACATCCTTTCACTTTGTACGGAAAAGTGGCATAAGTCAGAATTTTAACTTTATCATAATTCAGTTGGTTTTAAAGATACAGATATGCGTTTTTTTTTAATGATCTTGTTGCATTAAAAATAAAATATTTTTGATTGACCCAATTTTTCTAAGGGGTTTGTATAAAAATTTAGAAAGTGTAACATTTCAAAAATGAATGGGGGGACTATTTCATTAACGTAGTCTTATTTCCTACCTTACTTTCAACATATTTGCAATTTATAATTTGCGACTTATCTCCAACAGGTAAAGAATTAAAGCGCGTTTCAATCTTTTTGGGACACCCTGTAAAGTCTATTACAGTAAATGTACACCAGTATAACCGTACTACTTTCATAGTACTACTGTTATAACATTTTTTTCACACTTGTGTTCTCATAGTTTTGTTTCAATTTTCGATTCGTCTTTTGAACGTTCATCTATTGAATGAAATAATTACATTTCATTCAATATGCTCAATTTGATTAAAAGGTACCGCCTACACACAAGTTCACAGTAACATATACGAGTCAGTCATGTAAAGGTCATGGTGACTATTTTCTTCAGTTACCAGAGTGAAGTATTTCACAATTATGCTCCACAAGGACAGATATCAACAAAGACTACCAGTCTGTTCTTCAACATCTACGAGATGATGTTAGACGTAAGAGACCTCAATGTTGGCAGAGTGGTGACTAGTTGATCCATGGCGATAATTCTCCAGTCCTCGCATCTCATGTCGTCCAGAACTTTGGAGTGAAACACAGCATTACACAGGTTCAGCAGTTCTTTCCCCCTAAACATAGTTCAGTCCGACTTTTGGGTATTTTCAAGAAACTCAAGATGCCACTCAAACGAAAGAGATTTCTAGATGCAGAAGGCAGCAAGAGAAATGCGACGAAGCATCCCAAGATCATTCCACAAAATGACTTTGACATATGTTTCCAAAAGTGGCAAAACTGCTGAGAAAAGTGTGTTGTGTTTTGAACGAGTTTAATATTTGAACTAAATATGTGACCAAAATTTTTTTCCTAGCCTAAAGTCGGATAAATTTTGATCGTACCAGTATACACACAGAGATCTCTGAAGAAATGGTCGATTCGGATTTGGGAATGCTTCAAACACGTAAATACATCAACATTCGCTAGTCGAAATTTTAACCGCATACCAATATTTTGCTTTTATATAGTATATACTATATATTAAATATCGTTAAGTTGACTATTAAACACCATCAAAACATAACAAAACTTCAATTGTTCATCATATGAAAAGTTTATCGCTCGATATTAATTTTTGCTATTTATACGGTTCTTTAAGTACAGAAATGAGATTGTTTTTTCCTAATTAAAGTAATTAGCTGCATTTTTTTTATAAATATTGTTTCGAGACAATTTTAATTAAAAATGAAAGTATTGATACGTGAAGAGCAGGATGTTTTGAACAGGAAATAATAATTTAAAAAAAATCTGACAAAGAAACTTCAAATTCCGTTTTAATTCTATTTCTCTCATTCAGGGATTTTCCAGTTTCTTTTGAACATATTTCCTAAACGCACTTAATTAATTGTTTGTTTTAAGTATTTTACTTTTTTGAAATAAAAAAATTTAATTTAATTTTGAAACTTGTTTCTATTGCGTTAAACCAATGTGTTCAGACCTGGGGTACGGGAAAGTATCGTTGAGGGTACGCGAAAATATTTCAGCAATGGCGAACTTATGGTAATTTTATGATATACAATCCAGATTAATCTTTTCTTATTTCAGACTAAAATGAATTTAAATTTCTACTTATATGAAACCAAATTCATATTCTAAGCATAAAACCAATCACGGAATGGTTCTTCTTTATATCAGCAGAAACGTTTATTACGTTCCTCATTGGGAATTGTACCAATGAGGTACAATTTACTCCAGTAATCAAAAGAGTAATTTTTTCAACATTTTCTGGTGCCATTTTTAATAATGTATATTTCTTTTTAGACACTTCGATATTTCTTTTTATACATATATGTATATTATTTTCCCTACAATACATGATAATGTATAGGAAAAGTATTAGCATCGTGTCGAAAATCGCAGCTCAAGTTTTCGAAGGATCTATATGTTTTGGAACCTCTAGAACACGAAAAATGTATTTTTAGCGTGGCGTCTGTGTGTGTCTCTCTTCGTATGTGTGTGTGAGTCTGTCTCTCTGTAAATCTTAAAAATCATCTTAAAAAGCATCTTAAAAATCGTAAGCATCTTAAAAATACACTCTGTTCCAAAAAAATATATGCACCCAATAGAAATTGAGCTACAGCCGCGGAACATGACATGCATGTATCGTTTAAGAAGATATGCAAATAATTAGAATTTGGGAGCAAAGAAAAAACGTTTTATTAAGAAATGGTGGCAACAAGATGACATTTTAGTAAGTGGTAAATCCTCCACTGCTAGCTATTCAAGCCGATATTCGATGCGGCATAGAGTCAATTAAGTTACTTATGTCTCTCTGTGCAAAATTCTGCCACAAATGTTGCAACTGATCTAATGCAGTGGTATTCTGAGAAAACTATTGCCGTCTCAGCACGTTCTAGGCTCGTTCTATTGGTTAGACCTGGCTGGCCATTGGATGGTATTAAATCTTCGGATACATTGTTGAGAAATTATTGCAGTATGTGGTCGAGCGTTTTGGTAAATGGAACTTGGATATAAGCTGAACAATCGACTACAGATATCGTCCATGTATAGACGAGCAGTCAGATTGGCTTGCAGCACAACTAAAGGCCTACGACTGTCCTACGAAATAGTCACACCACATGTGACAGTCTGGGGATTTTTGCAAAGATATAGTTTTCCGCACATGGTCAAATTTTATGATCAAAAAGAGCTAAAACTATCTTTTAAACTATAATAATAATTGGTTAATGTAATTATTGTTTTCCAACTATAGTATTTTTCAAACAGGGACAGAGATGAGTAAATTGTAATAAGACTTTGAATTCTGCCCAATAGATTTTAGAAGTTAAAATTTAAAATATCGAGCTAGGCAGCACATGAAAAAGCTATTAATTGCAGGTGAACCAAAACCATACAATCGCGAATTAAGCTAATGAAAAAGTAAAACTAATTTTTTGGACCAATTAATTAGAATTTAATATAATAAGAAAACATTACTTTTCTTTCATAACTCTTAAAATACTTATTCAAAATGGTTATAAAATATCAAAATTTAATACAACATAATTCCGATGCAAACACTACGCATAATTTGCTGTAATTTTTTGTCTGAAGTTTTTACTTTGATTTTTAGCAAGTTCATTAATCTGACTGCAGGTCATTTTGTTCCTTATTAATGAGATGCTTGATAAATATGAAGTTAATTGTTCTCGGTTCTAACTTCATTAACATCCCACAGCAAAATTGAGGAAGATCATCTTTGAATAAAAGGTATTTTTAATTAAGATACTTTATACAAAATTATTTATTCATACAATATTTTTAATTATTCAAGAATGGTAGTATTTTGCAGTTTCAAAATATTTTGAGGCATACTGTTAGAGCCCACCTATATAGGTTGCATTCTCAAACCCAAAGTTATAATAGCAATTTCTTTACAGACCACATTATCTATGGAACAATTGTATGCTGTTATATGCAACAGGAACCTGATTGGGAAAGCCCCTTATAATCGTGTTTTCTTATAATGAACTTGGCTGTTGCAGCCTATACAGCCTGAGCTTAATCTTGAACCAGAAAATTTGAGAAATTTGAACTAGGTTGTGTGATAGGGCACTGAATTTGTAGGTCTCTATATAGGTTAGCAAAAGTATGAACAAAACAAGTTTTCTTTCTGCTATTGCAAGTGACTTTTAAAGTTCTTTTTAATTGATATTTAGTGTTGTATCCGTCCAGCTTTATTTTTTTATTAAAACGGCTTTATTTTTGCGTTAATTCTGTGCATATACATCGTGAAACGACGCAATTATAATAAATTTGAGTTTAAATGATCATCAAACTTTTATTATTTGTACAACGAAACCTAATTTTCACTTATGGAGAATGTAAACAAATAAAGATTTAGGATCAGTTGTATAAGAGTTGCTGCATTTCTTTATTATTAACTCATGGAAAATTATTTAACTCATGCAGTCTGCAATATAGCTGATATGAATGAAACATGAATTGATTTTACATAGAGAAATAAACGATTATTTCGATGAAATTTTAAGCATAGAGTTAAATTACTTGTACCTCCATGGTTTGAAGTTTTTAAATAAAATAAATTATTGTAGTATTTTGTTGAATGAAAGGAATTGAAAAAAGTTCATGAATGAAAAGCTGCTTTTATGTAGAGGCGATTTGTATTTCGATGACGTCATTTGAATAAAGATCATATGTTTTCGATGAAATTTTCAAATATAATAAATTATTAAAGTATTGTGATAGTTTAAACATATTACTGCTGAATGTATCGCATTTTAGAGATGCTTAAGCCTGGAAATTTATAGCTCAATGACGTCATTTGAATAAAGTTCATTTTTTTCGATGAAATTTTAAGTTTTCAAATATAATAAATTAATGTAGTATTGTGGTAATTATAAAAATATTACCGAGAAATGTATCGTAATTTAGAGATATTTAAATAAAATTGCATTGTAATTGGAAAGTGTTTCATAATCAATGCGTTATGCATGATTGATCTTTCTTGTTTATTCATGCAGTTGCAACTGAAACCCCTATGGTGCTATAAGACAAGACAAAGTTCAGGGAGCTAATATCCTTTTTATCATCGCTCCCTTTTAGAGATAAAGATAAAATGCCAATTACATTGTTGTAGAGTGTTTCCAAATGAGTACAAAAGTTTTTGTTTGATGGCAAAATATGCAAATAATTTTTCACAGCATGCGATATTTTAAACTGAAAAATCGTCCAGTAATTTTTCTTTTTTGATCAAATTAAAATGTTTAACATATTTATAGTTAAGTTTAACAAAAAACGGCAGATAAAAAAAATAAATAAAGCACAATTTTAATTACAAATACACTGAATTATATGATAAATATTGATTTTCTATGTGGATGAAAATACTATACTTGTTTTTATGGTAAAGAATGTGAATTTAATATAGTTAAAAATGTAACTTTCTGTTCTAATTCTTAAGAGGATCTGTTACTAAGACGAACATAAACTGACAAAGTTTAATGCACTTAATCTTGAAGCAAAGAAAACCCTGCACATAATTACTCGAACATTTTCCTAAACTTTTTACGGCTGTTTTAGTTAGTTCATTAATCTGACTGCAGGTTTTTTGCTCTTTGCTAACGAGACACTTGATAAATACGAAGTTAATTGTTCTCCGTTTAAACTGCATCAACATTCTACATCAAAACCGAAAAAGATCACCTTTGTATGAAAATGATTTCAATTAAAAGAATTTGATAAAATTATTTATTCAGAAAATGTCTTAATGATACTTGAATGGTATAATTTTACAATATGCAACTTTTACTTTACAGTACAAATAGTTTAGTTTTATGAAGAATTTTATTCGTTTGACTGAACTGTTGTTACTTAACTTAATTTTGAATGAGAAAAAATTTTAAAGCAGCTTCTACATAAAAGTTTATATATTATATATATATTTAACACGATAATTGTAGCTATACAAATGGGGCAAAAGTATTAAATAAATAAAGTACAGTAATAAAGTACAGTGCATGACTTCGTATTAGAGAAAACATTAGGTAAATTAAATTACCAAAATGTAAAATGCATTTCGGCAAACACTTAGTGTTTTGTCGAAATGCAAGTTTAAACTTCTATAAAAATTATAGATTTCGAAATGTTATTTCAAACGTAGACAGGCCATGTCTTGTTTAGAAAATTGTTTCATTAATTACTAATTTAAATATCATAATTACGCGTTGATATTATTATGAGTAATGTATCATAGTATTGGTTGTATGAAGAATTTTATTTGTTTGACTGAACTGTTGCTACTTAAGTTATTTTTGAAAGAGAAAAAAATTTAAAGCAGCTTCTACATGAAAGTTTGTAATATATATATATATATATATATATATATATATATATATATATATATATATATATAGAGAGAGAGAGAGAGAGAGAGAAAACGTTAGGTAAATTAAATTACAAAACATAAAATGCATTTCGGCAAACATTTAGTGTTTTGCCGAAATGCATGTTTAAATGACTATAAAAATTCTAGAATTCGAAATATTATTTTAAAAGTAGACAAACTTGCCTTGCTCAGAAAATTGTTTTATTAATTACACATTTAAAGATCATATTTAGGCGTTGATATTCCTGAGTAATTTATCATAGTACTGGTAATAGTTTTTGGAACAATTAAACATTGTACTAGTGCTTACTGGAAAAATGAAAAAAACGTGCTGGTGGACTTTTCTTGGATCCAGGCTGTACACATTTCACAAACATACACACCATACAGCTACATGTTGATCTTATCGCATTACCAAGCATAAAATATTGCTAAATTTGTTGTTTCCCTGGTCTCTTTTTGCAACGAGAAATGCCTGTTTAGAACGCTGAAAGTCTTAAGAGTAAAGTTAGATCAGGCTTTGATCTATAGCAGGGTTTACCAAACTTTTTGAGCGAAGGACCACTTTAGAATATATAAAGTGTTATGCGGGCTGGATTGATAAATAGACATATATTACAAGTTAATATATTATAAGTAAAGCCACTTTATTTATTTATATATATAAAAAACGCTTAGGGTCTCATCGCATGCTAAAATATGGCCTAATTATCGTTTGTTGAATGATAACTAGTTTAATCTTAATTACTCTGATTAAAGTATAACGGTAAAGGAAAAATTTTACTCCATGGTTTGAAAACTTCATCAAACGTAACCATGGAATTCGGGAGTCTCTTTACCTCCATAATTATATCACGGATATTTATTGTTTTCTTCAGGCTTTTGCTCAACAACGAAATTATATATTATTTGAGCTAAAGTTAATTTTATCTGAATCAGGATATGGTTTATGTTTGAATAAAGGGTCGTGCAGTAATGAATCCGCATCCATCTGGGGATATTAGAACTGCAAGAACTATTCCTTCATTCTGAGTATTGTGAGACAAATAGAACTCAATACTATGGAATATGAAAGCTTGAAAATGTTGGAGTTTCACACTCTAGAGATTATCATGTCCTTGCTGACGAGCCGGTCGGTCTGGGTCTTCAACACTCTAGAGATTGGGGGGCGCGGTAGCCCATTGGTTAGCGCGCTGGAGTTGCACTCGGTAGGCCCGGGTTCGATTCCAGCCACTGCCAAAACTGCCGCCGTGTTCATGCGGAGTACGATCACGTTAAACATGTGGGTCCGAAAGTCCTTCCGAGAGGTTGGTGGTAGGGGAAGGAGGGTACGGTCCCTGTGGATGCCTCCCCCACTGGGTTCCGGTCTAAATTGGGTGGCACTTCCCGACCGTCCAAACAGTTACCTTACACCTTTCTGGTAGGTCGGACGGTCTGGGTTTCAACAACAACACTCTAGAGATTGGGTAGTAACTTACCAACAGATGCTGAGCATTAAAACTTGCACACCAGAATGCAAGATGTTCTGCGTGGGCACATCTAGTATACATTACATTCACAAATTTTGAATTTGTTGTTTAATATAAATCAATAAAATTTATAAATAAAATTATTATATGAATAATAACGAAACACGACTCATTTTAAAGCAGGATTTTACAAATGTTTTCTATTACACACCTCAAAACGTAAATTCCTTCAAATCTTCGGAAGTAACACGATTCCACACGTGTAAAAAATGTATAAAATAGGACATAATTCTGTATGATACAATACACATTGATTGATAAGTGGATAAAGAAATGTCAATGTATAAGAAAGGTGACTAGATTATCTTATTCTAGACAATTTTACCTTTTGATTTTCAGTCAATTTCCCCTTTCCATAGAAAAATTTGTTTATTAAATATATGAAGAAATTAAAATTATGGGCGAACCAGCATCCTTCATTAAAATCATTTTTACTTTCCTTATATACATAATGCATAAGGAACGTATTGTGACGGAGTCGAAAATTCGAATTCGAGTTTTCGACGGGAGAGCACGTTACAAGCATCCCTGATCACAAATCAAACATTTTTGAAGTGATGGCTGTGTGTGTGTGTGTGTGTGAAAGTATGTGTGTGTGTGTGAAAGTACGTGTGTGTGTGTGAAAGTACGTGTGTGTGTGTGTGTGTGTCTGTGTGTGTGTGTGTGTGTGTGTGCGTGTCACTGAATCTGTGGAGACGATAACTGACGAATGAATGAACCAATTTAAAAGAAATTTGGTACAAAAATCACAATCCATAAACACTGGAAGCCTATTGCTTTTATACGCAATCGAATGTTCAGAACCCCCCTAAATTTTCGAGTAACATTTTGAAAAAATCGTCAAAAAATCACAACCGCTAATAAAGTTAGGCAAATAGATATTTCTTATGTAATTTTTCATTACAAAACGATTGATATAAATTTTAGAATTCTAACATGAACCGTTCCCGAGATATTGCACATTTTTCAATAAATTATCCAAAAGCCATATAAAAAATATTTCCTATTGAGAAACCTGTTCACTTTTCATATGTAATACCATGCGATCAATTGAGTGACATCATACTCGTGAATCTAGCTCGTTCTATTCATGAAAAAAGATACTTTGAGTAATTATTTTGTATTTGAACGCCAGTAGTCATTTATCTGCTGTAAGAATAACTTATTTCTCCGTCCATAACGCTTGGGGAGATTTTGGCGACGAATTTGATGGAATGTCGCCAACTTTGCGACTTTTTTAAATGTTGCTAAATTAACGAAAAAGTCGCCAAATGGAAAAAAATGACTTTAAATCAATACAAATGACGACTCATTAACGAAAATTCAATATATCGGAACGAATATAAATATCTATTATAAAAATAATCTATTTTTTTTACTGTAAAAGTAGTCAATTCATTGCCTTATATAAGGAAAGTCATGTGCTGCCCACATCATATTTTTTAGTGATATTGAAATGGCATAATTTTACTCTTTTTAAATCGTTTAAGGCAATTTTAAAATTCTTTAATAAATTCAAAGAAAACATTACAGAGAAAATAATTAACAGAATAGTGAACTAGCATTTTTAGGCATGGAATATATTGTTCAATAAATAATAGTTAATATGATCTACATAAAATGGAAATTTAGAGATTTTGTTGCAAAAATGTTCCCTAAGTTGCATGCAGTTACCCCCATTCTATTCTATACATATGCATACATTGAAGGCGGAATAATATTTTTTGACATTACAAGTTACACACGAATATAAAAATTATTTCTGATATTGGAGACTAGTAATGCAAGAATGGTAAGAGAATCAATCGATCATAGCCAGATAAATGTCGTATGTCATAGATGTGATGCATTTTTACTCACACTCTGCTGAATTTCAATTCAGAAAAATTTCGTTAGACGTTAGTTTTTAAATATACATTTTTTTATGTTTTTAAATATATATATATTTGAAAACTTACATTTTTAATGATGCGATATTTTACGCGAATATTGATGAAGATCCTGTAAAAATGACATTACAGAACGCTTTTTAACATACATTTAATTAAGAAAATTTTGAAAATGCGTTAACAGGTAAAACAATTTTTTGTAGTATTGCTTTTGGAATACCAAGTTATATATTTTAACCAACTGGTGATTACAATAAATAATTTTTAATTGATATATATTTGAAAATGTCTTTACATTCGTTAATAGCGAGGCGAAGGGTTTTCAGTTTCAATTTCTTACATTTACCATTTAATATGTATAGAAACATCACGGAATTCGTTGTGTAAGCGTTTCTTGATGAGGCTTAGTGATAAGTGCATAAAGATCTAAGTATATGATTGATCTAAGCATATAATTTGGATGTCGTAGACCAATAATTAGATCCGAATTTACGTAAATGAAAATAATTCTAATTACTTTGTAATTCACTACATATTACTTTCTCTGCTACTTTTATACTGCATTCGGTAGTATATTTATAATTAAAGTATTGTGGTATTGTCAACAATTTCAACTGAAGTTTGCAGGGTGTGGCTTCTTTAGAATAAAAATCATCAAATTTTAGCATACTATGTGTTTGTATTTGTATCAGCAGGTGCCTGTATGTGTACATATGTTTGTAAAGTGTACATTTGAATGTACTCTGGTTCAATAGAATATTCGTCCAATGTTTAAAACATGTGCCTCATGAAATAATATTTCATTCATGTTTATTATATTTGATACGAATCAAAATAAATGAACTGAGCAGTTCAGTTTTTAACACGTTGCAACATAGTTGAAAAGTGTTTATGAATGTATTCATTCTGTCTGTCTGTCCGTCCGTTCGCACGATAAGTGCCGTTAAAATGACTTGATCAAAATGGAATTTTAGTTCGTTGTTGAGACGGTCTGTGGGACATATGGGAATGTAAATGAATAATATCCCACAATTAGTTTTGGATTGAACCTGGGTTGAAATAATGAAATACATTGAACCCTATGGGACATAATTTTTCAAACATTTTTAAGCGAAGTTAAAATTCACAAATTTCTTCGAAAGTTTTAGGAAATATTCAAAATATTCCATAAAATATATAAAAAATATATCAGCAAAGTATGTCTGGTTGTTTTTTAAATAAAAATTATGATAATAATTACATCCATATTATATGAAGAGATCACGTGACCCACTTAAATTGAAATACGGCATTCATCTTTTTTACGAGTGTAAAAATCGTGATTTTTAAAGTCATTTTTAACTCATGTTTAGCATTGCATCCGTCCTATAACCGCTTTATTTTTGTATATTTTCTGTGCATTTGTATTCTGTGTCAACGCAATAACAATATATTTTAGTTTACATGATCATCAAACTTTGTTTATTTCTACAACGAAGTCTAATTTTAATGGATGCCGAATGTAAACAAGTGATTGTAAGATGAATTGTATAAGAATTGATGAATTTTTTACTGTCGAAATTATTTAGATTTGGAGTCTGGAATAAAAGTGATATGAATGAAACATTTATTGCTTTTACACAGAGAGCTAGACTATTTATATTTCGATGACGTCATTTGAGTAAAGTTCATTGTTTTTCGATGAAGTTTCAAGTTTCAAATATAATATATTATCGTAGTACTGTGATAATTTAAAATATACCAGCACTGAATGTATTGCATTTTAGAGATGTTTAAATAAAACTGCACTTGAATCGGAAAGTGTTTCATAATCAATGTTTTATGCATGATTGATATTTTTACTTTACCTGCAATACATGGTAATGTATAGAGAAAGTATTGGAATCATGCCGAAAATCGAAACTCGAGTTCTCGACGGACCTACACGTTTCAAGACCTCTAGAATTCGAAAAAAAACATTTTTAGCGTGACGTCTGTGTGTGTGTCTGTGTGTCTGTCTGTCTGTGCAGATTTTGTATCCACTCTAATTAAAAAAGTTATTGACCGAATTTCATAAAATTTGGTAGGTAAGTAACTTGTGGGCGAATCTGGTGCTGATTAGTTTTGGGTACGATTCGGGACAAAAGAACCCGCCTTTTTTTGCGAAATGTCCCTCAAAAGCTTATACCCCCTCTAGCTGAAATACTAATGGACCGAATTCCACAAAATTCGGTAGATATATCACCTTGTGGAACACTCTGGTGTTGATTAGCGTTTGGTATGATTCGGAAAGAAATAACCTGCCGTTTTTTGCAAAATGGCCAGTAAAAATCTGCAAAAATCTAAGATAAAAAACTACGTATGGCTCAAATGTATCCATTAAATGCTTGTGTAATACGTAATTTTTAACGAAGAAAAGACTAACTTCATTACACTGGGACTAGCTGTTCTAGAGATATATTAGTTTTTCATATTTTCTCTACGCCACCTTTGAAAAGAAGTCCAGTTATTAAATGAGAACGAAAATTGAATTAAAAATGCATTAAATGTAATTAAAATAAAGATAACGTGAATGTAAGTCTGCAGGGAAAGTCATGTGCTGCCCACATCAGATTTTTTGTTTTATTCTTGTTTTTTGTCTTTCTCAAAAATGACAAATGAAAATTGAAAATGACAAATAAAAGTAATATGATTTGCTTTGATTCCAAATCAAAGAGACTCTACTCCAGTTGTGTTAGTACAATCCATTCTTGCAAAATTTGTCTGAAAGTCGAATTAGTTAGCGTTATTTAAAATGCACGAAGTCGCCATATAAAAAATTGTATATAATTTAAAAATTGAAGACCTAATGCAATTACGGAACATTTGATTTCTACATATATTTTAAGCGATAACAGTCATTTTAATGACGATAAACAGTGATTGAAAGAAAGGTTAGTAAATATAGTTATTCACTGTTCTGAATTTTTTGTATTTCCCATAAGTTGTCCAGAGATCTTCTACTTAAAACATTGTGTGCGTTATTTCTATGCCCAAAACACATGATATTTTAGCTTGCCCTACATATATAACATGATGTTTCGCAGAATATTTGGAATTCCGGGTTTTTTATTATGAAAATTGCACATTTTTTGTATCCTAGAATACAACTATTGTTGCAATAACATCTGTGTGGTTGTGTGTATGTGCACTGTATGTATTCACTAGAGCTCAGAAACTCAGATCGAATTATATAAAATTTTAATCATGGTTATTATGGAGCTGAATAGATTTTGGAACTGTTGACAAAATACGAGGAATCACGTTTTTATCAAAGTACGCCCGTAAATATCGAGAAGTATGAAAACTGAGGGGCATAAAAAGGAGTAAAACATCCAGTCAGTTTCTTTCTAAATATTAAATAGTGAATTTGGGCTTATTCTTAACTAGATCGTAAATCATATAGCCGTACGTTGATGACTCATTATAAATCACAATAAATCCTTTGTGCGAGTTCCAGAAATATAATTATTAATTAACACGCTACACAATTGACTTCCATATATTTAAATTTTAAAATAATCATTACTTATTAAACATCTTATAAATTACGATTACTTAAATATACATTCTTAAAGAGGAGACCCAGTACGTAAGACCAGGCATACTATATTCGCCCCAAATTATATATTCGATCTTTTATAACAGCAGATTGGTACTTACCTCTGTTTGTCGTGGACCTTTCTGGATTCGAACTGTCCACGAACGTCTATTCGGCGGTCATTGCCTCAATTTTATGAATCACACTGTTTTCCATGTTGAACTACCATTCTAGTCATAATGCTATCAACACTCCCAATTGGCTGTTATACCATGTGTCTGAATATTGATTATTGAATGCCGGTCATTCTTAATTCATTTTAAACCATCTTCGTGGGCCGCATAGCCTCTCAAAATCTTAATGTAGACTGCTACATCATTTTTCAATATCGAATGAATCTACATCGTTAAATTTTTCTGCCTGTTGCTACATCATTCCACCTGAGGTCCAGATACGCCCTCAATACCCCATTGGTTCTCTTTAGACCGAGGCAGCAACACTTCCTCATTGCTTAACCTAATAACCAATTTGCATATTATAAGTGTTGGCCCCCAAGGAGATCTTTGACTACGTCTCCTGGTCTCACAAAACATACAAAAAATCGTTAACTGTATGTAATACCTGTTTAATACGAAATTTTTGTTATAACACATTCTTAAAATCCCCTCTATTATGCTAAAATACATTGCCTATGAAATATTTTTGTTTTCGAAGTTCTTGCTACTTGGCTCCATTTTAAAATGTGTTTTGCTGAAAAATGAAACAGAAAAAAATAAGTAAACTGCAAATTATATATGAGCTATATTGTGCAATATAGAAATAATGAATATAAAGAAAAATGAATTTGAATGTAGAGAGAGCCCTGTACTGATCACATTTGATATTTTTATATTGCTCCCATATCCAATTTAAATTAATACGAGAAACAATCTAGTAGAATAAATACGATTATTTAAAAAATTGGTGAATTAAGAAGTCACTATCCATAAAAAGGCAAATTCGAACCAATTAAAATATGAAACATTTTTATTTATAATTAATAGGAATTTAAATAGTTCGAAAATGAAATTTTCTGTCAACTATTATAGCGGAACACTGATGCTCTCTTGAGAAAATATCAGAAGAAAGTCAAACAAAATTTAATACAAATTAATCCCGAGGCAAACACAACTCATAATTAGTACATAATTTTTTTTCTAGACACTTTTTCCGGTGATTTTTAGTCAGTTCATTAATATGACTACAGGTCATTTTATTATTCGTTAATGAGGCACTTGCTAAATGCGGAGCTAATTGCTCTCAATTCTAACTTCATTAATATCGAGTATAAATAAAAATAAAATCACTGTTAAATAGGATTTTTAAGGAATGCTTTAAAGATATTTATGTAAAACATATATTCATGATGCAAAAATGGTTAATTTTACAGTTTGAAACTCATCTGAGAAACATTATAAAAACTTCGAATAGAAAAGAAAATTTATCAAAACTGGATGCTAAGTCCATTATGATGGTGTATTCTGCAAAAGATGCAATTGCATAACACAGATGCACACCTTCCGTTTCGCCTGCAATTCTTGCCCTTGTTCCTAATATCCCGTATGCATGCATGGACAACGTAATTATTTAGTACAGAAGTCAGTAAGTAGTACATCAGAACGAAACCATTACCAATGATCACGATCTACAAAAACCCTACACCCCAACATATACGTATTATCATAATCATCCGTATATTACAATTGATTGCATCCAGTATTATTTGCCCAAAACATCGTTGTCAACAAATCCAGCATAATTCAATAAACTAGAGCGACTTAAACGATCATCGATATTGTAAAAGTTCGATACAATGCTCCGAAGAAAACGAAAAGGATAGTCGACATATAATATCAAATGTTTGAAGTAATTTTAAGAATATATACTTAAATAAAACTAAATGTTTGAAATAAATTAAGCGATAATGTATAGATATCATAGAATTCAAAAATTATCATGAAATATCAGGCTCGAAGCAGTTTTAACATATAACAATGTATAACATAAAAGCCAAAAGGAATAAAATAAAAACAGAGTAGAACCAAAAGAGGCCGTGGGGGGTTGTGACCCCAACTTCCCGGTAAAAGCATGCTTAAAGAGCCGAGGCAACACTCCCGGTAAGACGGTACTACTCACAGAAGGTCACTCAGACCAAAGTATACACCGAAAGGACAAAATCCATATTACATGAAATGAGCCCGATAGAAAAAGAAAACTGTTATGATGAAAACTTTACCTATAGCATGACAAAAAGTAAGTAGTACATCAGAACGAAACCATTACCAATGATTGTGATCTACAAAAACCCTACACCCCAACATACACGTATTATAATATTCAACCAGATATTACAATTGATATATACAATTGATATATATATATATATATAGGGTGAATTGCACCTAATCTGCCAAACGAAAGGGGGTGATAGAAGAGCTCTTGTGCAGTATAAAACACCGTAGAAACCCTGTCTGGTCTCTAACAATTTCCGAGTTATGATGGGGAGAAGGAAAGAGCGTCAAGTCTGAAAAAACCCAAAATTGTGATGTTTCTGAAAGATCTATACGCACGATAAGCAATTAATTGGAAAGAGCATAAAAATTCTATAAGATGACACCATTTCCATCAGGATATCCGGATTTAACCTCGAGCTAGAAGCGCTAAAACATTGGCGAAGTGCAGAATCGAAATGTTGCCAAAATCATTAACCGGCTATATCGCAAAATCCCTTCTAGCTACAATCGATCAAATTTACCAAAAACATTTCCATTCCACCAGCTTTAGAATAAGCCTACAATAAATCATATCGGTGTTTTAGTTCAGGAGAAATTCAGCTTTTTGTTTGCAACACATCTCTGAAATCGGCGTTCGTCGACGTAGCACATCATTCTTCCACCTCGTTCTTGCACCTCACAAAACAACAGGCTAAAGGCGGACAGGAAATTGAAATGAGGGTCGAACATGACACCTCGCGAGTGTTAAATCCAGATATCCTGATGGAAATGGTGTCATCTTAGAGAATTTTTTCTGCTTTTTCCAATTATGTGCTTATTTTGCTTGTAGACCTTTCAGAAAACTCACAAATTTGGGCTTTTTTAGACTTGACGAAATTTCCTTTTATCCACCATAAATCGGAAACGGTTATAGATAGGGCAGGGTTGCTATGGGGCTTTATACTGCACATGGGCTCTTCTATCACCCCCTTTGTTTGGCAGATTAGGTGCAATTCACTCTGTATATACAAGGTGTCCCAAAATCATTGACCACGGTTTTTATTCCTTAAATACTGATCTTAGAAATATATAATAAATTACAAAGTTTCTTTAAAAAGAATACAGAATTTTATGAAATGGATAAAAATTTTCAAAGGATTAAGTTTGAAGAAATGCAAAATTTATATTTTTATACCACCCCCGTACAAAAAACACTTCCAATGAGTAAAATCTGCTTCAAACGATTCATATGTTATTACAAAATAAGTGGGAGAAGAACAAAAATCCAACATTTTCTCAAATGCAAAGTTTGATTTTAATCTGACTTTTCTTACAAAGAGTTTTCAAGTGTTTGCTGTACATAACGATTATTTTTTTTTCTTATGGAAATACTTTATGTACAGCTTTGAAATTTTATCAGGAGATTTTGGGTATATAATATACCTTTATAAAACAAGAAAATGTGATGTGGGCCGCACATGACTTTTCCTACAGATTTCAATTAATTTTCTCTTTATTTCTTTAATAACTCCTTAAATTGAGTTTTATGCACAAATAACACGCATACTTATTTGAAATAACACTGGATTTTCGCTTTCAATACAATTTTCGTTATCATTGGGTAACTGGGCGTGTTTTCAAAGATGACATAGCAAAAAATGCGAAACTACAAAATAAATAAATAAATACAAAATAAATAAATAAATAAATAAATCAAAATAAATAAAATAATACAGATTCTTCGTTTCCAAAGCATACTAAAATTCTAATCAGTACCAAAATATAACCTATAAGCAACTGACCTATAAAATTTTATAAAATATGGCCAATTAGGTTTTTAGAGTGGATACATACATTACACAGACAGACATACACATACACTCACGCTCACAGAAAACACACACACAAACCCTCAAGACAGGATACAATTATTTTTTACATGTTCTAGATGACCCCAAACGTGTAAATCCTTTGAAAACTTGAGCTACGATTATTGACACGATTCTATTACTTTCCCTATACTTTACTGTGCATTCTAGGGAAAGTAAAAACCATCTATTCTTCCCATTTTAGATGAAAATAGAATGATAAATCCCTTGAAGTCCATGATCAGCAATAATGATACACCAGTGAGAAATTTGCAACAATAATATATGCCAAGCAATATTCTGAAAACATGTATCTGAAAAACGCACATTTCCAAAAATCTAATGTCTTATAAAAGAACATTATCCAATTTTTCACGTTTCCTCTCCTTATTTCGTTATCTGAACTTCCAGAAAAGACAACATTACAAATTTTACCACACTCGGCTACATTATAAAATTTTGTTTCAGACATTTGTTGTTAGGATACTTTCAACCAGAAAAAAAATTCTAAAAGTAAATTTCGCTTCTTCCAAAACACTTGAAGTTGCCGAAGAATCAAGAAATGGGCACGTAAATATTTCAAATAGCAATTTAAGGCGTGCCAAAGGAAAAAATATTCTTCTAAATATATATGAAATCACTCATGTATAGGGTATAAGATTTAATAGTACAATTTAACTATTCACTCGACAAATGCTAGGAAAATGGGCCGCATTTTAGAATATAAGTATTTAAAATAATAATAAGCATAAAATAATAGGCATTTTAAAATAGGTAAGCCGGCCCGGTAGCTGATATGTAGAAGTTTAAGCGTTTTCTCGTACTTTCTCGACTGTGAGATTGTTGATTTAATTCCCTTCTGCAAGAATTAATGTTGTGGTTTTCACTTAGAGAGCAATGTAATCTGTAATCCCCCTCCGACTTGCACAAGGGTAACGTCATGTAACGGTAAAATGATTCACGATCCGGTCACTAAAATTATGCGAATGATTAGACAATTAAGTGACCAAATATTATATATATATATATTCAATATTCTCTAACTGACTGACAAAGTGTGTGAGGGAGATTGTGTTTAAACATTGTCGAACAAATCCGCTATTAGTAGCATCTTGGCTTTGGTGTCCTTCGATCGTCCTAGCTTTGAGGTCAACTTAAATATATAATCATTTGAAATTGCACATCAAACTGAATGGCGAAACACTTCCTAAACAAAATAAAGAATACTTTATAGCTACTTTTAGTAATAAAGCTTTTAATGATATCCCATTTAAACGAATATTTAATCTTCAACAAATGCATTTTCCCATATCTAATACGAAAGTTTGTTTGTCATATCGTTATGTTGTACCAGTAGCTTAATTTACTACAACAAGAAATGAAAGATCGTATAAGGGCTCTACATAAACGTATAGGAATCAATCTACATCATATACGTTACCCTTATTTAATCATGATTCCCAAACTTCACAAAAATCCAGTGAAGTTTCGCCCAGTCACAGTTGCATTTAAGGCTTATACCACTACAGAAAATACGCAGCTTATTTCTTATCTACAATCTATTATGACTCATATAATGAAAAATGGTTCCGTCAAGATAAAAAATAGTGGAGATGTGATAAGGAACTTAAACAAACAACCGACAAACTTGATATATAAAAGTTACGATTTCCAAGTTCTATTTAATACTATCAATTTGGCTGATCTTAACGATATTATTACCGGCTGGCATAATCTATATCAAATGCAAAAACGTGTGCCATTACAAAAGTTTTAAAATGTATTGGATATAGTACTGTATGAAAATATCTTATTTAATGGTATAAATTTCTTCAGACAAATTAAAGGTGTACCGATGGGAAGTGGATGCTCATCATTATTAGCAAATCTTTACCTCCATCATTACGAGAAAGGTACTCACATATTAAATGAGTTACCATACTTTAGATTCGTCGATGACATCCTTATTGCACAGCAACAAACAAATATCATCTTTGATTTCACTTTCTATCCTACGAATTTAACTTTGTTGGAAACTCCTAATAATACGACAAAAAATAAATTGTCTGGATATAAGTATTCATTTTTCAAATGGAAGTACTGCGTATACGAAGATATACGATAAAAGACGTCAATTCAAGATCAATATACATTATATAATAAATTGGAATTCTAATTAGAG
The DNA here is from genome assembly GCA_951213105.1 of Amaurobius ferox. Lineage (NCBI taxonomy): Eukaryota > Metazoa > Arthropoda > Arachnida > Araneae > Amaurobiidae > Amaurobius > Amaurobius ferox. The sequence continues at coordinate 135,301,288 of OX578146.1, read as the reverse complement.
TCACATGATTTTTCGTAATATTGTACTGAATCATTTCATACGTAATGCATGTATGCATACCTATACTGCGGATCGTATCAAATGTGATACTGTTTTTATCAAGAAGGCTATAGTACAGCTCTATCCTCTTGAATTCCTACGTCATTGTTACAATACTCTGTATAATAAATTTGACAATGCTTTTAAAAGGGATTTTGGCAACATCTTCGAATCAAGTTATAATTGGCAACGTTATGGATAACTGAATTTTCAATTCATACAAATCATTTATTGAGCGGTGTTGTAAGAGGTGTGACAAAAGAGGAATCGGTGAGTTTTTCAAAAAGTTCATCTTTTCGATTTCGAATATTTTATATTTTTTATATTATATCTCTATCGGTTCCATGTTCTAGTTGTGGGTTCGTCTTCAGTTTTGACGTTGCTCTGAAATAGGATCTCAGGTAATATATGGCTCCGGGAGTGTTACCATTGGTGTAAAAGTCGACTTTTAACCGGGAACTAGCGGTCACCATCCCCCTAGGCCTTTTATGTATTACCAGTTGATCCTTTTTCCTCACCTTTCCGATATTTGTCTCGTAGCTTTTGCTTAGCTATATATATATATATATATATATTCAATATGCTCTAACTGACTGACAAAGTGTGTGAGGGGGATGGTGTTTAAACATTGTCGAACAAATCCCCTATTACTATCATTTTGGCTTTGGTGTCCTTCGATCGTCCTAACTTTGAGGTCAACTTAAATATATAATCATTTGAAATTTCGAATAATGAGTGACAAAAAAAAATTATAACTACTTTTCAAAGTAATAAAGCATTTCCACTCGAGCAAGAATCTAGTTTTTTTTCTCATTCAATCCATCTGTTTCTAGATCAACGAAAGTATTTAATAATTTGAAAATCCATATTAAGGGTGACGATGTAAATAAATTTTCAAAGAACGTGAAACACTTGCATATTGCACAGAGCTAGCAAATTTTGTTTTCGAGGGAAAAGTATTATAATTTTGAAAATCGGAATCTTCAACTTCACGATTTATCGAAAACTATAAGATACATTTAAAAACAAATATTATAGACTCAGAAACTGAATACCCCAATACATATATTTTTTCCAATAGATATATTTTTTACTATTTACATATATAGTTTATAGTATCGAAGATATTTTTAGTGAAAGTACAAAACATGAAAAAAACACGAAAACATTCTGAAAAAAAAATCTGATGTGGGCAGCACATGACTTCCCTTATATAATGCAGTGAATTTACTACTTTTACAGTAAAAAGGTAGGTTATTCTTATAGTAAATTTTTATATTCTTTCCAAAATATTGAATTTTCGACGATTAGTCGTCACTTTCCATGTCGTCATCATCAATGAGTCGTCATTGATTTAGCGTCAATTAGTCGCCATTTTCATTGATTTATCGTCATTTTTATTAATTTGACGATATTTTCATTAATTTGGTAACATTTAAAAAGTCGCCAAATTGGTCGCCAAAATCACCAAGCGTTATGGATGGAGAAATAAGTTATTCTTACAGTATATAAATTACTATTGGCGTTCAAATACAAAAGTATTACTCAAAGTATTACTCAAAAGTATTACTCAAAGTATATTTTCTCATGAATGGCTAGATCTACGAAAGCTAGATCTACGAAAATGATGTCACCCAATCTATCGCATGATGTTACATATGAAAAAAGATTGTTTCTCAATTGCTAATATTTTTTTTTTTGAGTTATGAAATATTTCGAGAAATTTATTCGAAAAATGTTCAATATCTCGAGAATGGTTCATGCTAGCGTTCTAAAGTTTATGTTACTCGTTTTCTAAGGAAGAATTATTTAAGAAATGTCTATTTGAGTAACTTTATTAAAGGTTTAAATTTTTTGATGATTTTTTCAAAATTCCACTCCAAAATTTTGGAGGTTCTGAACATTCGATTGCGTTTAAAAGCAACAGGCTTCCAGTATTCGCGAGTTTTGTACCAAATTATGTTCGAATCGGTCCATTAGTTTGTCAGTTATCGTCTCCAAAAGCTCACTGACACACACACACACACACACACACATGCAGGACCTCAAAAATGTCTGATTCGTGTTCAAGGATGCTTGAAACGTGCTCTCCCGTCGAAAACTCGAATTCGAATTTTCGACCCCTTCACAATTATTTCCTTATACATTATATGTATATAAGAAAAGTAACGACATTGTTTTTTAGGAAAAATCTTCAACTTATAACTCTGGAAGGGTAGCGCGACCTATGCTCTGGAAATAGCAATACACTATATTAATCCGTGACATTCTTGACTGACAAATTTCTGACAAGTCAATATATTCCATTCCAGGAACTCGTGCTAAAGATATTAATGAAGGGTTATTAGCGGCATAGTGCAAGTGTTTTGCGACTTTCAATCATTAATTAAGAATAATTTAATAATTCTAAAATCAAACATTAAATTTCTCTTTAAATGTGCATCACCCTATGTTTTATGAGGTTGGTTTTAGTCTAAATTATACTTTTATTATGCGTTCTCTAAATTGTTCTTGTTCTGTCTATTACCATATTCAATGTATATAGAATATATTCTTCAAACGAGCAGTCTTGTATCCAATTTCATAATTATTTTCTCCCAGCCGTCCAGATAATGGGTCAGACGACTGATAGCGTAAACATAAATTATTTGGGACCTAGAGTGCGAGCCTACATGGTGCAAACAGACAGATACAGACGTTACTTTAAAAATAGCCAATTTGAGATCCAGAGCTTGTAAATGCATCGACAACTCGAATTCTAATGTTGGAACTTGCAGAGTCAACTTCGACGATAAAAGCTTGCAATTTCGTCCCAGTAGCTCAACGGTAGAGCGTCGGCTGGTCAGTTCGGAGATCCAGGCTTTGATTCCCGGTTGGAGCAGCAAGACTTTTTACAAACTGATTCCCATATTTTCACTGTACATCATTTATTTGACAGGAATAATAAAATACGGCATCAACCATCATTAAAAATATATAAACGTGTGCCATCTTCAAACGTTTACATACATATTTATGTCGGTGACAAGACATTAGTGTTGACAAAGCTCCAGATGTCATTTTAAACAAGCCTCGGCTACAGATCCAAGAATGATTTCGAACCGAGAATAAATAAACTTCTCTCCGGGACTAACAAGGAAATTAGTTGACACGAGTTTTAAATGGATGGACAAAGTACGCAAATGCGTTTGTGAAGTGTGCATCCATTCTAATCTCATTTGTAACTTCGTATTGGATCCGAAGACGCTCCTAATCCATTAAGCAGTGTTTGATGGGGGTTTCCAGTTGTGGCTCATTAGCGAGGGAAGAAAATACATTGCAATTCTATGAAAGAACAACATTTCAAATGGTTTTCTATAGAATAATGTAAAGTGGCTATTATCAGAAACTGCATATTAGCAATAGGACAGGGTGGAAGAAGCCATGTAAACAATTTTCTCCAATTCACCATCCACTTTCTCACGACCAATTGTTTTACGACCCCGTAAAAATCATTATTATTAATATTACAACACCCTAATAATACAGTATTATTATAACCAATTTAAGGATGAAAGAAACTATGTGAATTATTTCCTTCAATTCGCCATTTTGCAGTACTTTTCCAAAATTATCCAAACACAGCTCACGATCAATAAGATTAACTGTTTTACGAACCCATAAAAATCATAGATAATGATATTAAACACCCTACTGATACCACATTATTAAAACCAATTTAAAAATATTATTACTATGCAATCCTAAATAGAACTTTATGAATATACGATCCTAAACAAAACATCAATATATATAATTATCTAAAGTGTTTTTGTTTCTCCAGACCCTCCAGAAGCCCAAGATCATTCAGACAGCTGGATATTTCACACTTATAGTATTGACTACAGTACTGAACTTAACAGATCCGAATTTTCGATTAACCTTTGAGTATAAGGACGCCAATGCCTGCAAAGGGGAATCGAACTGTTTGGGATAGGTATGTCAAATACCTGTCTTTTTGGTAGGTTCTTCGTTTGGTATGCATGCTATCCCACCCGTAAGCAAAAAGTTAATCGAAATGCCTTTCCAAACCTCCCGAAAATAATAATTCTTTGCACATTTACAGCATCAACCATCAGACAAACCTCAACAGTAGCTGGTTTTTAATTTACTACTAGAGACGGCGAAAATGGAATTTTTCAAAAAGTATTTTCGAAAAGTAAATACCCTTTTAGCGTAAACCATAAGCGTAAACAGAAAAAAACATCTCCCTAGTTCTTTTACAAAGTCACAAACCAGATACAATGAAACAGGCATTAAATGTTCAAACCATTTTCAAAAAGGACGATTTTATTCTCAAAATATTGCTCTATCTGTAATTGACCCTTTGAAGTTAACACTCCTATCACATCAATGACTTCTAACAGAAAAATAATCAGTTCATATAAACTTTGCAGAAAATTCCAAAAAAATCGACGCAACTCCATGAACCCTTAACCAATCTACTAAATGTGAGCAGTTTCCAAAACCTTGCCAAAAGTTATTTGTTATATGTTCCACCAAGGTCGTAAAATGTGTCTTTAAGGACAGGCACAGTGATCTTCAGTTAATAACAATGGCCGTTTGTAAATGCTGCATTTTCTCGGGGAAAAGTCACCAATAACCAGGTTATCAGAAATCGGGTACCTTTCATGAATAAATAAAAATAATTTTAATTATTTAATATTTTGAATCTCAAAGAAACTAGAAAATTTTTGTCCGATCACATTTTTGACCCTCATTGCTTACTTTCACTCGAAATATTTAAAAATTTTAAAATATAGATATAAAGGGTTAAGTGACAAAACTTTTCAGTAATAGTCAAGTTCCCAAATCAATTATTTACTTCCACAAAGCTATTATGGTTTTCGGTGTACCGTTTCGTCAAGTTCAAGAAGGTTGATAATATCCCTTTTATTTTTAATCTTCTAATGCTTATAAGTCAAAAAATTAAAAAGCCATTAACCATAAAGCAATTTATAGCCATTTAAAAGCCGTGCAAGTATTTATAAATAAATTTTAGATTTGATTCTTAGTTTTTGAAATCCAGTGATTATCATTTCGATATTTTTATACTTTGAAGTAATTTGAAAATGCGGATCTAATTTCGATACTTCCATATTTTGAACTATTTTAAAAATAATTAAAGAAGATAAACCACCCACAAAGAAAATGTTATTCACAAAAATCCTTTCGGCTCCATCGCCCTTAACACACTGCCGATTTTTTATATGCAGGTGTGGTAAATGTAACGGGTATCATTTTATTTTTTGCAACTTATTGCATTTGTGATATAATTAGTTTTTGCGCTATAAATAATTAAATAAGATCTATAAAATTGTAAATGTAACAAGAAAGATCAATCATGTTTAAAGCATTGATTATGAAACACTTTTCAACTTCAATGCAATTTTATTTAAACATGTCTAAAATGCAATACATTCCTCGGTAATATTTTAAAACTTATCCCAATACTACATTAGTTTATTATATTTGAAAACTTAAACCTTCATCGAAAAAAATGAACTTCATTCAAATGACGGCATTGAAATACAAATTGCCTGATTTAAACATCTCTAAAATGCGATACATTCCTCTATAATATTTTTAAACTATCATAATACTACGATAATTTATTATATTTAAAAACTGCATCGAAAACAACAGAAATTCATTCAAATGACGTCATAGAAAAAATAACGCGCTTGGATCTCTCTATAAAACAGCATTTCATTCAAAACTTTTTCCCATTCATTTCATTCATCACAATACTATAATAATTTATTTTATTTAAAAATGAAGACCATGGATCAACAAGTAATTAAACTCTATGCTTAAAACTTCATCGAAGTCCTTCTCTTTATAAACTCAATGAATATTTCATTCATATCAGCTATGCAGACTCCATGGGTTACATAATTTTGTGTTAAAGAAATACAGCAATTCTAATACAACTCATTCAACATATTTTGCTGTTTACATTTTACATAAGTGAAAAACAGGCTTCGCTGTAGAAATAATCAAATTTGGATGATCATTTAAACTCAAACATATTGTCATTGCGTTGTTTCAGTATGTCGATGCACAGAATTTAAGCAAAAATAAAGAGGTTTTAGGACGGATACAACACTCAATATGAATTAAAAAGAACTTAAAAAATCACAATTAGGAGACAATATGGATGCTATATATCATTTTGAAGTGGGTCATGTGATCTTTTCATATCATGGCCACGTGATCGCTTCATATAAGAGGTGTAGTTATCATTTTAATTTTTATTTAAAAACTACTGAATATATTTCGCTGTATTTTTTCATATATTTTATGGAACAATTTGAATATTACCTAAAATTTTCGAAGCAATTTGTGAATTTTAAATTCGCTCAAAAATGTTTGAAAAATTAGGTCCCATAGGGTTCAATGTATTTCATCTTTTCAATACGGGTTCAATCAAAAACTAATTGGATTATGTTATTCATTTATATTCCCATAGATCCTATAGTTCGTCTGAACAACATACTAAAATTTCATTTTAATGAAGTCATTTTTACAGCAGTTATCGTGCTAACGGACAGTCAGACAGACAGACAGATAGATAGGATGAACAAAGTCATAAACACTTTTCAACTTTGTTGTAATGTGTTAAAAACAAATAGCAGACAGAAATTTAAAATGCAAATCATATACTGGGATGTTTCAATTCGATTATTCCGGAGATTTTGAAATGGGGGTTAATGACAAAATTCCAGATGTCATTTCACGCAAACCCTAACTACCGATTTGGGAATAATTTAGAATCCAAAATAAATATAATTTGCTCCAGGACAAATCGGGAAATTAGTTTTGTCAAGGGCTGTAAATGAATGGACACATCACTATGGAAGTATCTCTCTCAATGCTTTTGTAATTCCATCATTCATGTTAAGTTCATTTGCATCTGCTCTTGTTAGATCTAAAGGCTATCATAATCTATTACATGTGTATGATGTATTGTCGAGTTGTGGCTAATTGAACTTATAACAGTCGCTCGCTTAGGTTACATTCTAAAGAACTCTTAATATGAAATGTATTGGGGAATCGTATAGCATACAATCCTCAGTTGGCGCGCTTTAAAATGGATAATCATTTTGGGGTGAGTTTCTTGCGATCCGAAAATACATGTCAGCAAACAACAACAAATAGTAATATGGAGGTGGGACAGCTCAGTGGTTATCGCGCCGCGGGAATTACACTCGGGCGACCGAAGTTCCATTCCCGGTTTCGCCCAAACTGTCCCAGTGTTCGCACGGGTTACAGACACTTTAAATAGGTGGGTCCGTATATCCTTCCGAAAGGTTATTGGTAGGAGATGGAGAGGACGGTCTATGTGGATGCCGCCCCCACTGGATTCTTGCTTAAATTCTGTAGCACTGTTCCAATCATTCAAACAGATACCTGCCACCTTCTTGTAGAGGGCGCCGTAGCCCAGTGGAATTACGCACGGGAATTGCAACAGTGGGGAGCGCTGGTATTTTGCACGTAAGTAATTAAAGACAAGAAAGCTCAATCATGCTTAAAGCATTGATTATGAAACACTTTCCAACTTCAATGCAATTTTATTTAAACAAGTCTAAAATACAATACATTCCTCGGTAATATTTTGAAGCTTATCACAATACTGCATTAATTTATTATATTTGAAAACTTAAACCTTCATTGAAAAAAATGAACTTCATTCTAATGACGGCATTGAAATATAAATTGCCTGGTTTAAACATCTCTAAAATGTTATACATTCCTCGGTAATAGTTTTAGAATTATTATAATACTACGATAATTTATTATATTTGAAAACTTCATCGAAAACAACTGAAATTAATTCAAATGACGTCATAGAAAAAATTACACGCCTGGATCTCTCTATAAAAACAGGATTTCATTCATAACTTTCTCCCATTTATTTCATTCATCACAATACTATAATAATTTATTTTATTTAAACATTTTGTTTAAATAAAAGACCATGGAGCTACAAAAAATTAAACTCTATGCTTGAAACTTCATCGAAAAAAATCGTCCTTCTCTTTATGAAATCAATTAATATTTCATTCATATCAGCCATGCAGACTCCATGGACTAAATTATTTTGTGTTAAAAAAATACAGGAATTCTAATAAAACTCATTCTATATATTTTGCTGTTTACATTTTACATAGGTGAAAAATATACCTAGTTGTAGAAATAATCAAATTTAGATGAGCATTTAAACTCAAATATATTGTCATTGCATTGTTTCAGTATGTAGATGCACAGAATTTAAGCAAAAATAAAGTAGTTTTAGGACGGATACAACACTCAATATGAATTAAAAAGAACTTAAAAAATCACGATTTTGAAACAAGATGGATGCCATATATCATTTTGAAGTGGGTCATGTGATCGTTTCATATCATGGTCACGTGATCGTTTCATATCATGGTCACATGATCGTTTCATATAAGAGGTGTAATTATTATTTTAATTTTTATTTAAAAAACTACTGAATATATTTCGCTGAATTTTTTTTTATATATTTTATGGAACAATTTGAATATTACCTAAAATTTTCGAAGCAATGTGTGAATTTTAAATCCGCTTAAAAATTTTTTGAAAAATTAGGTCCTATAGGACTCAATTTATTTCATTTTTCGACCCGGGTTCAATCCAAAACTAATTGGGTAATATTATTCATTTATATTCCCATAGGTTCTACAGACCGTCTGAACAGCATACTAAAATTTCATTTTGATTAAATTATTTTTATGGCAGTTATCGTGCTAAAGGACAGACAGACAGACAGACAGAATGAACAAAGCCATAAACACTTTTCAACTTTGTTGTAAAGTGTTAAAAACGGTTTATTTGTGGAATATATTTTACTAAAATGAAAGACAACACCGTTTAAAATAAAAGACAACACCGGTGGTAGGGGAAGGACGGTACGGTCCCTGTGGATGCCTTCCCTACTGGGTTCCGGTCTAAATTGAGTGGCACTTCCCGGCCGTCCAAACAGTTACCTTACACCTTTCTGGTAGGTCGGACGGTCCGGGTCTCAACAACAACACCTTTATGTAAGGTCGGACGATCTGCCTCGAATAATCAAAGAATAACATGATAAATATTCAGATTAAAATTCTTTAAAAATACAAGTAGTAGCAAATGGTTATTAATACAAAATAAATTAAAAAATGAACGATGCATAATTTTATTAATTTGAATTTGAAAAGCAGTTAAGTTTTTAATTAGGAGTATTTAAAAGAAAACCTGTTTTCTTTTTAATAATTAAAATTTTTAAAGTTTGTATAATTTGCAATAGTGAAGAGCGCTGGCATTTTGCACGTAAGTAATTAAAGAAAACGGTTTATTTGCGGAATATATTCTACTAGAATAAGAGACAACACTCTATCACCGTCTGCGTAGTCAAATATTCAGCTTGGTTTTCAGTATCTAATGCCAAACCCAATGGAGAACTTCAGAATACTTCTCTAGATATATTTCTAAAATCCTGTTTAATTTCTATAAATTAATTTAAAATCCTACTTTCCAAAAGAAATCTAAAAAATAATATCTGTAAAATATCTAGTTGTATTTTTGTGAATGACATTTACATATTTTTATATTTAATCTATTGGCGGATCTAAGTACATATACATAGGCAAACGACGATGATATTCTGATTTATTCAAGTTGTTTTATTATTTTTTTATTCAAATTTAGTTCTCGGTCCAAACCTAATATTTTACTGTTCCCGCCGTCTAACACCCTTGCAACCTTACACGCCCCCTCACTTATACATATGCTAGTAATCGATATCGATTTCTATTATTTCCTCAGTGTAAAATAGGCTAAAAATTCGATGTCAAAAGCAAATGGAAGAAGAATACATTAACAATTACGTTATGCAAATCATTGGTATATATGGCCTTTCAAAGACACTGATTGGCCGAAAGCAATCGCGCTGCGATTGGTTATAATGCTCCCAATACTTTATTGTTATAGTTTTACCGAAACAATGATTTTTACTTTAAACAATAGTAAGTTTTCAACAATATGTTTTATGAGACTTTATTTTGCAACAATGCCTATTTGAAGTTATTTATTAAAACAATCGACATCAGTCGAAAAGATTAAAATATTTCAAATTGATTTAAGTTCGTTTTCCATAGCCAAAAATCTCATACCACATTTGAAAATGTTGAATTTAATTTGTAAAAAGTCCAGTGAGACAATGATCTCTAAGCAAAATATCAGAAAGAGAGCTTTCAGTGAGTTGAAGAAAGAGTATTGCATTAAAAACCTCATCCACAAAGATAGATACGAGGAAATTTGGAAACTGAAACAAAGAGGCACAGGAGAAAGTATGGCAGTAAAAATAAAGCCTTGGTGCTGGTCGAAAACTGGAGAGCTGTGTATCTGGCCAACATTGGAACATGACAATATCCTGCCTGTCATCGAGCGGATATTTGTAGCTGGAGGAGACGTCCATATTCTTCCCTACTTCAGCAGAACACTCGGATGGTACTTTGACAACGACACTTTTCTAAAAAAGCTGGAGTTTCAGGTAACAGTGGAATGGATGGAAGGAGTTCTCAAAGGTCTTGCTTTCCTACACGAGAGAGGTTTCGTTTACCTAAACCTGCGACCAGGAAATGTCCACATCTCTCAGTCAAGGGCAGTCCTGGGAGATTTCTCGTACGCAGATGAGGCGGGACACCCAGTAAGAGAGTGAGTATATTTCGACTATGTAATATATGTGTATATACAAAAGTGAATTAGGCAATAGGTAATATAAGGGGTTACTTAGGGAATCATCGGAGTAGAAAGGGGTATACTGCAATCATTACATTTAAATATTTAAAATAGAAATAATTGAGCACGTGTATTCGCATATCTTTTTAATTATTCATATATGTTACGTATAAACTAATATCTTATATTCAATATAATCATTTGCAACATGTATGAGATGATTAGAAAATAATATTTTTTAGCTTTTTGCTTATCGGTATTTTATTCGATTTTCCATCCGCGAAATTCGACTGGTTTTTCTCAAAAAATGTTCAACTGATTAAACCTGAATGTGTGATACACAAGTAAGTATTACGTGGAAGTGAAAACAACTTCACGATATATAGAATAAAGTTCTGTTCCATGACTGTTTTTTTTTATCATGTGAAAAGAAAGTGTTTTGCGGTTTTGGCAATGTTGATTTCAGAAATATTTTGTGTTTAGTCTTAAATCTATATATTCTTATTTCAGCCTTTTAAATTATTAATACACTTTCACCTCTGCTCCTTGTGATTGCATATCATTCGTGGTCTTACGTCATGTTACCTGCAAATTAACCCTTGCTTGTGGTTATGTCCGGTAGTTAAACTGTAATTTTGATGATATACTAAAAACATTCTATCATATATTCCAAAGTTCTTAAACTTGTAAAAACCTAAAAATCATTCTTCTGAAAACACTCAAAAATATCTGAAATTTGTAAAGTTCCTCTAACCTGAAAACGTCCTAGCAATATACTGAAAGTCTTAAATAAACTGAAAGTGGACCTATTGACCAGTTTCCCTACGTGTACAAATATGTACTCTACATGTAATTAAATGGAACTTTCCTAAAAATAAAAACATTAAAATAAAAGAGAGAACACAGATTTTAGGTTTTCAAAATCTAACGTTTATTAAAATTTAAACTTCATTTTTAAAATAATTTCCAAAATATTTTACATCTCATTAACTAAAATCAAACATCTTAAATAATAAAAATAAATGGAATGGCCGGTCGTATAGTGGTAAAAAAAAACGTTAGAATATTAAATTTTAAAGTTAACAATATTAAACTTATACAATTATTTGCCTAAACTAGAATTTGTGATAAAAGAACATAAGTTAGCCAAAAGGGAATTTAGAACAAAAGTTAAAGAACCACAGGTTCAGGTGACCTAAAGTATATAGGTCAAAAGGGGTCTTATTTCTGTGCTAACTCAATAAAACTTTAAATAAGGCAAAAGTAAACTAGTCTGAGACTTGAAGGAAAAGAATTATATCACCAAGGGTCCGGTAAAAGAACGGCAGAGATCGGCGGGAGGGAGGCAGAATCACCAAACGTGCTGCAGACCCAGGGAAAACCAGAAGAGGAAAATCCATGGCACAGGATCTTATTTCTGTCCAGTAGAAATCTGGAAAAACGATCGCTCCACGAATTCAGACTCCACCGGAGATTCTCCAAATCAGCCGGACGTCCAGCAATAAACATCATTTCTCCAAGTTGCAGCACCGAACTTCTGACATCAGAACGAAAACCAAAAATATATGTCCGTCTATTGAGCACGGAAATATTGATTCCATTCCTCATGTAAAGAGCTGCACAACTCGGGTAAATAAACAAATTGCCACTTCCTCGGCGGACATCGCATAAATCGCGGAACTTCTTGGATCAACATTTAGCAGACAGGAAACTAATTAGCAAGACTGAAGAGGCAGGAATTCAAAACATCTCCATTCAGTAATGGAAGATGCTACATTTTCAGAGGCTCGTTAAAAATGATTTTTGTTCTCTGGACGTAGACAAAATACCGATGCATTCCAAAGGAGAATATTTGAAAAAAAACTGAACAAATTTCGTTCCATTATGAATCGCGCGCGCGCCGTAGCGCAATTGCCACTTCAAAGTATTACATCTCCATTCTAATCAAAAAAGGGAGTAAGAAAAGTAAGAGAAGAACGAAAAAACGCGCGATTTTACTTATATACTGTCAAACATCGCTGCCACAGATTGTAAACAAAATTATCAATGAACGATAAAATAATTAATGACAGACGATTTTAATATTACGATCAACCAATTAAAAACTCGAAACGTTAAAGAAGAGAAATGGAATTTTAGAGCAGACGAAAATTAAAAAGAAATGAAGTGAAACGATTTGGAAAATACGAATTCGGCAATAATTTAAATATGGACGATTCTGAAATATTTAAAAAGCTGAAAATAGAATAAAACTGTAAAATTGCGATGAATTAACCAATTTTTAACCGAGAGCAATAAATTTGGAATCAAATTAAAGGGAATAAAAAGGGCAATAAATGGAATCACAAATTAGCCAATTTAAATAAATTTAAATTGCTAAAACTTAAAAAGAACGAACTTTTGCCGTTTTTAAAACAAAACCTATGGAATAGAATATATTTGAACAAAGAATATCAAAAACCTAAACAATCGGAAAATGGATAACTAAAAGAGAAATACTATGTAAATAAGACCCCTGAACACATTTAAACTAAAAACAAAATACCTAAAATAATTAAATATCTAAAAGTATAACCCAACAACTCCTTCGAACGTCCCAAAAAAATTTTTCATTTGAAAAATGAAAAATTTTAGCTAACACATGACAAAATTCCGCGAAACGAAGGAGAAAAAAAAAAAAAAATCAAAATCTCAACTACATCTGTAACATGAGCCATAAAAATCATATAAAAAATCAAATTCCTTATAAATAAATCAATAATCAAATAATCACTTCACTAAACACTTTCATAATATCAATTATCATAAATTTTTCAACTCTAAAATAAACATGTAGATTCAACATTAAACTCTCTAACTTCATTATAACTCTATATTATGAAAATTCATCAATTCATTTTAAGATGCTCCAACAAATACGTCATCAAAGAGAAACAGTAGAAAAATAATAAACAGATCTCTATATCATTAGCTGTCATGAATAAACATAAATTTTAACGAAAACTTTGGACCAGCCAAAGAATTCCAATAATCTAAACAATAAATTTTGAAATGGTACCTTCAACATAACAACCAATAAATATAAATCAACAAATTCATCACCATCTCCTCCTCTACAAAGAAAACAAATATTCGAAGCATATTACGCTATTTAAATAATATCAATTTTGGCTCAAGTTACAAAAAAAAATTTTTGTGGAATATTTACCCCCAAAATAACAAACTCAATTCCCTAACAATTTGGAACTGAACTCAAATTTAACCGACTTGCTTACAAATTATACTATAAACTGATTACTTGGCAAATTAGATCGTTCAAAATACAAATATACATAAAAATGACCTTATGCATCATTTTACACTAATAACAATAAACGCGATTCAACTAGATTTTGTGCAACATCTTGCACTCTCAACAATAATAATCTCAAATATCATATCTGTATATCTCTGGTAATCTCAAACAATTCTCATAAAAATCAAAAAAAAAATTAAGACAAGGGGCCGAGGGTTGTGAGTCCTCTCAAAGGTTGTGAATCTTTTTTGAACCCCAAAAAATAGCACAAAAATATCCATCAAGTATAAGTAGTACATTTAAATTCACTAACAGCCAAGTGTATCACATTACTTTAACCAAAATATTAAAGAAAAAATCAAATTACAAATCCCCATTTAAATTTCAAAACCAAAAGTACTCAAATTGCATTGCACAATTTAAAATATTCCACTTAAAAAAAATTTAATTCTCCTATAAATAAAATAAATTTTTCCACTTTAACGACCAAAAAAATTTTAAAGACAGTATTAAAAAATATCAGATTCAGAATTAAGAACAAACAAACTGATTTTATCACCACTCTATTTGAGTATGAAAACCAAACAAATGATCAATGTGAAGAACAAGATAACTCAAGATGACATTTATGTCACACTCATATTGGAGTGTAAAAAACACCTGCATTACCCAATTTTTCAATAAATCAACAGTATTTCATCATCTACATTCACATATCAGTGAGGATTTAAATCTCAATTCCAAATCAGAACATAAAAAATTCTAAGTCGAAAAACTACTGCTTTAATTCTATACAATTTAACTTTAAAAAAAAATATTCTCATTAAATTTACTCAATTAATTTCATTCTATTTCATCAAAACAAATTCTAAGTTGCTGGGAGCGTGGGTTACAGGAACAACAAAATAAAAAAAATTTGTTAATGAGATGGGATTAGAACAAAAAATGTAAATACTCTAAAGTGCGTTCTTCAAATACTTAAAACTTCCCAAACTTATGAATTAAATTTAATTTCAAACTACTTCAAATAATAAAATTCAAATCAAATTAACTTACATTAAGGAATGCTTAAATAAAAATTCTAAATGAAAAAGTCAAATTCAAAAATTCCTAAGTTTCCTCAAAAAATTCTAAATAAAAATATTTAAATTAATCCTAAAATTTTAATCAAAATATTAAAATAAATTCCTCTAATTTAGTTTAAGAACATTCTAAAACATCCTGCCTTAGTTTAAGAACATATTAAAATTTCAACAGTAATCACTTTTAGAATAAACAGGTATGAAATCATTTTACTGAAATTTCATTTTTAAGAACAAAAATTATCAAGAACATCTATTACAGTTAGCATGAATAAGCCCCTAGACTGGTCAAACGGCGCCAATTGTTCGGTAGAAAAAGTTGTATTTAATGATATACTAAAAGCATTTCTAAATATTCCAAATTCCCAAAGTTTTTAAACCTAAACATCATCAAAATTATATATGAAAATGCACCATTTGACCAGTTTCTCCCTAAATTTACAAATATGTAACTAAATATGTAATTTAATGGAACTTTCCTAAAAATAAAAACATTAAAAGTAAAAGAGAGAGAGAACACAGATTTTAGGTTTTCAAAATCTAACGTTTATTAAAATTTAAACTTCACTTTTAAAATAATTTTCAAAACATTTTACAACATCTCATTAACTAAAATCAAACATCTTAATTAATAAAAATAAATGGAATGGCCGGTCGTATAGTGGTAAAAAAAAAACGTTAGAATATTAAATTTTAAAGTTAACAATATTAAACTTATTCAATTATTTATCAAAACTAGAATTTGGAATAAAAAGAACATAAGTTAGCCAAAAGGGAAATTTAGAACAAAAGTTAAAGAACCACAGGTTCAGGTGACCTAAAGTATATAGGTCAAAAGGGGTCTTATTTCTGTGCTAACTCAATAAAACTTTAAATAAGGCAAAAGTAAACTAGTCTGAGACTTGAAGGAAAAGAATTATATCACCAAGGGTCCGGTAGAAGAACGGCAGAGATCGGCGAGAGGGAGGCAGAATCACCAAACGTGCTGCAGACCCAGGGAAAACCAGAAGAGGAAAATCCATGGCACAGGATCTTATTTCTGTCCAGTAGAAATCTGGAAAAACGATCGCTCCACGAATTCAGACTCCACCGGAGATTCTCCAAATCAGCCGAACGTCCAGCAATAAACATCATTTCTCCAAGTTGCAGCACCGAACTTCTGACATCAGAACGAAAACCAAAAATATATGTCCGTCTATTGAGCACGGAAATATTGATTCCATTCCTCATGTAAAGAGCTGCACAACTCGGGTAAATAAACAAATTGCCACTTCCTCGGCGGACATCGCATAAATCGCGGAACTTCTTGGATCAACATTTAGCAGACAGGAAACTAATTAGCAAGACTGAAAAGGTAGGAATTCAAAACATCTCCATTCGGTCATGGAAGATGCTACATTTTCAGAGGCTCGTTAAAAATGATTTTTGTTCTCTGGACGTAGACAAAATACCGATGCATTCCAAAGGAGAATATTTGAAAAAAAACTGAACAAATTTCGTTCCATTATGAATCGCGCGCGCGCCGTAGCGCAATTGCCACTTCAAAGTATTACATCTCCATTCTAATCAAAAAAGGGAGTAAGAAAAGTAAGAGAAGAACGAAAAAACGCGCGATTTTACTTATATACTGTCAAACATCGCTGCCACAGATTGTAAACAAAATTATCAATGAACGATAAAATAATTAATGACAGACGATTTTAATATTACGATCAACCAATTAAAAACTCGAAACGTTAAAGAAGAGAAATGGAATTTTAGAGCAGACGAAAATTAAAAAGAAATGAAGTGAAACGATTTGGAAAATACGAATTCGGCAATAATTTAAATATGGACGATTCTGAAATATTTAAAAAGCTGAAAATAGAATAAAACTGTAAAATTGCGATGAATTAACCAATTTTTAACCGAGAGCAATAAATTTGGAATCAAATTAAAGGGAATAAAAAGGGCAATAAATGGAATCACAAATTAGCCAATTTAAATAAATTTAAATTGCTAAAACTTAAAAAGAACGAACTTTTGCCGTTTTTAAAACAAAACCTATGGAATAGAATATATTTGAACAAAGAATATCAAAAACCTAAACAATCGGAAAATGGATAACTAAAAGAGAAATACTATGTAAATAAGACCCCTGAACACATTTAAACTAAAAACAAAATACCTAAAATAATTAAATATCTAAAAGTATAACCCAACAGTTACATAGATTTTCATATTATAAGTTCAGCCTCATAGGAAAACAACACTTTAAATATTTATTCTTAGAATATGTAAATGCCAGTCTATGCCTGATGAATGAATGCGCGAGTTTGAGGTTTTAGCTTTAAAAGAAAAGCTACAACTAAATTATTTTCCAAATTTTGAAAAAATGAAAACTGTTTTCGAAAGCTACGATTTTGGCATGCATGTCTTCTATAGGGGAGATGCCAGAAAAAAATCAGTATAAACTTTCCAAAAAAATGTAATTCAGTGCAAAGGGAGGAAATCGATTACAAACTTTCTATAAAGGTAAAAAATGAGAACTAAACCTATCAAAAAGATAAAATTCTCACCATCCCGATGCCTTGAAGATAGAGTAGTGCCTATAAAGATGTATAAAGTAATTACAAAAATAGTAATATTGTAATGAATCCCAATATGAAATGTCTAAACATATTTTTGACTCTGAACAGATCGGGGATTGCTAAATTCCATCGCCCCCCGGAGTGTTTTACAGCGGCTGAAGTATGGGGACAACCTCTGGATGTGTGGTCCTTTGGAATGCTGGCTCTTACCATCTGGACCGAACTCTCTGCAAAGGAACCGCCTAAGGACATCCAGAACTGGGAGACGGATGTCTTCCCACCTGTCTTTGGTGCTCTGCAGGTTGATGACTTCTGTGAATTTTTAATTTTTTTGCTCTAATATTCCCATATTTTTTATCTTCTAGATATTTTAACGATATAAGCCTACAGATCAAAAAAACATTATCTGACATTCATTTTGGTTTTAATATAAAAAATTACAACTAAGGCAAAACTTAACTAATTTCCTATATATTAGTATTAAAACTTAACTGTGACAAAAATTAGAACTCAAACTATTTTTAATTATTTAAATGCTCCGTAAAGTTACTTAAAGGATAATTTCTTATGACTTTTTTTTATTAGAAAACGAAAAACACCCATTTTAGAACACTAGCATGAACCATTTTCGACATATTGCATATATTTTATACACATTACTATAAAATTAAAAAAATATATTAACTATTCTGAAATATGCCAACTTTCCATACTCAATATTATGCGATAACTGTATTAAGACTATTCATGTGAATCTAACTCGTTCCATTCACGAGAGAAGATACTCTAGGGAATAGTTTTGAATTTTGACGCCTGACATTTTGCCAATAGCAGTTTATATGATAAAGGACTTCTCTCGATTTGTTTTAAACGCCTGGCGATACATTTGGGCACTCATTTAGCGAAATATCGCCAACTTGATCATATTTTACCCCAGAGTAACGAAATGATCGCAAAAATTTCAAAAATGACTAAATTAGCAAAATTGAAGAGCTAATTTATTAAAATATTTTATACATGGTGTATCCCTAGTAGCATTTAATATTGGTCTAATATTATACGCATATGGTATATTTTATCATTACTTTGGAAACATTTCCTATGGTATCCCAATATTGGGCACATATTGTGGTTACATTGAACTTTAATATTGGCTCAATATTTCCATTACAATATTACGCCAATATTCGTATTACATTGGAAATATTTCAAATGAAACGCCAGTATTACAGGAGTTATATTGCCCCAATATTTTAAGCTATTATTGTGGTAATTCCGTCAAAATGTACATTTTTCATAGTAGTCTAATATTTGCAGTATTGTCTTTTAATATTTGCATTGCTACTAAGGATATTACTTATATAGGATGTGTGCGATCAGTATAAATTATTGTCGATTTAGTGTCAAACAAAATGTAGGTTAATTCGGTACTTTTGCATGTTGCCATCCCAAAAAGCGTCCAATGTAGAGTCAACGTTGGAAACATTGTGCAGTGGATCTCACACATCCTCTTTTTACTGTGAAAGAATGTAATTCGTTGCATAATATACAGAAAGTTATTTTTGTTTTAATAGTTGCTTAATAGGTTGTCAGAATTGTTGGAATTTGCAATAAGAAACACGCATAAAAAGCATATTATGAATCTAAAATGTCTCGCTGCATATCCCGCCAACTTAGCTAATAGTATTGATAAGCATTTAAAATAGTATATAAAACTATAAATTATACATAATACTTTGTTGATTTTTGTTACTAAGCTTTAGTTTGTTTAACAATGCCGGGTGATTAGAATCGAAAGTAGTTTCAACAGTCAAAATTGAAAATTGCCCCGTTAGGTTCTGTCCCGTGGTCGAGTTAAGCCTTTTATGAACGGCATGGAAAGCTTTGGAGAGATTTTATCCCACAATCCATCCGGTTCATTTAGGCTACTTCCGGAGAAAAATGGAAAATGTATCTGTTAGATTTGTTCCAGGAAACGATATCGATACTGTACGCTCAACTTCTAAACCATTGGAAGGATGCTCCGGTGTCTGGATGTATTCAAAAACTGGATCTCCACCCTGTTGGCAAGGGATAAAAAATACGACTCAGTTGGGTTCTGTCCATTAGTCGATACATAAGGTTTGCCCGTTTCAGCCTTCTAAGTCACCATAGGACTTCTGGGGTGAGGGGGGATCTGAAAAACTTTCTTAAAACTAGTTGTTCCGCCCCCGGTGGGGAGAATAAATAAAAAATTTGCAAGGTAGCGTTCTGGCCGATGGTCAATACTACGAGTGCGTAAAGATCCAAACTTCTAGGTCTAAAGCTAAGTTTTGAGAGGTCTGTAAAGACAAAAACACGTTAAATATTTACATACAGTGATAATTATTATAAATTAAATACATACGTAAATTATTGAGATAAATATATTTGACTTAAACAGCTATATCTCATAAAATTGTGCAGGACGTCAACTACTTATGAATATATGCACAGATAGGAAGACAAATCTAAATTTGACTTAATATTTTATGAATATTTTTTATAGAATTTCGATGCCAATCTGCAGCAAAGATTCCCTGATGAATGGATTATGTCCAGGAACAAATCGGTGGCGCTCAATGTTGTCAGAGCTTGCCTGAAATACAATCCGGTATCTAGACCCAGTACTAAACGCCTATTGGATCATCCACTCTGGTTTCCTGATTGGGCACATGAGCAGACCTGCCATGTGGATACAATTCGGAAGATGCGGGGATGTTTTGAAGATGATGATCCATGTAAGAATGATCTATAACACTTCTTTATTAAGAATAGTTTCAAGGCCGGATCTAAGACCGGCCTTTATTTATGGTCTACATTGGCCATTGTTTTGGATATCGGTAGCAATATTTACCTAATTTAGTCATCATAATAAAAGAAAAGACAAGGCCCAATAGGACTACGGACTATAACTTTATTTTCTCTTTTTATACAGCCAGTCATAGAATACATTTCAAGACTTTAAAATGTATGTTTGTAGTGACATTTTGCCATATTTTACCCCGGTTAAAATGCATCGCAAAATCTTCTCGAGTATTGCAATTGAATCCCGTTTAGAACACGGGTTCTCTCTGAGGGTCTGCAGAAGTCATATAGAAGTGAAAATAGGAGAACACAAATTAGAAGTATTTGTATTTTTCCCGCGATTTATAGAACGCATTTTTAAACGAGGAGTGCTACGACGGACAGGATGTAAACTTAATTAAAAGAAGAAAAAAAGTACAATAGACGAATAAGTAGAGCACACATTTATTCCATTTCACTTCCGATCTGAAATTTGGGAAAATTAACATCCAGTATAAAAGGAAGGACTGTCCTCTCAGTCATTGAATGGGTCGCACAACAATCGTCCAGGACGAAATTCGTGGCCCTAATGCAGACTGGGACATATGCGTTATTTACAGACATTTTAAATATTAGATTTAGTATTTTGTCCACCTTCTCTTGTGAATATCACGCGACTAATCTCGCGTTAAAATTTTGTTTGACTAGTTGATATCCGAAATAGGTTCAAACGGCGCGTGTTGCTTCAACGACGTATCTTGATGAGCATCCTTCTGAGATAAGTCAGCTACTTTTACTTTCCACGCAATACATGGCAGGGTATAATGTATAGGGAAAGAATTGGAATCGTGTCGGAAATCGCAACTCGAATTTCCGTCGGATCTACACGTTTAGAGACCTCTAGACCTCGAAAAAACTAATAGCGGAGACGTCTGCGTGTGTCTGTCTCTGCAATGTATGTATCCATAATAGCTCGAAATCGAATGGACCGAATTTCATAACACTTTACAGGCAAGTCACTTGGAGTGACTGTAGAAGATTAGATTCTGGTACGATTCGGGATTTTAAAAATCCTGTCTTTTTGCAGAATGACCCTCAAAAATCCTATGCATTCAGTCTAGTTAAAACGTATTAACAAAATTTCACAAATTAGATACACACGTTACTTGTTGGTTATCTTGGTGCTGATCAGATTTTAGGAAGTAATAACCGGACTTTTTTGCAAAATAGCTTGTAAAAACCGATTTCGAAGATAAAACAGTTCATCAGAATAAGAATGCATGACTAACACGCACCATACATTTTCTCATCCTTCAAACTTCAAAAATAGGAACAAGAAAATTTTCATATGCTTGCTTTTATTTAGGAATAATTTAAAATTCTATTCACACGAGCATTGAGCTAAGTGTAATGAGGAAAAGCGCTCCACTGTCATCTTTATCGCTGCTCATTTTAAGAGAAAAAGGTACTGAAATCTTCAAATTTCGGCTCAGTGGTTGCAACTAGTGAGGGTACAGTTTAGCAATATTAATCGGACAAAAACGTAGAACATAATTGGAAAAGTATGAAAACAAAGAAAATAAATTTCTCTTAAAAACGGGTCCAAATCTAATAAAATATTTTCTGAAGTGCTTTTCTTAGAATCTGCTATGTATGCAGATTTCAGTACTGTCTGTGATAATCTGTGAGTTTCGGTTTCAGTCTATGATCACGGCAGTATCCTTATTTATAAAACTCTGAAAAATACATTATTAAACACTGAACTCTAATATGCGGATATATAATCCTACTCATTGTATTTCTTTCCTACGTATATTTATTTCCTATTTTTTTTTTTTACAATTTACAGATTGGGGAGTCCTTCAATCCCATTCCTCAAATGAAGATCTCCACAGTCTTCCTGCATCGACGGTCATGGAAAGTGCTGAAGAAAAAATTGTCGATTGTCATAAAGTTGAGGACGTAAGTGGCCGTCCTTTAGATTGGGATGCAGCGACTTTGAAAGGTAAGTTTCATTTCGGTGTATCTTTCCGGTTGTTTCACAGAGAAGAATTTTAAACTCCGCTACATTAGGCAATAATATAGTACAAGAATTTACAACCCGTCAGAAAGGTGTTTAGTGTTACGAAAAAATAACACTCTCATTCCCAATGGAGAATAGATAACTATATTAAGAAATAAGTGCATTATTAAGTAAATAATCTTCCTAAACCAGTTTAAAAAAATAAACAATTTTATAAAATTTTCAACTGTTAATCAACATAAATATTATTATCGTAACATCTATCATGATAAAATGATAATTCAATTATATACATAATTATAATTTAACATACTAAAGTGTCCTGATTTTTTTTTCAAAATGTCATTTGAAGGATAGAAAGGTTTAGAATGTTAATCAACGTTTATATTTGTTTATAATCACTAGAGTCCCAATATTTTGATTGCAATAATCGCAATGAAACCCATTCTGCTCTTGCTTAGTCTCTGAAATATCGTTTCCATCCAACCACATCCATCCCACGCACATTGCCTTAAAGAAGACTGGATCAGAGTTCAGGAATTTTCAAATGCTTCGATTCCGTTTTCTTTCCTTATAAGTTATATATGGAATGTAGTGCATGCAGAGAAAACGAAAATCGAAATATTTTCATCGACATACATATAGGAGATGTTCTACTGCAAACATGTTGCATGGACATACGAATGTATTTATGCAATGCGAAGTTAAAATTCCAACCGATTTCTGATGCAAAAACAGCTTCCTTCGTGTAGATAAATAAAGAGCAACCACACCATCATATTTTTATATGGAAGAAAAAAGCAGATTTTTTAATTATAGATTTTACACTACATAACTAGGCATAGTGTTATGAAAAAATACTCTCCAATCCCAAATGGAAAGTAGGTAACTAAAATTAAAAAATAAGTGCAACTATAAGTAAATAACACTCCTAAATAAGTAACATTCCTAAACCAGCATAGATAAATAAATAAATTTCTAAAATTATCAACTATTAATCAACATAAAAGCAAAACGACGTATCTTGAGATATCACCTCCTGCTTTCACATAGCGGTGCTCCTCTAAAACAGGTAAAAAAGATCAGTAAAGATTTTATACATCATACGTATTCCATAATAATAAGTACGTATCATATGTATATCACAATAATACATATGTGTACCACAAAAAATTTCTTAGGCTATCAGTAATAGATAAAATTTTAAGGCTTCAAAATGTGTACGAAGAAGGAGAGACCTAAAACGATCATAATTTTGAATAATCTAAATGAGAGGACTATTGAGTGGTAAAGAATAAATGGAAAACTTGCACACAATGCAATTCTTAAAGGATCAATTGCAAAATAAGTTATCACTACCTATTACTTATCAATAATAAAAATCAATTAATAATTATAACTTTCGACACGCATCTCTTAGAACCTCGGCTAAATTCTATTCCTGTTATGTAGTGTAAAATATCCATGACTATTGCAATTGCACACTGTATTTTGTAGGCAAAGATGCAAAGCTTGATGTCCCCACTCACAACATCGTGGAGCCAAAGGATTCGGTCGAAGTTTCATATTCTGCCGAACCTGAACAGCATACATTCGACGCAAAGATCAACACTCTACCTGCATCAATAGCCTCAGAAAACGTCGAGGCAGAAAAGTATGCAGTGTTTGGTAGAGATGAGGAAGAATATGACCGTCTCCAGGATTCTGATGCAGAAATAACGGAAGGTATTTTTACTTTAACGATTCTTGCTTATTGCCCAGGCAGAGGCTACAAACCTCGCCACCTTAGGAACTTATACTCTATATTCAAAGTTATATATTTTAAAATGGAAGGTATAAAATAATTAAAAAATACCCACTCATTCTGACTTCTAAAACATTTGCGCTCCTAAAATCCACATACACATAGACATCAGGATTTACCTACTGCACGACCTCCCAACAGAACGCAAATAATTTACGACACCCCTGATATTCTAAAAACCTTACTTTCCCCATGCACCTAAAAGTCACTATATTTTAAATCATGAATATAAAATTAATAATTACCCCAAAGCGACAGTGCTTATTTAAGAAATTAAACTTAATTCTTGGATGATACTGCATTTTCGTCTGTTACAGTTTCGTTGCCTACATCATGTCAATTTGCAACATTTCCCATAGTTACGAAGTTGGAGATGTTTTCCAAATTTATCATCAAGTGAGATACACAGACAGGCAGACAGAAAGTAGATCTTAACACATGGACAAATTTTTAGTCAGAGATGAACTTGACATATCCGTCTCAAGCATGTATATTTTGTTCTTTGACTCTGTTTAGTGCGTTAGAAAATGAGCGGTACGAGATTATTACAATATAACAAGGTATACCTAAAAAAATCTTGCAATTTCAGTATTTAATCTATTTAAAAACATATTATATTGATATAGAAGTATTTCAGAGTCCTAAATTATATATGTTTTTGCATTATTATTGTAACATAGAATGCCTTATTATTGTAACATAGTTTTAGAATAAACCTACCACACCCCTGTGTTTCATAAATGGCAAAAAATGGGGTCCCAGTGCCTGGGGGGATAGCCAGGTACCCTGCCCCTGGGGATTATATCAGGGAACTGGTCCTCCAGGTTGGGGGTTGGGCGTGGGGCTCACAACTCCGCCTCGGAAAAAATCTTGTTACGAAACCTTTAAGAAATATAACCGGACAGATCTTTGGAAACGACCGAAGAAAGGAAGAGGAAAGCGGCCAATAGAAAGGAATGGTCAAAAATCTTAAAGAAGGTCAAGGCCCTACAAGGGATCTTGTACCATGAGGATGATGATGATGATGATTGTAACATCTATCATGATGAAATGATAATTCAATTACATACAGAATGATTGTTTAACATGATAGAATGTCCAGATTTGTTTTTCAAAAAGTCATTTAAAGGATAGAAAGGTTAAGAGTGTAAATCAACGTTTATAATTGTTCATAATCACTCGAGTCCCAGTAATTAGATTGCAATAATAGAATCGAATCCCATTCTGCTCTTACTTAGTTTCTGAAATATCGTGTCCATCTAACCACATCCATGCCACACACATTACATAAAAGAAGCCTCAGTTCGAGTTCAGGGATTCCCAAAGTTTATATCGACTCAGTTTTCTTTCCCTTTAAGTTATGCAGGCATGTGGTGCATGTAGAGAAAGCAAAAATCGAAATATTTTCATCGACATACGTTCGTATTGGAGGTGTTCCAACCAAAAACTTGTTGCATGCACATACGAATGTATTTATGTAATGTGAAATTAAAATATGAGCTATCAATTGATTATTTATGCAAAAACAGCCTCATTCTTGTGGATAAAAATCGTGCAACCAGAGCACAATATATTTATATTGAAACAAACAGCAGATATTTGTATACTAGTTTCATAAAGTGTGCATATTGATATTAAAAAATACCCTCTCATCCCAAATAGAAAACGGGTAAATAAAATTAAGAAACATGTGCAATTACAAGTAAGTAACATTCCTAAATAAGTAACATTTCCAAACCAGTATAGATAAGTAATTAAAATTCTAAAATTATCAACTATTAATCAACATAAAAGCAAAAATGCGTATTTTGAGATATCATATCCAGCTTTCACACAGACATGCTCCTTAAAAGACAGGTAATAAAAATCATTAAAGATTTTATACTTATGCGTATATCACTATAATAATTACGTATCATAAGTATATCACAATACATTTCTTAGGCTATCTCTCATAGATAAAATTTTATGTGCTGCATGCAGAGAAAACAAAAATGGAAAAATTTTCATCGACATAGGTTCGTAGTGGAGGTGTTCCAACGAAAAACGTGTTGCTTGCACATACGAATGTATTTATGTAATGTGAAATTAAAATATGAGGTATAAATTAATTATTTATGCCAAAACAACCTCCTTTTTGTGGGTAAAAAACGAGAAACCACAGCACCATATTTTTATATTCAAGAAAAAAAAGCAGATATTTTTATACTAGTTTTTACAAAGTGTGCGAATTGGTATGAAAAAATACCCTCCCATACGAAATAGGAAATGGGTAACTAAAATTAAGAAATAAGTGCAATTACAAGTAACTAACTCTCCTGAAACAGTATAGATAAATAATTAAATTTCTAAAATTATCAACTATTAATTAACATAAAGGCAAAAAGGCGTATTTTGAGATATCACATCCTGCTTTCACGCAGACGCGGCCCTCAAAAAAACAGGTAATAAAGATCATTAAATGTTTTATATTTCATACGTGTATCAATATAATAATTACGTATCATACGTATATCACAATACATTTCTTAGGCTATCACTCATAAATAAAATTTTAGGTTTCAAAATGTGTGCGACAAAAGAGAGACCTAAAATCGATCATAAATTTGAATAATTTAAATAACAGGATGATTGAGGGTTTAAGACTAAAAGGCAACTTTGCACACAATGCAGTTCTTAAAGGATCCATTGCAAAATAAGTTATCAATACATATTAGTCATCAATAATAAAGATCATTTAATGATTATAACTTTCGGTACACATCTCTTAGCACATCGGCTAAGTTATATTCCTGTTATGTAGTGTAAAATATCCATGACTATTGCAATTGCAAACTGTATTTTGTAGGCAAAGATGTAATGCTTGATGTCCATACTCACAACTTAGTGGAGTCAAAGGAACCAGTCGAAGTTTCAGATTTTGCCGAACCTCAACTGCATACATTTGACACACAGATCAACACTCTACCTGCATCAATAGCCTTAGAAAACGTCGAGGCAGAAAAGTATGCAGTGCCTGGTAGAGATGAGGATGAATGTGACCGTGTCCAGGATTCTGATGCAGCAATAACTAAAGGTAATTTTTACTTTGAAGAATCTTGCTTAATTCCCAGTCAGGGTCTACAAACCTTGTCACCTTAGGAACTTATACTCTTTACTAAAATTTATATATTTTATAATGGAAGGTATAAAATAATTCAAAAAATATCTCCCATTCTTACATCTAAAACATTTGCGCTCCTAAAATCCACAGACACACATAAACCGCAGAATTTACCTATTGCACGACCTCTCAACAGAGCGCAAATAATTTACAACACCCCAGATATTCTAAACATCTTACTTGCTCCATGCACCAAAAAACCGCTATATTTTAAATCATGAATATAAAATTAATATTTATCCCAAAGCGACAGTGCTTATTAAAGAAATCAAACTTAATTTTTGGATGATACTGAATTTTCGCCTGTTACATTTTCGTTGCCTACATGATGTCAATTTGCAACATTTCTTCATAGTTACTAAGTTGGAGATATTTTCCAAATTTATCATCAAGTAAGATACACAGATAGACTGACAGAGAGAAAGTAGATCTTATCCCATGGACAAATGTTTAGTCAGAGTTGAACATGACATATCCGTCTCAAGCATGTCCATTATGTTCTTTGACTCTGTTTATTGTGTTAGAAAATTAGCGGTACAATATTATTATAATACAACAACGTATACCTAGAAAAAATCTTGCAATTTCAGTCTTTAATCTATTTAAAAACATATTATATTGAGATAGAAGTATTTCAGAGTCCTAAAAGAGATATGCCACACATTGCTTAAAATAAGCCGCGTTTCGAGTTCAGGGATTCCCGAAGTTTACGTGGATTAAGTTTTCTTTCCCTTTAAATCATACAGGATTGTGCTGCATGTAGAGGAAGCAAAAATCGAAATATTTTCATCGACATAGGTTCGTATTGGAGGTTTTTCAACCAAAAACTTGTTGCATGCACATACGAATGTATTAATGTATTGTTAAATTAAAATACGAAATATCAATTGATTATTTATGCAAAAACAATCTCCTTCTTGTAGATAAAAGACGAGCAACCACAACACCATATTTTTATATTGAAGAAAAAAAAGCAGATATTTGTATACTAGTTTTTACAAACTGGGCATAGTTTTATGAAAAAATACCCTCCCAATCCAAATGGAAAATAGGTAACAAAAATTAAGAAATAAGTGCAATTACAAGTAAGTAACACTCCTGAACCAGTATAGATAAGTAATTAAATTTCTAAAATTATCAACTATTAATCAACATAAAGGCAAAAAGGCGTATTTTGAGATATCACATCCTGCTTTCAGTAAGACGTGCTCCTCAATAAAGCAGGTAATGAAGATCATTAAATATTTTATACTTCATACGTATATCACTATAATAATTACGTTTCATACGCATATCACAATATATTTCTTAGGCTGTCACTCATAGATAGAATTTTCAGTCTTCAAAATGTATGCGACAAAAGAGAGCCCTAAAACCGATCAAATTGAATGATTTAAATGACAGGACGATTGAGAGTTTAGGACTAAAGAGCAAACTTGCACACAATGCAGTTCTTAAAGGATCAATTGCAAAAGAAGTTATCATTACATGTTAGTCATCAATAATAAAGATCATTTAATGATTATAACCTTCGGTACACATCTCTTAGCACATCGGTTAAATTATATTCCTGTTATGTAGTGTAAAATATCCATGACTATTGCAATTGCACACTGTATTTTGTAGGCAAAGACGTAGTGCTTGATGTCCATTCTGATGACTTAATGGAGCCAAAGGGATCGGTCGAAGTTTCCGATTCTGCTGAACCTGAACTGCATACATCCGACGCACAGTCCAACAGTCTACCTGCATCAATAGCCTTAGAAAAAGTCGAGGCAGAAAATTGTGCAGTGCTTCGTAGAGATGCGCATGAATATGACCGTCTCCAGGATTGTGATGCAGTAATAACTAAAGGTAATTTTTACTTTTTAGAATCTTGATATTTCCCAGTCAGGATCTACAAACCTTGCCACCTTAGGAACTTATACTATTTACTAAAAGTTATATATTTTATAATGGAAGGTATAAGGTAATTAAAAAATACACTCTCTTTCTCACATTTGCGCTCCTAAAATTTGCGCTCCTAAAACATTTGCGCTCCTAAAATCCAGATACACACATAGATTTCAGACTTTACCTATTGCAAGACCTCCCAGCAGACACAAATAGATTACGACACCCCAGATATTCTAAAAACCTTACTTGCCCCATGCACCACAAAAGCACTATATTTTAAATCATGAATATAAAATTAATAATTATCCCAAAGCGACAATGCTTACTTAAGAAATTAAACTTAATTTTTGGATGATACTGAATTTTCGCCTGTTACATTTTCGTTGCCTACATTATGTCAATTTGCAACATTTCTTCATAGTTACTAAGTTGGAGATATTTTCCTAATTTATCAACAAGTGAGATACACAGATAGACTGACAGACAGAAAGTAGATCTTATCCCATGGACAAATGTTTAGTCAGAGTTGATCATGACATATCCGTCTTAAGCATGTCTATTATGTTCTTTGACTCTGTTTAGTGTGTTAGAAAATGAGCGGTACGAGATTATTATAATACAACAACGTATACCTAGATAAAATCTTGCAATTTCAGTCTTTAATCTATTTAAAAACATATTATATTGAGATAGAAGTATTTCAGAGTCCTAGAGGAGATAAGTTTTTGTCTTATTATTGTAACATCTTTCATGATAAAATGATAATTCAGTTACATACAGAATGATTATTTAACATGATAGAGTGTCCAGTTTTTTTTTCAAAAAGTCATTTAAAGGATAGAAAGATAAGGAATGTCACTCAACGTTTATAATTCTTTATAATCACTAGAGTCCCAGTATTTAGACTGCAATAATAGTATCGAATCACATTCTGCTTTTACTTTGTTTCTGAAATATCGTGTCCATCTAACCACATCCATGTCACACACATTGCCTAAAAGAAGCCTCATTTCGAGTTCAGGGATTCCCGAAGTTTATATCGACTCAGTTTTCTTTCCCTTTAAGTTATACAGGTATGTGCTGCATGTAGAGAAAGCAATCGAAATATTTTCATCGACTTAGGTTCGTATTGTAACTTGCTGCATGCACATACGAATGTATTTATGTAATATGAAATTAAAATACGAACTATCAATTTATTATTTATGCGAAAGCAGCCTCCTTCTTGTGGATTAAAAACGTGCAACAACCGCACCATATTTTTATATTGAAAAAAAGCAGATATTTGTATACTAGTTTTTACAAAGTGTGCATATTGATATTAAAAAATACCCTCCCATCCCAAATAGAAAACGGGTAACTAAAATTAAGAAATAAGTGCAATTACAAGTAAGTAACATTCCTGAACCGTTATAGATAAGTAATTAAATTTCTAAAATTATCAACTATTAATCAACATAAAAGCAAAAAGGCGTATTTTGAGATATCATAGCCTGGTTTCACACATACATGATCCTCAAAAAACAGGTAAAAAAAGTCATTAAAGATTTTATACTTCATACGTATATCACTATAATAATTACGTATCATACGTATATCACAGTACATTTCTTAGGCTATCTATCATATATAAAATTTTCAGTCTTCAAAATGAATGCGACAAAAGAGAGACATAAAACAGATTATAATTTTGAATAATTTTAATGAGAGGACGATTGAGTGGTAAAGAATAAAGGGAAAATTTGCACACAATGCAGTTCTTAAAGGATCAATTGCAAAATAAGTTATAACTACATACTATTTATGAACAATAAAAATCAATTAATAATTATAACTTTCGACACATATCTCTTATCAGAAAGCTACCATTAGATTTTGGGTTGGTCGTGTGGTCTGGGCTTTCTACACTCCTTTCTACATATCTCTTAGCACCTCGGCTAAATTCTATTTCTGTTATGTAGTGTAAAATATCCATGACTATTGCAATTGCACACTGTATTTTGTAGGCAAAGATGTAATTCTTGATGTCCATTCTGACAAAGTAGTGGAGCCAAAGGGATCGGTCGAAGTTTCCGATTCTGCTGAACCTGAACTGCATACATCCGACGCACAGCCCAACAGTCTACCTGTATCAATAGCCATAGAAAACGTCGAGGTAGAAAAGTATGCACTGTTTGGTAGAGATGAGGATGAATATGACCGTCTCCAGGATTGTGATGCAGCAATAACTAAAGGTAATTTTTACTTTGAAGAATCCTGCTTATTTCCCAGTGAGGGTCTACAAACCTTGCCATCTTAGGAACTTATACTATTTACTAACAGTTATGAATTTTATATTGGCAGGTTTAAAATAATTAAAAAATACCTCTCATTCTCCCTTCTAAAACAGTTGCGCTCCTAAAATTCACAGATATACATAAACCTCAGACTTTGCCTATTGCACGACCTCCCAACAGAATGCAAATAATTTACGACACCCCTGATATTCTAAAAACCTTACTTGCCCCATGCACCAAAAAGCCACTATATTTTAAGTCATGAATATAAAATTAATAATTATCCCAAAGCGACAGTGCTTATTTAAGAAATTAAACTTAATTTTTGGATGATACTGAATTTCCGTCTGTTACATTTTCGTTGCCTATATCATGTTAATTTGCCAACATTTCCCCATAGTTACTAATTTGGAGATATTTTCTAAATTTATCATCAAGTGAGATACATAGATAGACTGGCAGACAGAAA
The DNA here is from genome assembly GCA_951213105.1 of Amaurobius ferox. Classification (NCBI taxonomy): domain Eukaryota; kingdom Metazoa; phylum Arthropoda; class Arachnida; order Araneae; family Amaurobiidae; genus Amaurobius; species Amaurobius ferox. The sequence goes on along the minus strand of OX578146.1, from coordinate 135,269,081 downwards.
GTAGATCTTATCTCATGGACAAATATTTAGTCAGAGATTAACATGATATTTCTGTTTGAACCATGTATCTTTTGTTCTGTGACACTTTTTTGTTAGAAAAGATTTGAAGGGGCTTTATTACAATACAATAACGTGAACTTAGTAATAAACTTGCAATTTTAGTCTCTTAAAATAAAAGACAGATTTGTTATCACACAATATGTGAAATTAAATACGTTGTTCATTGAGCACCTTAATTGTCACATAATATTGCATTTATGAAACGAACTCATAACTCGTCATGAAATTTAAATTAGACGTTTCAACTGATTACTGATGCAAAATCACCCTCTTCTTTTGGATAAAAAAACTGAGCAACCCTATCACCCTGTTAACATTTGACAATGCCTACCAACTTAGGCATATATATTCCATTATATGACACATCAGTTTTCTACATTTTATTATATGTTTTTCTCTCTAGAACTGTAAATATCTGTTACTACTTTACACCAGGTTTCATGTATATTGTCTCTATCAGGTTAAAGTATGTATAAATCTTATGGATACGCTGAGATGGCGATGGTTCTGGCAGGGCAACGAAATATTCCATCACGCAGCGGACATAAATTGCCTACATCAATGCCTTGTGCAAGGCTGACAGGAAGCCTGCGGTGTCTAAAATTTGGTGATTTCGTCTTTATAGACGAGCAAATGTTGTTGAAATAATGGTTAAAGTGCTTTCAAGTTCATGTAATGTAAATCCACCAAAATACAAGGATAGGTTTCTCAACCCTACCGCAATAAATGATTTTTACAATTCGAATTTTAACTTTATAGTATTTTATCGGAAATGGTTATTTTTTTGTCTAATTTCTTAAACATTGAATCAATATTCTTTACTAGATCTGTAAAAGTTAGGTAAGCTAATCGTGGATTTTTAAATTCTAGCTCCAGAAAATGGCAGCAAAAGATCTGGAAAGTGGAAGCGATTCAGAAAATGGATCCGAAAGAAATGGACAAACGTTCGATCTAGAGAATCTACTAGTAAATAGGTCAGTAAGGTATTCCTATTCTTATTGTCCATTTATTCCACACTGTTTTTCTTATACACTTGTTCCACACTATTTTTCTTAGTTACAGATGACCATATGTCGCAGTTTACTCCCTTTCTTATGGAAAACTTTCTTTAAATCTTTCGGAACTAAGCATCAAACTCGGCCCTCTTGATTAAGCCCAATTATGCCCAGCTTGCAATTTAAAGCCGCCCCTTTTAAAGTATATTACGTGACGTCACGACTGATATAGCATCCTGTATACTATATTTAGGGAGAGGCTAATTGGAATAAAATGTGGAAGCTATGATTTGCCTTTTCCTCAGTTATGTCTCCAAATACCAATTATGTGTACAATGACTACATATACCTCCCACCAATGGTAACTTCTTAACTATATTTCGGACAAATGCAACTTGACTATAGAGAAACACAGAAAGTAGTGTAGAAAGGGATATAAGAAGAAGTATATACCTCATCTAAAATATAGCTTCAATCAATTAAGTGCTATTAATCATTTACAAGTACACCCAAATCTATTTTACACGTTTTTTTATATGTAATTGGAGTAGCACGGTTCAAAAAAGTCTTCTTTTTTTGAAAAATGTATTTGATCTAACGCGATTTAAAAGTCATTGTCTTATACTTATGTACGTACCCCTGAGCGGTCTAGTTTAAATTGCAGTCTTTGGTACCAATGTATAAAAAAATTTCACGATTTTACCACACTTCAAAAATTAAGCAGCACTACGCACTGCTATAATATTATCCAATAAGGGGATTCCCCAGTAACTACTGGGAAATCCCCATATCCGAAAGGATCTCCCCTTATTTGATAACTCTTACCTATCCATTTCGTATGACATTTACATATTGCAACATTAAATTGATTGTTTAAGTTTATTAGCTCACAATATTTAATCAATTGTTCGTGTTATCAGCCATACAAAGTGCTATAATTGTGTATTTGAACATTTCTGGCCTTAAGAAGTGAAAAAAGGTATTTTTATCTAGATAAAATTTTTACTCTAGATAACACTTAACAAAATGTCGAAAGTTTCAAAGATTCGTAACAAGCAAGTCATTTTAGAAGTTAAATTAAAAATCTTGGACTGTCTTGCGAGAGATGAAGATGCAACACCTGTGAGCAAAAGATTTTGGCTTGAACGAAGCTACTATCAGAACCATTATTCAAAATTTCTTAAAAGAAATGTATTTCATAATTTAAAAATTAAAGGAGAAATTGCATCAGCAGATGAAGGGGCTGCTAAATGCTTTCCACCAAAACTAGCCAAAATAATCGAAGATGCGAGCTATGTTCCGGACCAAATTTTCAATGCAGATGAAACGGGTCTATTGTGGAAAAAAATGCTTGCCAGAACTTTTATAACAGAATCTGAAAAAAATTGCTAGTGGGTTTAAAGTTGCTAAAGATTGGATGACTTTTTTATTGTGTAGCAACGCTTCTGGTGACACAATTTTAAATCCTTTTTTAATCAACCGATCATTAAGGGCACATGCTTTGAGAGGACAAGAACTCAACAATTGCCGGTTTATTGGGGGGCGAATAAAAAGACATGGATGGCAGCAGGTCTATTTACCGAATGGTTTGAGGAATGCTTTGTTCCTGAAATTAAAAAATATATGGAGCAACGATGTATTGATTTTAATGTACTTTTGGTCGTAGATAATGCGCCCAGTCATCCTGTATTAGAGCATCCAAATATTCAAGCAATATTTTTGTTACCTAATACCACTTCCTTGATTCAACCATTACACCACCATATAATCGCTACCTTTAAGTTGTATTATACTCAACAAACATTCCAACACATTTTGGATGCAATAGAGAAGAACAACCTCACAATCGTTGATGCATGGTAAAAACATTCGATTATGGATTACATTACATATGCTTCATCGGCCAAAGGAAGTTAAGGATATCAACATTAAATGCTTGCTGGAAAGCACTTTGGCCAGAATGTGGTAACTCAGTGCCCCAAACAACGATGGAGTCCTCTAAAATTTTAGTCTTGGCACACGAAATTAGAGGAAAAGGATTTGAGGACCTACAAATTGAAGACATCGACGAATTAATGATAGATAAACCTCTAGATGTGGATGATCTGATTGATTTAATAACAGATGACGGTCATAGTACTGAGGATCATAATAGCGATCACGAGGAAGAGGCTAAAATATATCAATTATATTATAGCCTCTGATAACTGATAATTTAATTGGAAATAGTCTAACATTTGGGAAATGTATGGTGAATCATGTTACAGAAAAATGATCCAAACAAGGAACGTGCCCTAAAATTCGAACGAGATATGAAGAATTGTTTGGCTAGGTATCAAGAGTTGTATAAAGAACTTAAAATACCAAAAGTTCAAATGTCTATAACAGATGTTTTAATAAAAAGTCGACAAATTAAGACCTTTCGAAAAGTAGTTCGGCATTTCAAAACAGTATTACCGGACGAAAGTCTCCATTAAAGAGCATGGCGGTTGTGGATATATCTAGAGATGATAACGACGTCGATCCAGTTCGTCGCAAACAATTGCACTTATTATCAAGTAGCGACGAATAATTATGTAACTACATATTATTTCTTTATTTCTATTTTTAGTTTTGAGTTTTCTATTCTTATTTTGGATTGACAGACTCCTTTTCTTGCTTGCGCTACTTATTTTTTCCTATGAATTATGTATTTAGAGTTTTATTGCATAAAAAAATTGCATATGTATGTATATATCATTGGTATGCATATCAGAACTTTTACAGTTTTTTGCACTTTTTTTACAAGGTTTTTAAACTAAATATTGTTCCTTATTTCATCTTACACGATTTTCGGATAACATGGAACATATCCCCAATTTTACTATAGGAAAATTGTCTTTTTCTAGACGAATTTTTTACACGAACTTCTGAGGAATGTATATACCGTGTAAAAAAGATTTGGGTGTAAAAGCAATACACGTAGTTTTTAAAGTATACCCTTTTATTATTTATATGTAACGTAAATGTATATAACATGTGTTTATTAAATTTTGTATGCAACTTCAAAGACAACGACATACCAAATTTGACTTTTCTAGCTGTTTCGGTTCACGAGTTATTATCCCCCAAAACAAGTATATTCTTTCCAGGACGAGCTGGACTGTTCAAGTTCGACTCAACCCCACGGTTCACAAGTAATTTCAAAAGAATGAGTACGTTCCAAAGAATTTCCTAGGATTTGCCATTTCGATAAGGTTCACAGTCCAAAGAACGCAAAAAAAAAATACCACAAAAGAAAACAACATACTGTCGGCGAGGTAACGAGTTTATATCAAACGCTTCTTACAAATAAAATTCTAAATTCTATTTATGGTTTATCACATTTCAATAAAAATTAATTTAAATGGATATTCAAAGTGATTTCTGTTACTATTGGAACCGTGACTCTTAATGTGCGCATACTGTGCATATGAAGAGAGAACTGAGTTATTAGCTAGCCATAGCTTCCACAGCGTATTCAAGCTAGGATTGCCCTAAATGTATACTAATTAATAGGAATAAATGCAAATTGTTTGATCATGTTATGTCATAACATCAATTCAGAGGTCCCTACAGTATATCGTGATTGTGACTGAAAATATTATTTATTATATTACTGCATATTTCCCCCCTTTCAAACCATATACCTTCTACTTCCTAAAATATATATAGTATTCCAACTTTAGGTATGATGGAGGTGATCACATTACTACGTTAAGTTAGGCTAAGTTGGATTAATTTTCCATCGAGGGAAGGAAGAAACTCAAGAAAGTAGAAATGACTGAAGGAAAGAAAAAACCAGGTATTGAGGTCTTTCCCCGTGTAGGCGTTCATTTCCGCGCTGCACGTATGAACGTTCGTTGTGTGCTGCACATATTGTGTATACATGCTCGAAACTGTGTCAGTAGAGGAGTAAAAACATCAATTCTCCCGTCTTCCATCCATGCCGTACAGTAATATGACTGGCTCGTATTATCCTGGAAATTCAGTATTAATACATTTTAGAGTTTAGGAATTCATTTCACTCTAAACTAACAAATGGCTAGAATCTGAAACTGAGCTGTAAGACCTCACTAAATTATAATGCCATTTGCAGTACGATGGCCATGCAAGGACCTTGCATCAGTTGTTCGCATAAAATATGTCTCAATAGCACGTTTTATTATTAAAGCTGATACGGTTTATTGGTATTTTGCTGAAATATAGTTTCCGACATTATTAACTTTCAGCTGGCTTATTTGTAAACGCCTGGTGTAATTTGAAGTTTCCATTTTCTATTTCAGGCATATAAAGTCATTTTTTGCACTGGAGCTGACAATTCTTCAATGTTTTCATTTTATGCTGATTGTTTGTAATGATACTTTTTTTCTGTGATGACCTTCCTAATGAACTTGTATTATGAGAATCTTTGCTGAGATGACAATTATTCTTAAATTTGACCATTTGAAGCTGTTTGTTAGACTATTTTCTGAAATTGTACTGAAATTGTAATTTTTTGAAATTGAAATTTGAATTGAACAAACTGTAATTATGTTTGAAAAATACGGAATCAGTATCGTCCAAAATAGTAACATCTCATTCAATAATTTTAAATGAAATTTATTTTTAAATGTATTTATAAGAATGAGATTATCTAAGAATGAGAAATGTATTAACATTTCAACTTTAATTTATATAAAATAAGTTTAATTTTATTATCACATATAACCCTTTATATATACTGAAATGAAAGCATTACAATTATAATAATTCTAAAATATATAGAAGTAAATCTCTTTATGAGATATATTCTAAAGTTTTATAGTTTTTAACTTTATATATTTAAATTTTTAAATAGTAAAATTACTCTAAGAAATAATTAAAGAAATAATTTAATTTTTAATGAAAATCTCTATGAGATAATATTCTAAAATTTTAATATTTTTAAATTTAATATATTTAAATTTGTTTAAAAGTAAAATTACCCTAAGAAATAATTAAAGAAATAATTTCATATATACTTATATAAAGGCTGCTAATTTTAGGTAGTGTCCTAAGTGGTGATAAATAATTAATATCTTTAAAAAATAAAGTGCAATAGTATAGCATTCACAGCAAATATAGCAAGTATCCAAAACATGTCATCCGCATACCGACATATTTCAATGTATTAAAAAGTTCTTTAATATTTAATAATATCTTTATAATAGTTCTTCAAAGTTTTAACAGAAATCAATACCCATTGATAATACATCATTTCACTTATACATTTAATTTAAATTTTTTTGCTTCTTAATTCTTCATAACTTGACCAGGACGTGTAGCAAAGATTTAAAAAAAATGGTAATCAATATAAATTATAAATGTATTTAAATATCATTAAATCTACTCAGCTCCATCGCTAAAATGATTTTTTTTAGTATTCGATAAACTAAAATTATTTCTCCTTTTTATAGACAAAGCAAACAATTTGATTACAAACACGCCTATCTTCAATTTCATTTATATTGCATAATTTCTTAAAACATGGAATATATTTATATTTCATTTTAAAAACTTGATTAAAACTTGGAAAAATACAAATCTTAATAATAGATATTTCGTTTAAACGGTTCAGAATATCAGATAATTTATAATAGATAAAAAATAATAAATATTTTATTTAAACGGTTTTCATTTAAAAACAGAAAAATATTTTAATGTTTAGTTAAAAATAAAACCAGTAATACCTTCTAAAGATCCTAAAATTGGTAATTAAATATTTAAAAGCAAAGAAATGTGTTTCAAAATTTAAATTTTGTTAGTTTCGAAATGACTTGCAGCCAATCATTTTGTCAACAGTAAATATTTTTGCCGGCATCGGTCTCTCAAAGATATTATCTTACTTTATATTATTGTACTCAATAATTACCCCTTTACTTGCATGGCTCACATATTTTACGCTTGCACGTTTTTGCTCATACTTACATTGCAGTAAATCTTACTATTGTTGACCTTCATTTTCAGGGCTTGGTTTGCATGTCTTGGCTTGGCTGGGCCCAGCACTGTCCGAGTTTTGAGCTCGAGCATCTTTTCTTATTTGGGATTGGAGGGTCCCAGTTAAGAGCTTTTCTATCCAGGTCTGACTGGGTTCGGCCCGAGCTTTAATAATTTATGTTTATAACGAACTTTGGATCTCGGGTCTGTTATAGTAGAATGAAGGGTCCCAGATTCAAGATTAGATATTTGCCCGTGACTGGGTCAGGCCCGAAATTTTGATAATTTTTATGATAAATTTTTAACATCGGGCCTATACTCCGATTTTATATTGCAGGGTTCCCAGATTCAAGTTTGCTATGTGGGCTTGACTGGGCCCGGCCCGACATTCGGATAATTATTTATGATTAATTTTTAACATCGGGCCTATATTCCTTTTATATACTGGAATGACCCAGATTCAAGCTCTGCTATTTGGGCTTGACTGGGTCCGGCCCGACTTTCGGATAATTATTTATGATTAATTTTTGACCTCGGGCCTATACACCTTTATTACTCAGGAGGGGCCCAGATTCAAGCCTTACTATTTGGACTTGACTGGGCCCGGCCCGACTTTCGGATAATTATTTATGATTTATTTTTAACCTCGGGCCTATATTCATTTTATATACTGGAAGGGCCCAGATTCAAGCTGATATTTGAGCTTGACTGGGCCTGGCCCGAATTTTTGATAATGTTTATGATTCATTTTTGACCTCGGGCCTATACCTTTTAATTATACAGGAGGGGCCCATATTCAAACCTTGCTAATTAGGCTTGACTGGGCCCGGCCCGATTTTTTGATAATATTTATGATTAATTTTTGACCTCGGGCCTATATTCTTATTATACAGGAGGGGCCTAGATTCAAACTCTGCTATTTGAGCTAGGATGGGTCAGGCCCGAGTTTCCGATAATTCATTTTTATAATAAACTTTTGATTTCGGGCCTGGAATCCTATTTTGGACTGTTTGACCCAATTTCGAGTTTTGTCATCCTTGGTAGCACAGACCCGAGAAAAGTTTTTGTAGTTTTATTTATACAATGGATATTTTAGCTCGGGCCGTTTTTATGTGTATAAACGGGATTTTACATTTCGTGCCGAACTCCGGCCTATATTCAGCGATTCACCGGTGGCCGACTCGAGGCTGCTTCAGGTCCTGTATGAAGTAATGGAAGCAAAAATAAGTAAGCAAATGAAAAGTAATGGGAGCAAATAGTGCAAGTGAAAAAGAAGTGAATTTTGTAGCATGAGGCGTACACGTTAAAAATAAATATTATTAACTGAGGTATTAAAAGTTAACAAAATTATTTTTTCACAAACAGTAATGCATTAATAAGTCAATAATGTGATCGGTATCAAATGGTTATATGTCAGTCTCAGATATTAAATACAGGAATAAAATTTAAATTCATTGCCCTTTTCCAATAAATGTCTTACGAGAAATTATGTAAAACTAAGCATTACATTCATTTTAAATATAGCTCTTGTTCATTTTACCTATTATAATTAAAATCATTTTTTGTCAATACTTAAGTTAGTCAATACTTAAGATAATCACATTGAATAGTTTGGTCTAAAAATTTCTTTCTTTCTTTCTATAACCGCTTTTTATTGTTTGTGTTCTAAAAATTAATATACAGTTTGTCTCATAACAGTTGACTCATTCTTTTTATTTTGAATTATAAAACAGTTAATCTTTTATCATGTTTTAGAAAATAATTAAATACGTTTGCATTTATATTGTTTTACCTCAAAATTTTAAATTGGCATTGGTTAAGTAGTTATGAAGATTTCATTAATTTTTTTCCGATATTCCGATTTTATTAAGTTTTTATCAATACGTAATCTTTTTCAACTATTATTTTATTAGTTGTTTTACAAAAATATGAATATTAAAATTATTTTCAAAATGTAATTGAAATGATCATGTGTTTATTAATGTATATTGATTCCTTCGAATTTTTATTTATATATATAAAATCATATCTTTTAAACATTTCTATTATAAAGATTAGTCAAAAACCTTGTCTGTATTACTTGCTGTATAAAGTAGAATCAGTCATATTTTTTAAGGGTATTATTTAAGAATATATTCAAAAATGCTATTTCCTAAAATCTCTTTTCATAAATTATGCATTTTCTTTGCATTTCAAAAACGTACCTCCTATCCATGCTCATTTCTTTAATTTCTCAACTTTCAATATAGTTTATATCCTGTATAATACCAGAAGTTAGCATTTCCTATTTATTAACTGTTATACATAGTCCATCACAAAAAATATAAAATTAAATTGTGATGGCTATGCTGAAATTGACTCCTTCGAATTTTTATTTATGTATATTAAATCATATCTTTTAAACATTTCTATTACAAAGATTAATCAAAAACCTTGTCTATATTACTTGCTGTATAAAGTAGAATCAGTCATATTTTTTAAGGATATTATTTAAGAATATATTCAAAAATGTTATTTTCTAAAATCTCTTTTCATAAATTATGCATTTTCTTTGCATTTCAAAAACGTACCTCCTATCCATGCTCATTTCTTTAATTTCTCAACTTTCAATATAGTTTATATCCTGTATAATACCAGAAGTTAGCATTTCCTATTTATTAACTGTTATACATAGTCCATCACAAAAAATATAAAATTAAATTGTGATGGCTATGCTGAAATTGACTCCTTCGAATTTTTATTTATGTATATTAAATCATATCTTTTAAACATTTCTATTACAAAGATTAGTCAAAAACCTTGTCTATATTACTTGCTGTATAAAGTAGAATCAGTCATATTTTTTAAGGATAATTTAAGAATATATTCAAAAACGTTATTTTCTAAAATCTCTTTCCATAAATTATGCATTTTCTTTGCATTTCAAAAACGTACCACCTATCCATGCTTATTTCCTTAATTTCTCAACTTTCAATATAGTTTATATCCTGTATAATACCTGAAGTTAGCATTTCCTATTTATTAACTGTTATACATAGTCCATCACAAAAAAATAAAAAATCAAATTGTGATGGCTATGATGAAATAATTAAAAGCTGTTCAAAAATTAGTATTCATAGTGACATCACAGAAATGTATATATATATAAACTGTGATGGCTGTCTTTAAAAATGGATTGATACTGATTGCCGAAAAACTGTAAAATATGTGAAATGAAAAATCAAATTTTGTGAAATGAAATATGTGAAATGAAAAATCAAATTTTGTGCAGTAATAAAAATTAAGTGATATGCTAATAAGTAGTTTGTTATTGGTGTCTGATTTTGTTCAGCAATTAGATAAATTACACTTCTCACAGGATATGAAAATAAAAGAATCGATGATGGAAAGACCAATACTCGCTTCTCTATGTATTCAGTTTCACTTTATTTACGTAACTTATGGAAGAATCTGGAATTTCACCATTGAACAAGATAAGATATATTATACAATTCTAAACTGGAAAATCTGATAAAAAATAAAACACATTTATATATAGCCATTTTTATAACTCCCCAAAAAGTAAAAAATAATTTTATTTAAAAATTTTAAAAATTTGGGTTAGCAGATTAAAAGTGGGCGGTTGAGAATAATTGCAATATTAATTGTTAAAATTTCTATGTGATTACACTTTAATTGTGCATTGTAACGTGCTGTAAGGTCGGTATAATGATAATAAACCTTATGTGACTTGAATATATTCATATTTTTATTTAAACGAAATATAATCTTAACTCGTTAAATGAAAGAATTTTATAAGGATTTTTAAAGGATTTTATTAGAATTTAAAAAAAAAAAAAAATTTCTTTCATTTTTTTTAAATTTACAACTAAAAATGGATTCTGGTATGAGAAAATCTAGTGGAGCTACACTCCAGTTAATTTAATCTTTTGTTTACGGATGACAGCGTCCATCTCAAACGAAGAACCTCGCAGCAAGACAGGTATTTGACATATCCTATCCCAAAGAGTTCGATCCCCCTTTGCAGGAATTTGCGTCCATGGACATAAGCAAAAGGTTAATAAGTAAATGTAAGTAAAAGGTTAATATTGCCATCAAAGTATTACAATTTTTCAAAAATATGCTTCCTGAAAAATATCTCAAAATTTTACATGATTAATTACAGAATAAAACTTGGAAATTGCACAATCAAAATGAACATTAGAACAGCTTAGAAATGTATGCATATGCAAATATCTGCCTCTGATCGGTGCGTCACACAATCGCAACAGACGCATTATCACATGAGAAAGTTGTTATTACTCTGCCATTGATCAATCGCCTTGCTTACTCAAGCGTAAAGCGAGCAGCCCAGCAGTCTAAGCGACTCTTAAGTATTTCATATTTCTTACATTTTGAGAGTGTAGTTTGCCTGTACCGACAGTATGTCTCAATACAGCAACGAATTTTTTGAAATGCTTATGCTATACAGTTTATGCAATCGCAATGCTAACGAATCTGGACTGGAATATCTACGTATTTTTCCCAATTCTCGATATCCTTCTGGGAGATTTATTTCCCGATTGGTGCAACAAGTGCCTGAACGAGGAAGCGTTCATCGTGTTGGGGAACTAGTTAGGCCAAGACTTCACACAGTTGATGTATAAATTTATATTTTGGCTTACTTTTGCAGTCATCCACATAGTAGTGTTCGTACCGCCGCTTCAGAAATGAACGTACCATGTGCAACAGTCTAGAGAAGGCCGAGACTGAATAAATGACATCCGTTTAATATTCATGCTGTGCAAGAACAAGAGCCAACAGATTATCAACGTCGTCTAAATTTTTGTGATTGGAATCTAAATCAGGAAGATGCAAATCCCTTCGTCCTGAAAAACGTAATTTGGACTGACGAATGCTGTTTTAAACAAGATGGATGCACAAATCCTCAAAGTGGGCACTTCTGGTCTGACACAAATATAATCGTGGTACGTGATATTCATCATCAGAAGCAATTTTCTGGGAATGTGTAGTGTAGAATTTTCAGAAACCGATTCCTTGGACCCATACTGTTTAATAGTACGTTGACTAGTGACAGATATGTTAATGAGATTCTGAATGCGGTTATTCATTATTTTATGGATGAACTGCCCTTGACAGAATTTCCACATGTATGGTTTCAACAGGACAGATCTCCAGCTCACCATACTGCAGTTGCGAAACATTGGTTAAGTAACGAATTTTCAGACAAGTGCATTGACTTGCATGAGCCAGTCGAATTTCCCACTAGATTGCCAGATTTAACGCCTATGGATTTCATTTGAGGGATCGTTTATTAACAACTGTTTATCTGTCACCTCCCTTAAATAAAGCAGAGTTGCAAGAACACATTCAAGATGGTTGTCGTGACATCACCAAGCAAGAACTTGATCGAGTGCACAGAAGTTTTATCAGGCGAATGCAGCTCTGTATTGGCATGGTTGGAAAATATTTTCAGCAAGATTCGTAATCTTTGTGTAAAGTTATTATTTCTACACAGTGTAGATACTTTTGTACCAATAAATAGCAACATTATTATTACTTTCCTTATATACATAAAGTATAAGGAAAATATTGTGACGGGGTCGAAAATTCGAATTCGAGTTTTCGACGGGAGAGCACGTTTCAAGCATCCCTGATCACGAATTGAACATTTCTGAAGTGATGTCTGTGTGTTTATGTGTGAAATTATGTGTGTGTTTGTGTGTGCGTGTGTGTGAAAGTATGTGTGTGTGCCAGTGAGTCTTTGGAAACGATATCTCACGAACGAATGGTGCGATTCGAATGAAATTTGGTACAAAAATCACAATCCGTGAATATTGGAAGCCTATTGTTTTCAAACACAAGCGAATGTTCAGAGCCCACCAAAATTTCCAAGTGAAATTTTGAAAAAACCATCAAAAAATCAAAATCTTTAATAAAGTTACGCAAATAGACATTTCTTATGTAATTTTTCCTTAGAAAACGATTGACATAAACTTTAGAACGCTAGCATGAACCATTCTTGAGATATTACACATTTTTCAAACACATTTATCAAAAAATCTCATAAATTAAAAAAAAATATTAACTGTTAAGAAACATGTTTACTTTTTATATATAATATCATACGATAAATTTGGTGACATCATTCTCGTGGATCTAACTCGTTCCATTCACGAAAAAGGTACTTTGAGTAATAGTTATTTACCCGCTGTAAGAATAACTTATTTCTCCGTACATAACGCTTGGCGAGATTTTGGCGACGAATTTAGCGGAATGTAGCCAACTTGGCGATATTTTTAAATGTTGTCAAATTAACGAAAATCTCGCCAAATGGATGAAAATGACGCTAAATCAATGAAAATAACGACTAATTGACGAATATTCAATATATCGGAACGAATATAAATATCTATTATAAAAATAATCTATTTTTTACTGTAAAAGTAGTAAATTCATTGCCTTATATAAGGAAAGTCATGTGCTGCCCACATCATATTTTTAGTGATATTGAAATGGCATAATTTTACTCTTTCTAAGTCGTTTAAGGCAATTTTAAAATTTCTTAAAAAAATTCAAAGAAAACATTACAGAGAAAATAATTAACAGAATAGTGAACTAGCATTTTTAGGCATGGAATATATTGTTCAATAAATAATAGTTAGTATGATCTACATAAAATGGAAATTTAGAGATTTTGTTGCAAAAATGTTCCCTAAGTTGCATGCAGTTACCCCCACTCTATTCTATACATATTCATACATTGAAGGCGGAATAATATTTTTTGACATTACAAGTTACACACGATAATAAAAATTATTTCTGATATTGGAGACTAGTAATGCAAGAATGGTAAGAGAATCAATTGATCATAGCCAGATAAATGTCGTATGTCATAGATGTGATGCATTTTTACTCACACTCTGCTGAATTTCAATTCAGAAAAATTTCGTTAGACGTTAGTTTTTAAATATACATTTTTTATGTTTTTAAACATATATATATTTAAAAACTTACATTTTTAATGATCCGATATTTTACGCGAATATTGATGAAGGTCCTGTAAAAATGACATTACAGAACGCTTTTTAACATACATTTAATTAAGAAAATTTTGAAAATGCGGTAACAGGTAAAACAATTTTTTGTAGTATTGGTTTTGGAATACCAAGTTATATATTTTAACCAACCGGTGATTACAGTAAATAATTTTTCATTGATATATATTTGAAAATATCTTTACATTCGTTAATAACGAGGCGAAGGGTTTTCAGTTTTCATTTCTTACATTTACCATTTAATATGTATAGAAACATCACGGAATTCGTTGTGTAAGCGTTTCTTGATGAGGCTTATTGATAAGTGCATAAAGATCTAAGTATATGATTGATCTAAGCATATAATTTGGATGTCGTAGACCAATAATTAGATCCGAATTTACGTAAATGAAAATAAGTCTAATTATTTTGTAATTCACTACATATTACTTTCTCTGCTACTTTTATACTGCATTCGGTAGTATATTTATAATTAAAGTATTGTGGTATTGTCAACAATTTGAACTGAAGTTTGCAAGGTGTGGCTTCTTTAGAATAAAAATCATCAAATTTTAGCATACTATGTGTTTGTATTTGTATCAGCAGGTGCCTGTATGTGTACATATGTTTGTAAAGTGTACATTTGAATGTACTCTGGTTCAATAGAATATTCGTCCAATTTTTAAAACATGTGCCTCATGAAATCATATGTTTATTATATTTGATACGAATCAAAATAAATGAACTGAGCAGTTCAGTTTTTAACACGTTACAACATAGTTGAAAAGTGTTTATGAATGTATTCATTCTGTCTGTCTGTCTGTCCGTTCGCACGAGAAGTGCCGTAAAAATGACTTGATCAAAATGGAATTTTAGTTCGTTGTTGAGACGGTCTGTGGGACATATGGGAATGTAAATGAATAATATCCCACAATTAGGTTTGGATTGAACCCGGGTTGAAATAATGAAATACATTGAACCCTATGGGACATAATTTTTCAGCGATTTCAGCGATTTTTATCAACATTTTTAAGCGAAGTTAAAATTCACAAATTTCTTCGAAAGTTTTAGGAAATATTCAAAATATTCCATAAAATATATAAAAAAAAATCAGCAAGGTATGTCTGGTTATTTTTTAAATAAAAATTATGATAATAATTACATCCATATTATATGAAGAGATCACGTGATCCACTTAAATTGAAATACGGCATTCATCTTTTTTACGAGTGTAAAAATCGTGATTTTTAAAGTTCTTTTTAATTCATATTTAGCATTGCATCCGTCCTACAACCGCTTTATTTTTGTATATTTTCTGTGCATTTGTATTCTGTGTCAACGCAATAACAATATATTTTAGTTTACATGATCATCAAACTTTGATTATTTCTACAACAAAGTCTAATTTTAATGGATGCAGAATGTAAACAAGTGATTGTAAGATGAATTGTATAAGAATTGATGAATTTTTTTCTGTCGAAATTATTTAGATTTGGAGTCTGGAACAAAAGTGATATGAATGAAACATTCACTGCTTTTACACAGAGAGCTAGACTATTTATATTTCGATGACGTCATTTGAATAAAGTTTATTGTTTTTCGATGAAGTTTAAAGTTTTCAAATATAATATATTATCGTAGTACTGTGATAATTTAAAATATACCAGCACTGAATGTATTGCATTTTAGAGATGTTTAAATAAAACTGCACTTGAATCGGAAAGTGTTTCATAATCAATGTTTTATGCATGATTGATCTTTTTACTTTACCTGCAATACATGGTAATGTATAGAGAAAGTATTGGAATCATGACGAAAATCGAAACTCGAGTTTTCGACGGATCTACACGTTTCGAGACTTCTGAAATACGAAAAAACTATTTTTAGCGTGACGTCTGTGTGTGTGTCTGTCTGTCTGTGCAGATTTTGTATACACTCTAATTAAAAAAGTTATTGACCGAATTTTATAAAATTTGGAAGGTAAGTAACTTGTGGGCGAATCTGGTGCTGATTAGTTTTTGGTACAATTCGGAACAAAAGAACCCGCTTTTTTTTGCGAAATGTTCCTCAAAAGTTTGTACCCACTCTAGATGAAAAACTAATGGACCGAATTCCACAAAATTCGGTAGGTATATCACCTTGTGGAACACTCTGGTGTTGATTAGCTTTTGGTATGATTCGGAAAGAAATAACCTGCCGTTTTTTGCAAAATGGCCAGCAAAAATCTAAGATAAAAACTACGCATGGCTCAAATGTATCCATTAAATGCTTGTTTAATACGTAATTTTTAACGAAGAAAAGAATAAGACTAACTCCATTACACTAGGACTAGCTGTTCTCGAGATATTTTTGTTTTTTCGTATTTTCTCTACGCCACCTTTGACAAGAAGTCCAGTTATCAAATGAGAACGAAAATTGAATTAAAAATGCATTAAATGTAATTAAAATAAAGAGAACGTGAATATAAGTCTGCAGGGAAAGTCATGTGCTGCCCACATCAGATTTTTTGTTTTATTCTTGTTTTCTGTTTTTCTCAAAAATGACAAGTGAAAATTGAAAATGGCAAATAAAAGTAATACGAATTGCTTTGATTCCAAATCAAAGAGACTCTACTCCAGTTGTGTTAGTACAATCCATTCTTGCAAAATTTGTCTGAAAGTCGAATTAGTTGGCGTTATTTAAAATGCACGAAGTCGCCATATAAAAAAATGTATATAATTTAAAAATAGAAGACCTGATGCAATTACAGAATATTTGATTTCTACATATATTTTGAGCGATAACAGTCATTTTAATGACGATAAACAGTGATTGAGAGAAAGGTTAGTAAATATAGTTATTCACGGTTCTGAATTTTTTGTATTTCCCATAAGTTGTCCTGAGATCTTCTACTTAAAACATTGTGTGCGTTATTTCTATGCCCAAAACACATGATATTTTAGCTTGCCCTACATATATAACATGATGTTTCGCAGAATATTTGGAATTCCGGGTTTTTTATTATAAAAATTGCACATTTTTTGTATCCTAGAATACAACTATTGTTACAATAACATCTGTGTGCTTGTGTTTATGTGCACTGTATGTATTCACTAGAGCTCAGAAACTCAGATCGTATTTTATAAAATTTTAATCATGGTTATTATGTATTTGAATAGATTTTGGAACTGTTGACAAAATACGATGAATCACGTTTTTATCAAAGTACGCCCGTAAGTATCGAAAATTATGAAAACTGAGGGGCATAAAAAAGAGTAAAACATCCAGTTAGTTTCTTTTTAAATATAAAAATAGTGAATTTGGGCTTATTCTTAATTAGATCGTAAATCATATAGCCGTACGTTGATGACTCATTATAAATCACCATAAATCCTTTGTGCGAGTTCCGAAAATATAATTATTAATTAACACGCTACACAATTGACTTCCATATATTTAAATTTTAAAATAATCATTACTCTTATTAAACATCTTATAAATTACTATTACTTATATATACATTCTTAAAGAGGAGACCCAGTACGTAAGACCAGGCATACTATATTCGCCCCAAATTATATATTCGATCTTTTATAACAGCAGATTGGTACTTACCTCTGTTTGTCGTGGACCTTTCTGAATTCGAACTGTCCACGAACGTCTATTCGGCGGTCATTGCCTCAATTTTATGAATCACACTATTTTCCATGTTGAACTACCATTCTAGTCATAATGCTATCAACACTCACAATTGGCTGTTATACCATGTGTCTGAATATTGATTATTGAATGCCGGTCATTCTTAATTCATTTTAAACCATCTTCGTGGGCCGCATAGCCTCTCAAAATCTTAATGTAGACTGCTACATCATTTTTCAATATCGAATGAATCTACATCGTTAAATTTTTCTGCCTGTTGCTACATCATTCCACCTGAGGCCCAGATACGCCCTCAATACCCCATTGGTTGTCCTTAGACCGAGGCAGCAACGCATCCTCATTGGTTAATCTAATAACCAATTTGCTTATTATAAGTGTTGGCCCCCAAGGAGATCTTTGACTACGACTCCTGGTCTCACAAAACATACAAAAAATCGTTAACTATATGTAATACCTGTTTAATACGTAATTTTTGTTATAACACATTCTTAAAATCCCCTCTACTATGCTAGAATAAATTGCCTATGAAATATTTTTGTTTTCGAAGTTCTTGCTACTTGGCTCCATTTTAAAATGTGTTTTGCTGAAAAATGAAACAGAAAAATATAAGTAAACTGCAAATTATATATGAGCTATATTGTGCAATATAGAAATAATGAATATAAAGAAAAATGAATTTGAATGTAGAAAGAGCCCTGTACTGATCACATTTTATATTTTTATATTGCTCCCATATTCAATTTAAATTAATACGAGAAACAATCTAGTAGAATAAATACGATTATTTAAAAAATTGGTGAATTAAGAAGTCACTATCCATAAAAAGTCAAATTCGAACCAATTAAAATATGAAACATTTTTATTTATAATTAATAGGAATTTAAATAGTTCGAAAATGAAATTTTCTGTCAACTATTATAGCGGAACACTGATGCTCTCTTGAGAAAATATCAGATGAAAGTCAAACAAAATTTAATACAAATTAATCCCGAGGCAAACACAACTCATAATTAGTACATAATTTTTTTTCTAAACACTTTTTCCGGTGATTTTTAGTCAGTTCATTAATATGACTACAGGTCATTTTATTATTCGTTAATGAGGCACTTGCTAAATGCGGAGCTAATTGCTCTCAATTCTAACTTCATTAATATCGAGTATAAATAAAAATAAAATCACTGTTAAATAGGATTTTTAAGGAATGCTTTTAAGATATTTATGTAAAACATATATTCATGATGCAAAAATGGTTAATTTTACAGTTTGAAACTCATCTGAGAAACATTATAAAAACTTCGAATAGAAAAGAAAATTTATCAAAACTGGATGCTAAGTCCACTATGATGGTGTATTCTGCAAAAGATGCAATTGCATAACACAGATGCACACCTTCCGTTTCGCCTGCAATTCTTGCCCTTGTTCCTAATATCCCGTATGCATGCATGGACAACGTAATTATTTAGATAATATTATTAAGTATTATACGACTCTGTATCACAATATAATTATTATACTACACCCTAATAAAACTCAATTCATTTACAGCAACCTAATATGTATCACGTACAAAACGTACCTATTCCACGAACAACGAAACTCAATATGTTTTAAATGAAGAATATTAAATTACTAATTACCACAAAACAACAAGGGTTATCAAAGGAATGGATATCATTTAAATACACACACACACACACACACATATATATATATATATATATATATATATATATATATATATAAGCCAAAAGGAATAAAATGAAAACAGAGTAGAACCAACAGAGGCCGTGGGGGGTTGTGACCCCCACTCCCCGGTTAAAGCATGCTTAAAGAACTGCGGCAACACTCCCGTTAAGCCGATACTACTCACAGAAGGTCACTCAGACCAAAGTATACACCGAAAGGACAAAATCCATATTGCATGAAATGAGCCCGATAGAAAAGAAAACTGTTATGATGAAAAATTTACCTATAGCATGACAAAAAGTAAGTAGTACATCAGAACGAGACCATTACCAATGATCACGATCTACAAAAACCCTACACCCCAACATATACGTATTATCATAATCATCCGGATATTACAATTGATTGCATCCAGTATTATTTGCCCAAAACATCGTTGCCAACAAATCCAGCATAATTCAATAAACTAGAGCGACTTAAACGATCATCGATATTGTAAAAGTTCGATACAATGCTCCGAAGAAAACGAAAAGGATAGCCGACATATAATATCAAATATTTGAAGTAATTTTAAGAATATATACTTAAATAAAACTAAATGTTTGAAATAAATTAAGCGATAATGTATAGATATCATAGAATTCGAAAATTACCATGAAATATCAGGCTCGAAGCAGCTTTAACATATAACAATGTATAATATAAAAGCCAAAAGGAATAAAATAAAAACAGAGTAGAACCAAAAGAGGCCGTGGGGGGTTGTGACCCCAACTTCCCGGTTAAAGCCTGCTTAAAGAGCCGCGGCAACACTCCCGGTAAGACGGTACTACTCACAGAAGGTCACTCAGACCAAAGTATACACCGAAAGGACAAAATTCATATTACATGAGATGAGCCCGACAGAAAAAGAAAACTGTTATGATGAAAACTTTACCTATAGCATGACAAAAAGTAAGTAGTACATCAGAACGAAACCATTACCAATAATTGTGATCTACAAAAACCCTACACCCCAACATACACGTATTATAATATTGAACCAGATATTACAATTGATATATACAATTGATCACTTTGTTATTTTCAATAATTATATTTTTCAAGGAAATAAATTATACTTACAAGTCTCGGGAGTTCCACAGGGTGGCTGCAGTATGCTAGCTAATTTATACCTTTATCATTATGAAAAGTCATTTACTTCAATAGATTATACTTTTTACAGATATGTTGATGATCTGATTTGCTTAGTACATACAGAAAATTATCTCATAGATATAGATTACTATCCAGACAATTTGGAATTAATTCCTAATGAAGCTACTATTAGTAAAAATGTTATTTTTTTGGATTTAAATCTTTTTATTGATCCTTCTAATAGAATTGTTACAAATTTATATGATAAAAAAGACTTTTATAATTTTAATATTAATAAAATCTTACCATTTAATTCCTGTAACTCGATTTAATTGTTTAGAAATATTATACTCAATCAGCTTTTTAGAATTTATAGATTATCTGATAAAAAATTTCATGCTATGCATATCAATAATCTCAAAATTACTAGTAATTTATATAAATATCCCTCTTATTTAGTAAACAGTATTGTTAAAAAATTTAAAATAGCTGGATTTTTATAATTCTTTTCATAGTATCATATAATTCTATTCATAGTATCTTATATTAGCCCGACATCTCCATCCTCTTTTTTTTTTTTTTTACATTCTCTTCCACTTCAGCATTACTATTATTTGCCCCTCCTTTTAGTAGCTCTTTTTGTATATTAATACTTTTTCTTAACATTTCGCTTCACTGTTTTTCAATTCTTATGAATGGCAACAGTGAATGTTTTTTTTATTTTTTCTTTACGAATGGCAACACTGGTCTCTTCTATCAGTGTTCCCTGTGTCGACTCGATTGTACATACACTGTGCTTTTTCCAGGTATTCATTTTTTCTTTTTTATTCCTTTTTTATGTATGTCGTCCAAGTAGAAATAGTTTATAGATATAATCTATCTATTTCTTCAGAAACATACATTTTTGTGTTTGCTTCTACAAAAAACTTGGACATGATTAGATTTTTGTAGAGGTTAACAATTCATGATTTAGGCTTAAAGCCTCGTCCACGTGTATGGCGTTTGTGCTTGATTTCTTTTTTTATTACTTATTTCGATTCCATACCTTTGTATTATATATTTTTCATTGGCTTATTGATTCGGTATTTATTTTATTTATTTTTTTCCATTTGCTTGAGGATTAGTTGATTTTTATTTTTGTTTTGTAAGCCAGTTAGATAGTTGAATTTAGTTTAGTTTTTCTTTTTTTGTTTCCATACCTTTTAATTTTGTTGATTTTCTGTAACTTGATAGCTTGTGTT
Source organism: Amaurobius ferox (assembly GCA_951213105.1). Taxonomy (NCBI): domain Eukaryota; kingdom Metazoa; phylum Arthropoda; class Arachnida; order Araneae; family Amaurobiidae; genus Amaurobius; species Amaurobius ferox. Next base: position 135,247,313 of record OX578146.1, on the reverse strand, counting down.
TTGTATTTTTTATCCATTTGATTGATGATTTGCTGTATTATATTTTATTCTGTGGGTGTTTTAAAAAGTTAGGTTTATCGTGTTACATCTTCTTTTCGTTCATTGGATTTTCAAACTTCTATTATATATATATATATATATATATATATATATATAGGGTGAATTGCACCTAATCTGCCAAACGAAAAGGGGTGATAGAAGAGCTCTTGTGCAGTATAAAACACCATAGAAACCATGTCCGGTCTCTAAACATTTCTGAGTTATGATGGGGAGAAGGAAAGTACGTCAAGTCTGAAAAAACCCAAATTTGTGATGTTTCTGAAAGATCTATACGCAAAATAAGCAATTAATTGGAAAGAGCATAAAAATTCTATAAGATGGCACCATTTCCATCAGGATATCCGGATTTAACCTCGAGCTAGAAGCGCTAAAACATTGCCGAAGTGCAGAATCGAAATGTTGCCAAAATCATTAACCGGCTATATCGCAAAATCCCTTCTAGCTACAATCGATCAAATTTACCAAAATCATTTCCATTCCACCAGCTTTAGAATAAGCCTACAATAAATCATATCGGTGTTTTAGTTCAGGAGAAATTCAGCTTTTTGTTTGCAACACATCTCTGAAATCGGCGTTCGTCGACGTAGCACATCATTCTTGCACCTCGTTCTTGCACCTCACAAAACAACAGGCTAAAGGCGGACAGGAAATTGAAATGAGGGTCGAACATGACACCTCGCGAGTGTTAAATCCAGATATCCTGATGGAAATGGTGTCATCTTAGAAAATTTTTTCTGCTTTTTCCAATTATGTGCTTATTTTGCTTGTAGACCTTTCAGAAAACTCACAAATTTGGGCTTTTTTAGACTTGACGAAATTTCCTTTTATCCACCATAAATCGGAAACGGTTATAGATAGGGCAGGGTTGCTATGGTGCTTTATACTGCACATGGGCTCTTCTATCACCCCCTTTGTTTGGCAGATTAGGTGCAATTCACCCTGTATATACAAGGTGTCCCAAAATCATTGACCACGGTTTTTATTCCTTAAATACTGATCTTAGAAATATATAATAAATTACAAAATATCTTTAAAAAGAATACAGAATTTTATGAAATGGATAAAATTTTTCAAAGGATTAAATTTGAAGAAATGCAAAATTTAAATTTTTATACCACCCCCGTACAAAAAACACTTCCAATGAGTAAAATCTGCTTCAAACGATTCATATGTTATTACAAAATAAGTGGGAGAAGAACAAAAATCCAACATTTTCTCAAATGCAAAGTTTGATTTTAATCTAACTTTTCTTACAAAGAGTTTTCAAGTGTTTGCTGTACATAACGATTATTTTTTTTTTCTTATGGAAAAACTTTATGTACAGCTTTGAAATTTTATCAGGAGATTTTTGGGTATATAATATACCTTTATAAAACAAGAAAATGTGATGTGGGCCGCACATGACTTTTCCTACAGATTTCAATTAATTTTCTCTTTATTTCTTTAATAACTCCTTAAATTGAGTTTTATGCACAAATAACACGCATACTTATTTGAAATAACACTGGATTTTCGCTTTCAATACAATTTTCGTTATCATTGGGTAACTGGGCGTGTTTTCAAAGATGACATAGCAAAAAATGCGAAACTACAAAATAAATAAATAAATACAAAATAAATAAATAAATAAATAAATCAAAATAAATAAAATAATACAGATTCTTCGTTTCCAAAGCATACTAAAATTCGAATCAGTACCAAAATATAACCTATAAGCGACTGACCTATAAAATTTTATAAAATATGGCCAATTAGGTTTTTAGAGTGGATACATACATTACACAGACAGACATACACATACACCCACACTCACAGGAAACACACACACAAACCCTCAAGACACGATACAATTATTTTTTACATGTTCTAGATGACCCCAAACGTGTAAATCCTTTGAAAACTTGAGCTACGATTATTGACACGATTCTATTACTTTCCCTATACTTTACTGTGCATTCTAGGGAAAGTAAAAACCATCTATTCTTCCCATTTTAGATGAAAATAGAATGATAAATCCCTTGAAGTCCATGATCAGCAATAATGATACACCAGTGAGAAATTTGCAACAATAATATATGCCAAGCAATATTCTGAAAACATGTATCTGAAAAACGCACATTTCCAAAAATCTAATGTCTTATAAAAAAACATTATCCAATTTTTCACGTTTCCTCTCCTTATTTCGTTATCTGAACTTCCAGAAAAGACAACATTACAAATTTTACCACACTCGGCTACATTATAAAATTTTGTTTCAGACATTTGTTGTTAGGATACTTTCAACCAGAAAAAAAATTCTAAAAGTAAATTTCGCTTCTTCCAAAACACTTGAAGTTGCCGAAGAATCAAGAAATGGGCACGTAAATATTTCAAATAGCAATTTAAGGCGTGCCAAAGGAAAAAATATTCTTCTAAATATATATGAAATCACTCATGAATAGGGTATAAGATTTAATAGTACAATTTAACTATTCACTCGACAAATGCTAGGAAAATGGGCCGCATTTTAAAATATAAGTATTTAAAATAATAATAAGCATAAAATAATAAGCATTTTAAAATAGGTAAGCCGGCCCGGTAGCTGATATGTAGAAGTTTAAGCGTTTTTTCGTACTTTCTCGACTGTGAGATTATTGATTTAATTCCCTTCTGCAAGAATTAATGTTGTGGTTTTCACTTAGAGAGCAATGTAATCTGTAATCCCCCTCCGACTTGCACCAGGGTAACGTCATGTAACGGTAAAATGATTCACGATCCGGTCACTAAAATTATGCGAATGATTAGACAATTAAGTGACCAACTATTATATATATATATATATATTCAATATTCTCTAACTGACTGACAAAGTGTGTGAGAGAGATGGTATTTAAACATTGTCGAACAAATCCGCTATTACTAGCATCTTGGCTTTGGTGTCCTTCGATCGTCCTAGCTTTGAGGTCAACTTAAATATATAATCATTTGAAATTGCACATCAAACTGAATGGCGAAACACTTCCTAAACAAAATAAAGAATACTTTATAGCTACTTTTAGTAATAAAGCTTTTAATGATATCCCATTTAAACGAATATTTAATCTTCAACAAATGCATATTCCCATATCTAATACGAAAGTTTGTTTGTCATATCGTTATAATGTACCAGTAGGACGTAAAGTTTTTAATTATAGCAAAATCACTAAAAATCTGCATCTATATGTAAATACGATATGTAATTGTACATCTAGCCAATATGTCGATGGTGATATGGGACATATTGTAACGGGTGACTTGGATGTAATTACTAATAAGCACCTACGTGACGCATTTAAACTAGGAACAAAATACCGTATACAGGAATTTAGCAAGATTGAAATTAGATTTGGTAAAGAGTTGAAGAATTTTATTTATAGAATGGCGGTTAGATACAGTATGCCATTAATTTCTTTTGACGAATGGCGTGATCACATGTCAAACTTTCAACGTTTTTATAATCCATCATATGATCATCAAGAAAAAGGAACGATAAACAGACACACACTAGAGGAGTTATGGAATAAATATGCTATTACATACACGGACAAAGTCGCTTCAAATTTTACATTTACATGTCTCTCATACTATATAGAACTCCTTCAACAAAGTTATAAAGACGAAGAGATATATCAAAAGCTTAATTTACTACAACAAGAAATGAAAGATCGAATAAGGGCTCTACATAAACGTATAGGAATCAATCTACATCATATACGTTACCCTTATTTAATCATGATTCCCAAACTTCACAAAAATCCTGTGAAGTTTCGCCCAGTCACAGTTGCATTCAAGGTAAAAAATAGTGGAGATGTGATAAGGAACTTAAACAAACAACCGACAAACTTGATATATAAAAGTTACGATTTCCAAGATCTATTTAATACTATCAATTTGGCTGATCTTTACGATATTATTACCGGCTGGCATAATCTATATCAAATGCAAAAAATTGTGCCATTACACAAGTTTTAAAATGTATTGGATATAGTACTGTATGAAAATATCTTATTTAATGGTATAAATTTCTTCAGACAAATTAAAGGTGTACCGATGGGAAGTGGATGCTCATCATTATTAGCAAATCTTTACCTCCATCATTACGAGAAAGGTACTCACATATTAAATGAGTTACCATACTTTAGATTCGTCGATGACATCCTTATTGCACAGCAACAAACAAATATCATCTTTGATTTCACTTTCTATCCTACGAATTTAACTTTGTTGGAAACTCCTAATAATACGACAAAAAAAAAATAAATTATCTGGATATAAGTATTCATTTTTCAAATGGAAGTACTACGTATACGAAGATATACGATAAAAGACGTCAATTCAAGATCAATATACATTATATAATAAATTGGAATTCTAATTTGAGTCACATGATTTTTCGTAATATTGTACTGAATCATTTCATACGTAATGCATGTATGCATACCTATACTGCGGATCGTATCAAATGTGATACTGTTTTTATCAAGGAGGCTATAGTACAGCTCTATCCTCTTGAATTCCTACGTCATTGTTGCAATACTCTGTATAATAAATTTGACAATGCTTTTAAAAGGGATTTTGGCAACATCTTCGAATCAAGTTATAATTGGCAACGTTATTGATAACTGAATTTTCAATTCATACAAATCATTTATTGAGCGGTGTTGTAAGAGGTGTGACAAAAGAGGAATCGGTGAGTTTTTCAAAAAGTTCATCTTTTCGATTTCGAATATTTTATATTTTTTATATTATATCTCTATCGGTTCCATGTTCTAGTTGTGGGTTCGTCTTCAGTTTTGACGTTGTTCTGAAATAGGATCTCAGGTAATATATGGCTCCGGGAGTGTTACCATTGGTGTAAAAGTCGACTTTTAACCGGGAACTAGCGGTCACCATCCCCCTAGGCCTTTTATGTATTCCCAGTTGATCCTTTTTCCTCACCTTTCCGATATTTGTCTCGTAGCTTTTGCTTAGCTATATATATATATATATATATATATTCAATATGATCTAACTGACTGACAAAGTGTGTGAGGGGGATGGTGTTTAAACATTGTCGAACAAATCCCCTATTACTAGCATCTTGGCTTTGGTGTCCTTCGATCGTCCTAACTTTGAGGTCAACTTAAATATATAATCATTTGAAATTTCGAATAATGAGTGACAAAAAAAAATTATAACTACTTTTCAAAGTAATAAAGCATTTCCACTCGAGCCAGAATCTAGTTTTTTTTCTCATTCAATCCATCTGTTTCTAGATCAACGAAAGTATTTAATAATTTGAAAATCCATATTAAGGGTGACGATGTAAATAAATTTTCAAAGAACGTGAAACACTTGCATATTGCACAGAGCTAGCAAATTTTGTTTTCGAGGGAAAAGTATTATAATTTTGAAAATCGGAATCTTCAACTTCACGATTTATCGAAAACTATAAGATACATTTAAGAACAAATATTATAGACTCAGAAACTGAATACCCCAATACATATATTTTTTCCAATAGATATATTTTTTACTATTTACATATATAGTTTATAGTATCGAAGATATTTTTAGTGAAAGTACAAAACATGAAAAAAACACGAAAACATTCTGAAAAAAAATCTGATGTGGGCAGCACATGACTTCCCTTATATAATGCAGTGAATTTACTACTTTTACAGTAAAAAGTTAGGTTATTCTTATATTAAATTCTTATATTCTTTCCAAAATATTGAATTTTCGACGATTAGTCGTCACCTTCCATGTCGTCATCATCAATGAGTCGTCATTGATTTAGCGTCAATTAGTCGCCATTTTCATTGATTTATCGTCATTTTTATTAATTTGACGATATTTTCATTAATTTGGTAACATTTAAAAAGTCGCCAAATTGGTCGCCAAAATCACCAAGCGTTATGGATGGAGAAATAAGTTATTCTTACAGTATATAAATTACTATTGGCGTTCAAATACAAAAGTATTACTCAAAGTATTACTCAAAAGTATTACTCAAAGTATATTTTCTCTTGAATGGCACGAGCTAGATCTACGAAAATGATGTCACCCAATTTATCGCATGATATTACATATGAAAAGTGATTGTTTCTCAATTGCTAATATTTTTTTTTGAGTTATGAAATATTTCGAGAAATTTATTCGAAAAATGTTCAATATCTCGAGAATGGTTCATGCTAGCGTTCTAAAGTTTATGTTACTCGTTTTCTAAGGAAGAATTATTTAAGAAATGTCTATTTGAGTAACTTTATTAAAGGTTTAAATTTTTTGATGATTTTTTCAAAATTCCACTCCAAAATTTTGGAGGTTCTGAACATTCGATTGCGTTTAAAAGCAACATGCTTCCAGTATTCGCGAGTTTTGTACCAAATTCTGTTCGAATCGGTCCATTAGTTTGTCAGTTATCGTCTCCAAAAGCTCACTGACACACACACACACACACACACACATGCATGACCTCAAAAATGTCTGATTCGTGTTCAAGGATGCTTGAAACGTGCTCTCCCGTCGAAAACTCGAATTCGAATTTTCGACCCCTTCACAATTATTTCCTTATACATCATATGTATATAAGAAAATTAACGACATTGTTTTTTAGGAAAAATCTTCAACTTATAACTCTGGAAGGGCAGCGCGACCTATGCTCTGGAAATAGCAATACACTATATTAATCCGTGACATTCTTGACTGACAAATTTCTGACAAGTCAATATATTCCATTCCAGGAACTCGTGCTAAAGATATTAATGAAGGGTTATTAGCGGCATAGTGCAAGTGTTTTGCGACTTTCAATCATTAATTAAGAATAATTTAATAATTCTAAAATCAAACATTAAATTTCTCTTTAAATGTGCATCACCCTATGTTTTATGAGGTTGGTTTTAGTCTAAATTATACTTTTATTATGCGTTCTCTAAATTGTTCTTGTTCTGTCTATTACCATATTCAATGTATATAGAATATATTCTTCAAACGAGCAGTCTTGTATCCAATTTCATAATTATTTTCTCCCAGCCGTCCAGATAATGGGTCAGACGACTGATAGCGTAAACATAAATTATTTGGGACCTAGAGTGCGAGCCTACATGGTGCAAACAGACAGATACAGACGTTACTTTAAAAATAGCCAATTTGAGATCCAGAGCTTGTAAATGCATCGACAACTCGAATTCTAATGTTGGAACTTGCAGAGTCAACTTCGACGATAAAAGCTTGCAATTTCGTCCCAGTAGCTCAACGGTAGAGCGTCGGCTGGTCAGTTCGGAGATCCAGGCTTTGATTCCCGGTTGGAGCAGCAAGACTTTTTACAAACTGATTCCCATATTTTCACTGTACATCATTTATTTGACAGGAATAATAAAATACGGCATCAACCATCATTAAAAATATATAAACGTGTGCCATCTTCAAACGTTTACATACATATTTATGTCGGTGACAAGACATTAGTGTTGACAAAGCTCCAGATGTCATTTTAAACAAGCCTCGACTACAGATCCAAGAATGATTTCGAACCGAGAATAAATAAACTTCTCTCCGGGACTAACAAGGAAATTAGTTGACACGAGTTTTAAATGGATGGACAAAGTACGCAAATGCGTTTGTGAAGTGTGCATCCATTCTAATCTCATTTGTAACTTCGTATTGGATCCGAAGACGCTCCTAATCCATTAAGCAGTGTTTGATGGGGGTTTCCAGTTGTGGCTCATTAGCGAGGGAAGAAAATACATTGCAATTCTATGAAAGAACAACATTTCAAATGGTTTTCTATAGAATAATGTAAAGTGGCTATTATCAGAAACTGCATATTAGCAATAGGACAGGGTGGAAGAAGCCATGTAAACAATTTTCTCCAATTCACCATCCACTTTCTCACGACCAATTGTTTTACGACCCCGTAAAAATCATTATTATTAATATTACAACACCCTAATAATACAGTATTATTATAACCAATTTAAGGATGAAAGAAACTATGTGAATTATTTCCTTCAATTCGCCATTTTGCAGTACTTTTCCAAAATTATCCAAACACAGCTCACGATCAATAAGATTAACTGTTTTACGAACCCATAAAAATCATAGATAATGATATTAAACACCCTACTGATACCACATTATTAAAACCAATTTAAAAATATTATTACTATGCAATCCTAAATAGAACTTTATGAATATACGATCCTAAACAAAACATCAATATATATAATTATCTAAAGTGTTTTTGTTTCTCCAGACCCTCCAGAAGCCCAAGATCATTCAGACAGCTGGATATTTCACACTTATAGTATTGACTACAGTACTGAACTTAACAGATCCGAATTTTCGATTAACCTTTGAGTATAAGGACGCCAATGCCTGCAAAGGGGAATCGAACTGTTTGGGATAGGTATGTCAAATACCTGTCTTTTTGGTAGGTTCTTCGTTTGGTATGCATGCTATCCCACCCGTAAGCAAAAAGTTAATCGAAATGCCTTTCCAAACCTCCCGAAAATAATAATTCTTTGCACATTTACAGCATCAACCATCAGACAAACCTCAACAGTAGCTGGTTTTTAATTTACTACTAGAGACGGCGAAAATGGAATTTTTCAAAAAGTATTTTCGAAAAGTAAATACCCTTTTAGCGTAAACCATAAGCGTAAACAGAAAAAAACATCTCCCTAGTTCTTTTACAAAGTCACAAACCAGATACAATGAAACAGGCATTAAATGTTCAAACCATTTTCAAAAAGGACGATTTTATTCTCAAAATATTGCTCTATCTGTAATTGACCCTTTGAAGTTAACACTCCTATCACATCAATGACTTCTAACAGAAAAATAATCAGTTCATATAAACTTTGCAGAAAATTCCAAAAAAATCGACGCAACTCCATGAACCCTTAACCAATCTACTAAATGTGAGCAGTTTCCAAAACCTTGCCAAAAGTTATTTGTTATATGTTCCACCAAGGTCGTAAAATGTGTCTTTAAGGACAGGCACAGTGATCTTCAGTTAATAACAATGGCCGTTTGTAAATGCTGCATTTTCTCGGGGAAAAGTCACCAATAACCAGGTTATCAGAAATCGGGTACCTTTCATGAATAAATAAAAATAATTTTAATTATTTAATATTTTGAATCTCAAAGAAACTAGAAAATTTTTGTCCGATCACATTTTTGACCCTCATTGCTTACTTTCACTCGAAATATTTAAAAATTTTAAAATATAGATATAAAGGGTTAAGTGACAAAACTTTTCAGTAATAGTCAAGTTCCCAAATCAATTATTTACTTCCACAAAGCTATTATGGTTTTCGGTGTACCGTTTCGTCAAGTTCAAGAAGGTTGATAATATCCCTTTTATTTTTAATCTTCTAATGCTTATAAGTCAAAAAATTAAAAAGCCATTAACCATAAAGCAATTTATAGCCATTTAAAAGCCGTGCAAGTATTTATAAATAAATTTTAGATTTGATTCTTAGTTTTTGAAATCCAGTGATTATCATTTCGATATTTTTATACTTTGAAGTAATTTGAAAATGCGGATCTAATTTCGATACTTCCATATTTTGAACTATTTTAAAAATAATTAAAGAAGATAAACCACCCACAAAGAAAATGTTATTCACAAAAATCCTTTCGGCTCCATCGCCCTTAACACACTGCCGATTTTTTATATGCAGGTGTGGTAAATGTAACGGGTATCATTTTATTTTTTGCAACTTATTGCATTTGTGATATAATTAGTTTTTGCGCTATAAATAATTAAATAAGATCTATAAAATTGTAAATGTAACAAGAAAGATCAATCATGTTTAAAGCATTGATTATGAAACACTTTTCAACTTCAATGCAATTTTATTTAAACATGTCTAAAATGCAATACATTCCTCGGTAATATTTTAAAACTTATCCCAATACTACATTAGTTTATTATATTTGAAAACTTAAACCTTCATCGAAAAAAATGAACTTCATTCAAATGACGGCATTGAAATACAAATTGCCTGATTTAAACATCTCTAAAATGCGATACATTCCTCTATAATATTTTTAAACTATCATAATACTACGATAATTTATTATATTTAAAAACTGCATCGAAAACAACAGAAATTCATTCAAATGACGTCATAGAAAAAATAACGCGCTTGGATCTCTCTATAAAACAGCATTTCATTCAAAACTTTTTCCCATTCATTTCATTCATCACAATACTATAATAATTTATTTTATTTAAAAATGAAGACCATGGATCAACAAGTAATTAAACTCTATGCTTAAAACTTCATCGAAGTCCTTCTCTTTATAAACTCAATGAATATTTCATTCATATCAGCTATGCAGACTCCATGGGTTACATAATTTTGTGTTAAAGAAATACAGCAATTCTAATACAACTCATTCAACATATTTTGCTGTTTACATTTTACATAAGTGAAAAATAGGCTTCGCTGTAGAAATAATCAAATTTGGATGATCATTTAAACTCAAACATATTGTCATTGCGTTGTTTCAGTATGTCGATGCACAGAATTTAAGCAAAAATAAAGAGGTTTTAGGACGGATACAACACTCAATATGAATTAAAAAGAACTTAAAAAATCACAATTAGGAGACAATATGGATGCTATATATCATTTTGAAGTGGGTCATGTGATCTTTTCATATCATGGCCACGTGATCGCTTCATATAAGAGGTGTAGTTATCATTTTAATTTTTATTTAAAAACTACTGAATATATTTCGCTGTATTTTTTCATATATTTTATGGAACAATTTGAATATTACCTAAAATTTTCGAAGCAATTTGTGAATTTTAAATTCGCTCAAAAATGTTTGAAAAATTAGGTCCCATAGGGTTCAATGTATTTCATCTTTTCAATACGGGTTCAATCAAAAACTAATTGGATTATGTTATTCATTTATATTCCCATAGATCCTATAGTTCGTCTGAACAACATACTAAAATTTCATTTTAATGAAGTCATTTTTACAGCAGTTATCGTGCTAACGGACAGTCAGACAGACAGACAGATAGATAGGATGAACAAAGTCATAAACACTTTTCAACTTTGTTGTAATGTGTTAAAAACAAATAGCAGACAGAAATTTAAAATGCAAATCATATACTGGGATGTTTCAATTCGATTATTCCGGAGATTTTGAAATGGGGGTTAATGACAAAATTCCAGATGTCATTTCACGCAAACCCTAACTACCGATTTGGGAATAATTTAGAATCCAAAATAAATATAATTTGCTCCAGGACAAATCGGGAAATTAGTTTTGTCAAGGGCTGTAAATGAATGGACACATCACTATGGAAGTATCTCTCTCAATGCTTTTGTAATTCCATCATTCATGTTAAGTTCATTTGCATCTGCTCTTGTTAGATCTAAAGGCTATCATAATCTATTACATGTGTATGATGTATTGTCGAGTTGTGGCTAATTGAACTTATAACAGTCGCTCGCTTAGGTTACATTCTAAAGAACTCTTAATATGAAATGTATTGGGGAATCGTATAGCATACAATCCTCAGTTGGCGCGCTTTAAAATGGATAATCATTTTGGGGTGAGTTTCTTGCGATCCGAAAATACATGTCAGCAAACAACAACAAATAGTAATATGGAGGTGGGACAGCTCAGTGGTTATCGCGCCGCGGGAATTACACTCGGGCGACCGAAGTTCCATTCCCGGTTTCGCCCAAACTGTCCCAGTGTTCGCACGGGTTACAGACACTTTAAATAGGTGGGTCCGTATATCCTTCCGAAAGGTTATTGGTAGGAGATGGAGAGGACGGTCTATGTGGATGCCGCCCCCACTGGATTCTTGCTTAAATTCTGTAGCACTGTTCCAATCATTCAAACAGATACCTGCCACCTTCTTGTAGAGGGCGCCGTAGCCCAGTGGAATTACGCACGGGAATTGCAACAGTGGGGAGCGCTGGTATTTTGCACGTAAGTAATTAAAGACAAGAAAGCTCAATCATGCTTAAAGCATTGATTATGAAACACTTTCCAACTTCAATGCAATTTTATTTAAACAAGTCTAAAATACAATACATTCCTCGGTAATATTTTGAAGCTTATCACAATACTGCATTAATTTATTATATTTGAAAACTTAAACCTTCATTGAAAAAAATGAACTTCATTCTAATGACGGCATTGAAATATAAATTGCCTGGTTTAAACATCTCTAAAATGTTATACATTCCTCGGTAATAGTTTTAGAATTATTATAATACTACGATAATTTATTATATTTGAAAACTTCATCGAAAACAACTGAAATTAATTCAAATGACGTCATAGAAAAAATTACACGCCTGGATCTCTCTATAAAAACAGGATTTCATTCATAACTTTCTCCCATTTATTTCATTCATCACAATACTATAATAATTTATTTTATTTAAACATTTTGTTTAAATAAAAGACCATGGAGCTACAAAAAATTAAACTCTATGCTTGAAACTTCATCGAAAAAAATCGTCCTTCTCTTTATGAAATCAATTAATATTTCATTCATATCAGCCATGCAGACTCCATGGACTAAATTATTTTGTGTTAAAAAAATACAGGAATTCTAATAAAACTCATTCTATATATTTTGCTGTTTACATTTTACATAGGTGAAAAATATACCTAGTTGTAGAAATAATCAAATTTAGATGAGCATTTAAACTCAAATATATTGTCATTGCATTGTTTCAGTATGTAGATGCACAGAATTTAAGCAAAAATAAAGTAGTTTTAGGACGGATACAACACTCAATATGAATTAAAAAGAACTTAAAAAATCACGATTTTGAAACAAGATGGATGCCATATATCATTTTGAAGTGGGTCATGTGATCGTTTCATATCATGGTCACGTGATCGTTTCATATCATGGTCACATGATCGTTTCATATAAGAGGTGTAATTATTATTTTAATTTTTATTTAAAAAACTACTGAATATATTTCGCTGAATTTTTTTTTATATATTTTATGGAACAATTTGAATATTACCTAAAATTTTCGAAGCAATGTGTGAATTTTAAATCCGCTTAAAAATTTTTTGAAAAATTAGGTCCTATAGGACTCAATTTATTTCATTTTTCGACCCGGGTTCAATCCAAAACTAATTGGGTAATATTATTCATTTATATTCCCATAGGTTCTACAGACCGTCTGAACAGCATACTAAAATTTCATTTTGATTAAATTATTTTTATGGCAGTTATCGTGCTAAAGGACAGACAGACAGACAGACAGAATGAACAAAGCCATAAACACTTTTCAACTTTGTTGTAAAGTGTTAAAAACGGTTTATTTGTGGAATATATTTTACTAAAATGAAAGACAACACCGTTTAAAATAAAAGACAACACCGGTGGTAGGGGAAGGACGGTACGGTCCCTGTGGATGCCTTCCCTACTGGGTTCCGGTCTAAATTGAGTGGCACTTCCCGGCCGTCCAAACAGCTACCTTACACCTTTCTGGTAGGTCGGACGGTCCGGGTCTCAACAACAACACCTTTATGTAAGGTCGGACGATCTGCCTCGAATAATCAAAGAATAACATGATAAATATTCAGATTAAAATTCTTTAAAAATACAAGTAGTAGCAAATGGTTATTAATACAAAATAAATTAAAAAATGAACGATGCATAATTTTATTAATTTGAATTTGAAAAGCAGTTAAGTTTTTAATTAGGAGTATTTAAAAGAAAACCTGTTTTCTTTTTAATAATTAAAATTTTTAAAGTTTGTATAATTTGCAATAGTGAAGAGCGCTGGCATTTTGCACGTAAGTAATTAAAGAAAACGGTTTATTTGCGGAATATATTCTACTAGAATAAGAGACAACACTCTATCACCGTCTGCGTAGTCAAATATTCAGCTTGGTTTTCAGTATCTAATGCCAAACCCAATGGAGAACTTCAGAATACTTCTCTAGATATATTTCTAAAATCCTGTTTAATTTCTATAAATTAATTTAAAATCCTACTTTCCAAAAGAAATCTAAAAAATAATATCTGTAAAATATCTAGTTGTATTTTTGTGAATGACATTTACATATTTTTATATTTAATCTATTGGCGGATCTAAGTACATATACATAGGCAAACGACGATGATATTCTGATTTATTCAAGTTGTTTTATTATTTTTTTATTCAAATTTAGTTCTCGGTCCAAACCTAATATTTTACTGTTCCCGCCGTCTAACACCCTTGCAACCTTACACGCCCCCTCACTTATACATATGCTAGTAATCGATATCGATTTCTATTATTTCCTCAGTGTAAAATAGGCTAAAAATTCGATGTCAAAAGCAAATGGAAGAAGAATACATTAACAATTACGTTATGCAAATCATTGGTATATATGGCCTTTCAAAGACACTGATTGGCCGAAAGCAATCGCGCTGCGATTGGTTATAATGCTCCCAATACTTTATTGTTATAGTTTTACCGCAACAATGATTTTTACTTTAAACAAATAACTAAAATTTTCGAAGCAATGTGTGAATTTTAAATCCGCTTAAAAATTTTTTGAAAAATTAGGTCCCATAGGACTCAATTTATTTCATTTTTCGACCCGGGTTCAATCCAAAACTAATTGGGTAATATTATTCATTTATATTCCCATAGGTTCTACAGACCGTCTGAACAGCATACTAAAATTTCATTTTGATTAAATTATTTTTATGGCAGTTATCGTGCTAAAGGACAGACAGACAGACAGACAGAATGAACAAAGCCATAAACACTTTTCAACTTTGTAGTAAAGTGTTAAAAACGGTTTATTTGTGGAATATATTTTACTAAAATGAAAGACAACACCGTTTAAAATAAAAGACAACACCGGTGGTAGGGGAAGGACGGTACGGTCCCTGTGGATGCCTTCCCTACTGGGTTCCGGTCTAAATTGAGTGGCACTTCCCGGCCGTCCAAACAGTTACCTTACACCTTTCTGGTAGGTCGGACGGTCCGGGTCTCAACAACAACACCTTTATGTAAGGTCGGACGATCTGCCTCGAATAATCAAAGAATAACATGATAAATATTCAGATTAAAATTCTTTAAAAATACAAGTAGTAGCAAATGGTTATTAATACAAAATAAATTAAAAAATGAACGATGCATAATTTTATTAATTTGAATTTGAAAAGCAGTTAAGTTTTTAATTAGGAGTATTTAAAAGAAAACCTGTTTTCTTTTTAATAATTAAAATTTTTAAAGTTTGTATAATTTGCAATAGTGAAGAGCGCTGGCATTTTGCACGTAAGTAATTAAAGAAAACGGTTTATTTGCGGAATATATTCTACTAGAATAAGAGACAACACTCTATCACCGTCTGCGTAGTTAAATATTCAGCTTGGTTTTCAGTATCTAATGCCAAACCCAATGGAGAACTTCAGAATACTTCTCTAGATATATTTCTAAAATCCTGTTTAATTTCTATAAATTAATTTAAAATCCTACTTTCCAAAAGAAATCTAAAAAATAATATCTGTAAAATATCTAGTTGTATTTTTGTGAATGACATTTACATATTTTTATATTTAATCTATTGGCGGATCTAAGTACATATACATAGGCAAACGACGATGATATTCTGATTTATTCAAGTTGTTTTATTATTTTTTTATTCAAATTTAGTTCTCGGTCCAAACCTAATATTTTACTGTTCCCGCCGTCTAACACCCTTGCAACCTTACACGCCCCCTCACTTATACATATGCTAGTAATCGATATCGATTTCTATTATTTCCTCAGTGTAAAATAGGCTAAAAATTCGATGTCAAAAGCAAATGGAAGAAGAATACATTAACAATTACGTTATGCAAATCATTGGTATATATGGCCTTTCAAAGACACTGATTGGCCGAAAGCAATCGCGCTGCGATTGGTTATAATGCTCCCAATACTTTATTGTTATAGTTTTACCGAAACAATGATTTTTACTTTAAACAATAGTAAGTTTTCAACAATATGTTTTATGAGACTTTATTTTGCAACAATGCCTATTTGAAGTTATTTATTAAAACAATCGACATCAGTCGAAAAGATTAAAATATTTCAAATTGATTTAAGTTCGTTTTCCATAGCCAAAAATCTCATACCACATTTGAAAATGTTGAATTTAATTTGTAAAAAGTCCAGTGAGACAATGATCTCTAAGCAAAATATCAGAAAGAGAGCTTTCAGTGAGTTGAAGAAAGAGTATTGCATTAAAAACCTCATCCACAAAGATAGATACGAGGAAATTTGGAAACTGAAACAAAGAGGCACAGGAGAAAGTATGGCAGTAAAAATAAAGCCTTGGTGCTGGTCGAAAACTGGAGAGCTGTGTATCTGGCCAACATTGGAACATGACAATATCCTGCCTGTCATCGAGCGGATATTTGTAGCTGGAGGAGACGTCCATATTCTTCCCTACTTCAGCAGAACACTCGGATGGTACTTTGACAACGACACTTTTCTAAAAAAGCTGGAGTTTCAGGTAACAGTGGAATGGATGGAAGGAGTTCTCAAAGGTCTTGCTTTCCTACACGAGAGAGGTTTCGTTTACCTAAACCTGCGACCAGGAAATGTCCACATCTCTCAGTCAAGGGCAGTCCTGGGAGATTTCTCGTACGCAGATGAGGCGGGACACCCAGTAAGAGAGTGAGTATATTTCGACTATGTAATATATGTGTATATACAAAAGTGAATTAGGCAATAGGTAATATAAGGGGTTACTTAGGGAATCATCGGAGTAGAAAGGGGTATACTGCAATCATTACATTTAAATATTTAAAATAGAAATAATTGAGCACGTGTATTCGCATATCTTTTTAATTATTCATATATGTTACGTATAAACTAATATCTTATATTCAATATAATCATTTGCAACATGTATGAGATGATTAGAAAATAATATTTTTTAGCTTTTTGCTTATCGGTATTTTATTCGATTTTCCATCCGCGAAATTCGACTGGTTTTTCTCAAAAAATGTTCAACTGATTAAACCTGAATGTGTGATACACAAGTAAGTATTACGTGGAAGTGAAAACAACTTCACGATATATAGAATAAAGTTCTGTTCCATGACTGTTTTTTTTTATCATGTGAAAAGAAAGTGTTTTGCGGTTTTGGCAATGTTGATTTCAGAAATATTTTGTGTTTAGTCTTAAATCTATATATTCTTATTTCAGCCTTTTAAATTATTAATACACTTTCACCTCTGCTCCTTGTGATTGCATATCATTCGTGGTCTTACGTCATGTTACCTGCAAATTAACCCTTGCTTGTGGTTATGTCCGGTAGTTAAACTGTAATTTTGATGATATACTAAAAACATTCTATCATATATTCCAAAGTTCTTAAACTTGTAAAAACCTAAAAATCATTCTTCTGAAAACACTCAAAAATATCTGAAATTTGTAAAGTTCCTCTAACCTGAAAACGTCCTAGCAATATACTGAAAGTCTTAAATAAACTGAAAGTGGACCTATTGACCAGTTTCCCTACGTGTACAAATATGTACTCTACATGTAATTAAATGGAACTTTCCTAAAAATAAAAACATTAAAATAAAAGAGAGAACACAGATTTTAGGTTTTCAAAATCTAACGTTTATTAAAATTTAAACTTCATTTTTAAAATAATTTCCAAAATATTTTACATCTCATTAACTAAAATCAAACATCTTAAATAATAAAAATAAATGGAATGGCCGGTCGTATAGTGGTAAAAAAAAACGTTAGAATATTAAATTTTAAAGTTAACAATATTAAACTTATACAATTATTTGCCTAAACTAGAATTTGTGATAAAAGAACATAAGTTAGCCAAAAGGGAATTTAGAACAAAAGTTAAAGAACCACAGGTTCAGGTGACCTAAAGTATATAGGTCAAAAGGGGTCTTATTTCTGTGCTAACTCAATAAAACTTTAAATAAGGCAAAAGTAAACTAGTCTGAGACTTGAAGGAAAAGAATTATATCACCAAGGGTCCAGTAGAAGAACGGCAGAGATCGGCGGGAGGGAGGCAGAATCACCAAACGTGCTGCAGACCCAGGGAAAACCAGAAGAGGAAAATCCATGGCACAGGATCTTATTTCTGTCCAGTAGAAATCTGGAAAAACGATCGCTCCACGAATTCAGACTCCACCGGAGATTCTCCAAATCAGCCGGACGTCCAGCAATAAACATCATTTCTCCAAGTTGCAGCACCGAACTTCTGACATCAGAACGAAAACCAAAAATATATGTCCGTCTATTGAGCACGGAAATATTGATTCCATTCCTCATGTAAAGAGCTGCACAACTCGGGTAAATAAACAAATTGCCACTTCCTCGGCGGACATCGCATAAATCGCGGAACTTCTTGGATCAACATTTAGCAGACAGGAAACTAATTAGCAAGACTGAAGAGGCAGGAATTCAAAACATCTCCATTCAGTAATGGAAGATGCTACATTTTCAGAGGCTCGTTAAAAATGATTTTTGTTCTCTGGACGTAGACAAAACCCCGGTGCATTCCAAAGGAGAATATTTGAAAAAAACTGAACAAATTTCGTTCCATTATGAATCGCGTGCGCGCCGTAGCGCAATTGCCACTTCAAAGTATTACATCTCCATTCTAATCAAAAAAGGGAAGAGTAAGAGAAGAACGAAAAAACGCGCGATTTTACTTATATACTGTCAAACATCGCTGCCACAGATTGTAAACAAAATTATCAATGAACGATAAAATAATTAATGACAGACGATTTTAATATTACGATCAACCAATTAAAAACTCGAAACGTTAAAGAAGAGAAATGGAATTTTAGAGCAGACGAAAATTAAAAAGAAATGAAGTGAAACGATTTGGAAAATACGAATTCGGCAATAATTTAAATATGGACGATTCTGAAATATTTAAAAAGCTGAAAATAGAATAAAACTGTAAAATTGCGATGAATTAACCAATTTTTAACCGAGAGCAATAAATTTGGAATCAAATTAAAGGGAATAAAAAGGGCAATAAATGGAATCACAAATTAGCCAATTTAAATAAATTTAAATTGCTAAAACTTAAAAAGAACGAACTTTTGCCGTTTTTAAAACAAAACCTATGGAATAGAATATATTTGAACAAAGAATATCAAAAACCTAAACAATCGGAAAATGGATAACTAAAAGAGAAATACTATGTAAATAAGACCCCTGAACACATTTAAACTAAAAACAAAATACCTAAAATAATTAAATATCTAAAAGTATAACCCAACAACTCCTTCGAACGTCCCAAAAAAATTTTTCATTTGAAAAATGAAAAATTTTAGCTAACACATGACAAAATTCCGCGAAACGAAGGAGAAAAAAAAAAAAATCAAAATCTCAACTACATCTGTAACATGAGCCATAAAAATCATATAAAAAATCAAATTCCTTATAAATAAATCAATAATCAAATAATCACTTCACTAAACACTTTCATAATATCAATTATCATAAATTTTTCAACTCTAAAATAAACATGTAGATTCAACATTAAACTCTCTAACTTCATTATAACTCTATATTATGAAAATTCATCAATTCATTTTAAGATGCTCCAACAAATACGTCATCAAAGAGAAACAGTAGAAAAATAATAAACAGATCTCTATATCATTAGCTGTCATGAATAAACATAAATTTTAACGAAAACTTTGGACCAGCCAAAGAATTCCAATAATCTAAACAATAAATTTTGAAATGGTACCTTCAACATAACAACCAATAAATATAAATCAACAAATTCATCACCATCTCCTCCTCTACAAAGAAAACAAATATTCGAAGCATATTACTCTATTTAAATAATATCAATTTTGGCTCAAGTTACAAAAAAAAATTTTTGTGGAATATTTACCCCCAAAATAACAAACTCAATTCCCTAACAATTTGGAACTGAACTCAAATTTAACCGACTTGCTTACAAATTATACTATAAACTGATTACTTGGCAAATTAGATCGTTCAAAATACAAATATACATAAAAATGACCTTATGCATCATTTTACACTAATAACAATAAACGCGATTCAACTAGAT
Source organism: Amaurobius ferox (assembly GCA_951213105.1). Classification (NCBI taxonomy): domain Eukaryota; kingdom Metazoa; phylum Arthropoda; class Arachnida; order Araneae; family Amaurobiidae; genus Amaurobius; species Amaurobius ferox. Next base: position 135,227,180 of record OX578146.1, on the reverse strand, counting down.
TTTGTGCAACATCTTGCACTCTCAACAATAATAATCTCAAATATCATATCTGTATATCTCTGGTAATCTCAAACAATTCTCATAAAAATCAAAAAAAAAATTAAGACAAGGGGCCGAGGGTTGTGAGTCCTCTCAAAGGTTGTGAATCTTTTTTGAACCCAAAAAAATAGCACAAAAATATCCATCAAGTATAAGTAGTACATTTAAATTCACTAACAGCCAAGTGTATCACATTACTTTAACCAAAATATCAAAGAAAAAATCAAATTACAAATCCCCATTTAAATTTCAAAACCAAAAGTACTCAAATTGCATTGCACAATTTAAAATATTCCACTTAAAAAAAATTTAATTCTCCTATAAATAAAATAAATTTTTCCACTTTAACGACCAAAAAAATTTTAAAGACAGTATTAAAAAATATCAGATTCAGAATTAAGAACAAACAAACTGATTTTATCACCACTCTATTTGAGTATGAAAACCAAACAAATGATCAATGTGAAGAACAAGATAACTCAAGATGACATTTATGTCACACTCATATTGGAGTGTAAAAAACACCTGCATTACCCAATTTTTCAATAAATCAACAGTATTTCATCATCTACATTCACATATCAGTGAGGATTTAAATCTCAATTCCAAATCAGAACATAAAAAATTCTAAGTCGAAAAACTACTGCTTTAATTCTATACAATTTAACTTTAAAAAAAAATATTCTCATTAAATTTACTCAATTAATTTCATTCTATTTCATCAAAACAAATTCTAAGTTGCTGGGAGCGTGGGTTACAGGAACAACAAAATAAAAAAAATTTGTTAATGAGATGGGATTAGAACAAAAAATGTAAATACTCTAAAGTGCGTTCTTCAAATACTTAAAACTTCCCAAACTTATGAATTAAATTTAATTTCAAACTACTTCAAATAATAAAATTCAAATCAAATTAACTTACATTAAGGAATGCTTAAATAAAAATTCTAAATGAAAAAGTCAAATTCAAAAATTCCTAAGTTTCCTCAAAAAATTCTAAATAAAAATATTTAAATTAATCCTAAAATTTTAATCAAAATATTAAAATAAATTCCTATAATTTAGTTTAAGAACATTCTAAAACATCCTGCCTTAGTTTAAGAACATATTAAAATTTCAACAGTAATCACTTTTAGAATAAACAGGTATGAAATCATTTTACTGAAATTTCATTTTTAAGAACAAAAATTATCAAGAACATCTATTACAGTTAGCATGAATAAGCCCCTAGACTGGTCAAACGGCGCCAATTGTTCGGTAGAAAAAGTTGTATTTAATGATATACTAAAAGCATTTCTAAATATTCCAAATTCCCAAAGTTTTTAAACCTAAACATCATCAAAATTATATATGAAAATGCACCATTTGACCAGTTTCTCCCTAAATTTACAAATATGTAACTAAATATGTAATTTAATGGAACTTTCCTAAAAATAAAAACATTAAAAGTAAAAGAGAGAGAGAACACAGATTTTAGGTTTTCAAAATCTAACGTTTATTAAAATTTAAACTTCACTTTTAAAATAATTTTCAAAACATTTTACAACATCTCATTAACTAAAATCAAACATCTTAATTAATAAAAATAAATGGAATGGCCGGTCGTATAGTGGTAAAAAAAAAACGTTAGAATATTAAATTTTAAAGTTAACAATATTAAACTTATTCAATTATTTATCAAAACTAGAATTTGGAATAAAAAGAACATAAGTTAGCCAAAAGGGAAATTTAGAACAAAAGTTAAAGAACCACAGGTTCAGGTGACCTAAAGTATATAGGCCAAAAGGGGTCTTATTTCTGTGCTAACTCAATAAAACTTTAAATAAGGCAAAAGTAAACTAGTCTGAGACTTGAAGGAAAAGAATTATATCACCAAGGGTCCGGTAGAAGAACGGCAGAGATCGGCGGGAGGGAGGCAGAATCACCAAACGTGCTGCAGACCCAGGGAAAACCAGAAGAGGAAAATCCATGGCACAGGATCTTATTTCTGTCCAGTAGAAATCTGGAAAAACGATCGCTCCACGAATTCAGACTCCACCGGAGATTCTCCAAATCAGCCGAACGTCCAGCAATAAACATCATTTCTCCAAGTTGCAGCACCGAACTTCTGACATCAGAACGAAAACCAAAAATATATGTCCGTCTATTGAGCACGGAAATATTGATTCCATTCCTCATGTAAAGAGCTGCACAACTCGGGTAAATAAACAAATTGCCACTTCCTCGGCGGACATCGCATAAATCGCGGAACTTCTTGGATCAACATTTAGCAGACAGGAAACTAATTAGCAAGACTGAAAAGGTAGGAATTCAAAACATCTCCATTCGGTCATGGAAGATGCTACATTTTCAGAGGCTCGTTAAAAATGATTTTTGTTTTCTGGACGTAGACAAAATACCGATGCATTCCAAAGGAGAATATTTGAAAAAAAACTGAACAAATTTCGTTCCATTATGAATCGCGCGCGCGCCGTAGCGCAATTGCCACTTCAAAGTATTACATCTCCATTCTAATCAAAAAAGGGAGTAAGAAAAGTAAGAGAAGAACGAAAAAACGCGAGATTTTACTTATATACTGTCAAACATCGCTGCCACAGATTGTAAACAAAATTATCAATGAACGATAAAATAATTAATGACAGACGATTTTAATATTACGATCAACCAATTAAAAACTCGAAACGTTAAAGAAGAGAAATGGAATTTTAGAGCAGACGAAAATTAAAAAGAAATGAAGTGAAACGATTTGGAAAATACGAATTCGGCAATAATTTAAATATGGACGATTCTGAAATATTTAAAAAGCTGAAAATAGAATAAAACTGTAAAATTGCGATGAATTAACCAATTTTTAACCGAGAGCAATAAATTTGGAATCAAATTAAAGGGAATAAAAAGGGCAATAAATGGAATCACAAATTAGCCAATTTAAATAAATTTAAATTGCTAAAACTTAAAAAGAACGAACTTTTGCCGTTTTTAAAACAAAACCTATGGAATAGAATATATTTGAACAAAGAATATCAAAAACCTAAACAATCGGAAAATGGATAACTAAAAGAGAAATACTATGTAAATAAGACCCCTGAACACATTTAAACTAAAAACAAAATACCTAAAATAATTAAATATCTAAAAGTATAACCCAACAGTTACATAGATTTTCATATTATAAGTTGAGCCTCATAGGAAAACAACACTTTAAATATTTATTCTTAGAATATGTAAATGCCAGTCTATGCCTGATGAATGAATGCGCGAGTTTGAGGTTTTAGCTTTAAAAGAAAAGCTACAACTAAATTATTTTCCAAATTTTGAAAAAATGAAAACTGTTTTCGAAAGCTACGATTTTGGCATGCATGTCTTCTATAGGGGAGATGCCAGAAAAAAATCAGTATAAACTTTCCAAAAAAATGTAATTCAATGCAAAGGGAGGAAATCGATTACAAACTTTCTATAAAGGTAAAAAATGAGAACTAAACCTATCAAAAAGATAAAATTCTCACCATCCCGATGCCTTGAAGATAGAGTAGTGCCTATAAAGATGTATAAAGTAATTACAAAAATAGTAATATTGTAATGAATCCCAATATGAAATGTCTAAACATATTTTTGACTCTGAACAGATCGGGGATTGCTAAATTCCATCGCCCCCCGGAGTGTTTTACAGCGGCTGAAGTATGGGGACAACCTCTGGATGTGTGGTCCTTTGGAATGCTGGCTCTTACCATCTGGACCGAACTCTCTGCAAAGGAACCGCCTAAGGACATCCAGAACTGGGAGACGGATGTCTTCCCACCTGTCTTTGGTGCTCTGCAGGTTGATGACTTCTGTGAATTTTTAATTTTTTTGCTCTAATATTCCCATATTTTTTATCTTCTAGATATTTTAACGATATAAGCCTACAGATCAAAAAAACATTATCTGACATTCATTTTGGTTTTAATATAAAAAATTACAACTAAGGCAAAACTTAACTAATTTCCTATATATTAGTATTAAAACTTAACTGTGACAAAAATTAGAACTCAAACTATTTTTAATTATTTAAATGCTCCGTAAAGTTACTTAAAGGATAATTTCTTATGACTTTTTTTTATTAGAAAACGAAAAACACCCATTTTAGAACACTAGCATGAACCATTTTCGACATATTGCATATATTTTATACACATTACTATAAAATTAAAAAAATATATTAACTATTCTGAAATATGCCAACTTTCCATACTCAATATTATGCGATAACTGTATTAAGACTATTCATGTGAATCTAACTCGTTCCATTCACGAGAGAAGATACTCTAGGGAATAGTTTTGAATTTTGACGCCTGACATTTTGCCAATAGCAGTTTATATGATAAAGGACTTCTCTCGATTTGTTTTAAACGCCTGGCGATACATTTGGGCACTCATTTAGCGAAATATCGCCAACTTGATCATATTTTACCCCAGAGTAACGAAATGATCGCAAAAATTTCAAAAATGACTAAATTAGCAAAATTGAAGAGCTAATTTATTAAAATATTTTATACATGGTGTATCCCTAGTAGCATTTAATATTGGTCTAATATTATACGCATATGGTATATTTTATCATTACTTTGGAAACATTTCCTATGGTATCCCAATATTGGGCACATATTGTGGTTACATTGAACTTTAATATTGGCTCAATATTTCCATTACAATATTACGCCAATATTCGTATTACATTGGAAATATTTCAAATGAAACGCCAGTATTACAGGAGTTATATTGCCCCAATATTTTAAGCTATTATTGTGGTAATTCCGTCAAAATGTACATTTTTCATAGTAGTCTAATATTTGCAGTATTGTCTTTTAATATTTGCATTGCTACTAAGGATATTACTTATATAGGATGTGTGCGATCAGTATAAATTATTGTCGATTTAGTGTCAAACAAAATGTAGGTTAATTCGGTACTTTTGCATGTTGCCATCCCAAAAAGCGTCCAATGTAGAGTCAACGTTGGAAACATTGTGCAGTGGATCTCACACATCCTCTTTTTACTGTGAAAGAATGTAATTCGTTGCATAATATACAGAAAGTTATTTTTGTTTTAATAGTTGCTTAATAGGTTGTCAGAATTGTTGGAATTTGCAATAAGAAACACGCATAAAAAGCATATTATGAATCTAAAATGTCTCGCTGCATATCCCGCCAACTTAGCTAATAGTATTGATAAGCATTTAAAATAGTATATAAAACTATAAATTATACATAATACTTTGTTGATTTTTGTTACTAAGCTTTAGTTTGTTTAACAATGCCGGGTGATTAGAATCGAAAGTAGTTTCAACAGTCAAAATTGAAAATTGCCCCGTTAGGTTCTGTCCCGTGGTCGAGTTAAGCCTTTTATGAACGGCATGGAAAGCTTTGGAGAGATTTTATCCCACAATCCATCCGGTTCATTTAGGCTACTTCCGGAGAAAAATGGAAAATGTATCTGTTAGATTTGTTCCAGGAAACGATATCGATACTGTACGCTCAACTTCTAAACCATTGGAAGGATGCTCCGGTGTCTGGATGTATTCAAAAACTGGATCTCCACCCTGTTGGCAAGGGATAAAAAATACGACTCAGTTGGGTTCTGTCCATTAGTCGATACATAAGGTTTGCCCGTTTCAGCCTTCTAAGTCACCATAGGACTTCTGGGGTGAGGGGGGATCTGAAAAACTTTCTTAAAACTAGTTGTTCCGCCCCCGGTGGGGAGAATAAATAAAAAATTTGCAAGGTAGCGTTCTGGCCGATGGTCAATACTACGAGTGCGTAAAGATCCAAACTTCTAGGTCTAAAGCTAAGTTTTGAGAGGTCTGTAAAGACAAAAACACGTTAAATATTTACATACAGTGATAATTATTATAAATTAAATACATACGTAAATTATTGAGATAAATATATTTGACTTAAACAGCTATATCTCATAAAATTGTGCAGGACGTCAACTACTTATGAATATATGCACAGATAGGAAGACAAATCTAAATTTGACTTAATATTTTATGAATATTTTTTATAGAATTTCGATGCCAATCTGCAGCAAAGATTCCCTGATGAATGGATTATGTCCAGGAACAAATCGGTGGCGCTCAATGTTGTCAGAGCTTGCCTGAAATACAATCCGGTATCTAGACCCAGTACTAAACGCCTATTGGATCATCCACTCTGGTTTCCTGATTGGGCACATGAGCAGACCTGCCATGTGGATACAATTCGGAAGATGCGGGGATGTTTTGAAGATGATGATCCATGTAAGAATGATCTATAACACTTCTTTATTAAGAATAGTTTCAAGGCCGGATCTAAGACCGGCCTTTATTTATGGTCTACATTGGCCATTGTTTTGGATATCGGTAGCAATATTTACCTAATTTAGTCATCATAATAAAAGAAAAGACAAGGCCCAATAGGACTACGGACTATAACTTTATTTTCTCTTTTTATACAGCCAGTCATAGAATACATTTCAAGACTTTAAAATGTATGTTTGTAGTGACATTTTGCCATATTTTACCCCGGTTAAAATGCATCGCAAAATCTTCTCGAGTATTGCAATTGAATCCCGTTTAGAACACGGGTTCTCTCTGAGGGTCTGCAGAAGTCATATAGAAGTGAAAATAGGAGAACACAAATTAGAAGTATTTGTATTTTTCCCGCGATTTATAGAACGCATTTTTAAACGAGGAGTGCTACGACGGACAGGATGTAAACTTAATTAAAAGAAGAAAAAAAGTACAATAGACGAATAAGTAGAGCACACATTTATTCCATTTCACTTCCGATCTGAAATTTGGGAAAATTAACATCCAGTATAAAAGGAAGGACTGTCCTCTCAGTCATTGAATGGGTCGCACAACAATCGTCCAGGACGAAATTCGTGGCCCTAATGCAGACTGGGACATATGCGTTATTTACAGACATTTTAAATATTAGATTTAGTATTTTGTCCACCTTCTCTTGTGAATATCACGCGACTAATCTCGCGTTAAAATTTTGTTTGACTAGTTGATATCCGAAATAGGTTCAAACGGCGCGTGTTGCTTCAACGACGTATCTTGATGAGCATCCTTCTGAGATAAGTCAGCTACTTTTACTTTCCACGCAATACATGGCAGGGTATAATGTATAGGGAAAGAATTGGAATCGTGTCGGAAATCGCAACTCGAATCTCCGTCGGATCTACACGTTTAGAGACCTCTAGACCTCGAAAAAACTAATAGCGGAGACGTCTGCGTGTGTCTGTCTCTGCAATGTATGTATCCATAATAGCTCGAAATCGAATGGACCGAATTTCATAACACTTTACAGGCAAGTCACTTGGAGTGACTGTAGAAGATTAGATTCTGGTACGATTCGGGATTTTAAAAATCCTGTCTTTTTGCAGAATGACCCTCAAAAATCCTATGCATTCAGTCTAGTTAAAACGTATTAACAAAATTTCACAAATTAGATACACACGTTACTTGTTGGTTATCTTGGTGCTGATCAGATTTTAGGAAGTAATAACCGGACTTTTTTGCAAAATAGCTTGTAAAAACCGATTTCGAAGATAAAACAGTTCATCAGAATAAGAATGCATGACTAACACGCACCATACATTTTCTCATCCTTCAAACTTCAAAAATAGGAACAAGAAAATTTTCATATGCTTGCTTTTATTTAGGAATAATTTAAAATTCTATTCACACGAGCATTGAGCTAAGTGTAATGAGGAAAAGCGCTCCACTGTCATCTTTATCGCTGCTCATTTTAAGAGAAAAAGGTACTGAAATCTTCAAATTTCGGCTCAGTGGTTGCAACTAGTGAGGGTACAGTTTAGCAATATTAATCGGACAAAAACGTAGAACATAATTGGAAAAGTATGAAAACAAAGAAAATAAATTTCTCTTAAAAACGGGTCCAAATCTAATAAAATATTTTCTGAAGTGCTTTTCTTAGAATCTGCTATGTATGCAGATTTCAGTACTGTCTGTGATAATCTGTGAGTTTCGGTTTCAGTCTATGATCACGGCAGTATCCTTATTTATAAAACTCTGAAAAATACATTATTAAACACTGAACTCTAATATGCGGATATATAATCCTACTCATTGTATTTCTTTCCTACGTATATTTATTTCCTATTTTTTTTTTTTACAATTTACAGATTGGGGAGTCCTTCAATCCCATTCCTCAAATGAAGATCTCCACAGTCTTCCTGCATCGACGGTCATGGAAAGTGCTGAAGAAAAAATTGTCGATTGTCATAAAGTTGAGGACGTAAGTGGCCGTCCTTTAGATTGGGATGCAGCGACTTTGAAAGGTAAGTTTCATTTCGGTGTATCTTTCCGGTTGTTTCACAGAGAAGAATTTTAAACTCCGCTACATTAGGCAATAATATAGTACAAGAATTTACAACCCGTCAGAAAGGTGTTTAGTGTTACGAAAAAATAACACTCTCATTCCCAATGGAGAATAGATAACTATATTAAGAAATAAGTGCATTATTAAGTAAATAATCTTCCTAAACCAGTTTAAAAAAATAAACAATTTTATAAAATTTTCAACTGTTAATCAACATAAATATTATTATCGTAACATCTATCATGATAAAATGATAATTCAATTATATACATAATTATAATTTAACATACTAAAGTGTCCTGATTTTTTTTTCAAAATGTCATTTGAAGGATAGAAAGGTTTAGAATGTTAATCAACGTTTATATTTGTTTATAATCACTAGAGTCCCAATATTTTGATTGCAATAATCGCAATGAAACCCATTCTGCTCTTGCTTAGTCTCTGAAATATCGTTTCCATCCAACCACATCCATCCCACGCACATTGCCTTAAAGAAGACTGGATCAGAGTTCAGGAATTTTCAAATGCTTCGATTCCGTTTTCTTTCCTTATAAGTTATATATGGAATGTAGTGCATGCAGAGAAAACGAAAATCGAAATATTTTCATCGACATACATATAGGAGATGTTCTACTGCAAACATGTTGCATGGACATACGAATGTATTTATGCAATGCGAAGTTAAAATTCCAACCGATTTCTGATGCAAAAACAGCTTCCTTCGTGTAGATAAATAAAGAGCAACCACACCATCATATTTTTATATGGAAGAAAAAAGCAGATTTTTTAATTATAGATTTTACACTACATAACTAGGCATAGTGTTATGAAAAAATACTCTCCAATCCCAAATGGAAAGTAGGTAACTAAAATTAAAAAATAAGTGCAACTATAAGTAAATAACACTCCTAAATAAGTAACATTCCTAAACCAGCATAGATAAATAAATAAATTTCTAAAATTATCAACTATTAATCAACATAAAAGCAAAACGACGTATCTTGAGATATCACCTCCTGCTTTCACATAGCGGTGCTCCTCTAAAACAGGTAAAAAAGATCAGTAAAGATTTTATACATCATACGTATTCCATAATAATAAGTACGTATCATATGTATATCACAATAATACATATGTGTACCACAAAAAATTTCTTAGGCTATCAGTAATAGATAAAATTTTAAGGCTTCAAAATGTGTACGAAGAAGGAGAGACCTAAAACGATCATAATTTTGAATAATCTAAATGAGAGGACTATTGAGTGGTAAAGAATAAATGGAAAACTTGCACACAATGCAATTCTTAAAGGATCAATTGCAAAATAAGTTATCACTACCTATTACTTATCAATAATAAAAATCAATTAATAATTATAACTTTCGACACGCATCTCTTAGAACCTCGGCTAAATTCTATTCCTGTTATGTAGTGTAAAATATCCATGACTATTGCAATTGCACACTGTATTTTGTAGGCAAAGATGCAAAGCTTGATGTCCCCACTCACAACATCGTGGAGCCAAAGGATTCGGTCGAAGTTTCATATTCTGCCGAACCTGAACAGCATACATTCGACGCAAAGATCAACACTCTACCTGCATCAATAGCCTCAGAAAACGTCGAGGCAGAAAAGTATGCAGTGTTTGGTAGAGATGAGGAAGAATATGACCGTCTCCAGGATTCTGATGCAGAAATAACGGAAGGTATTTTTACTTTAACGATTCTTGCTTATTGCCCAGACAGAGGCTACAAACCTCGCCACCTTAGGAACTTATACTCTATATTCAAAGTTATATATTTTAAAATGGAAGGTATAAAATAATTAAAAAATACCCACTCATTCTGACTTCTAAAACATTTGCGCTCCTAAAATCCACATACACATAGACATCAGGATTTACCTACTGCACGACCTCCCAACAGAACGCAAATAATTTACGACACCCCTGATATTCTAAAAACCTTACTTTCCCCATGCTCCTAAAAGTCACTATATTTTAAATCATGAATATAAAATTAATAATTACCCCAAAGCGACAGTGCTTATTTAAGAAATTAAACTTAATTCTTGGATGATACTGCATTTTCGTCTGTTACAGTTTCGTTGCCTACATCATGTCAATTTGCAACATTTCCCATAGTTACGAAGTTGGAGATGTTTTCCAAATTTATCATCAAGTGAGATACACAGACAGGCAGACAGAAAGTAGATCTTAACACATGGACAAATTTTTAGTCAGAGATGAACTTGACATATCCGTCTCAAGCATGTATATTTTGTTCTTTGACTCTGTTTAGTGCGTTAGAAAATGAGCGGTACGAGATTATTACAATATAACAAGGTATACCTAAAAAAATCTTGCAATTTCAGTATTTAATCTATTTAAAAACATATTATATTGATATAGAAGTATTTCAGAGTCCTAAATTATATATGTTTTTGCATTATTATTGTAACATAGAATGCCTTATTATTGTAACATAGTTTTAGAATAAACCTACCACACCCCTGTGTTTCATAAATGGCAAAAAATGGGGTCCCAGTGCCTGGGGGGATAGCCAGGTACCCTGCCCCTGGGGATTATATCAGGGAACTGGTCCTCCAGGTTGGGGGTTGGGGGTTGGGCGTGGGGCTCACAACTCCGCCTCGGAAAAAATCTTGTTACGAAACCTTTAAGAAATATAACCGGACAGATCTTTGGAAACGACCGAAGAAAGGAAGAGGAAAGCGGCCAATAGAAAGGAATGGTCAAAAATCTTAAAGAAGGTCAAGGCCCTACAAGGGATCTTGTACCATGAGGATGATGATGATGATGATTGTAACATCTATCATGATGAAATGATAATTCAATTACATACAGAATGATTGTTTAACATGATAGAATGTCCAGATTTGTTTTTCAAAAAGTCATTTAAAGGATAAAAAGGTTAAGAGTGTAAATAAACGTTTATAATTGTTCATAATCACTCGAGTCCCAGTAATTAGATTGCAATAATAGAATCGAATCCCATTCTGCTCTTACTTAGTTTCTGAAATATCGTGTCCATCTAACCACATCCATGCCACACACATTACATAAAAGAAGCCTCAGTTCGAGTTCAGGGATTCCCAAAGTTTATATCGACTCAGTTTTCTTTCCCTTTAAGTTATGCAGGCATGTGGTGCATGTAGAGAAAGCAAAAATCGAAATATTTTCATCGACATACGTTCGTATTGGAGGTGTTCCAACCAAAAACTTGTTGCATGCACATACGAATGTATTTATGTAATGTGAAATTAAAATATGAGCTATCAATTGATTATTTATGCAAAAACAGCCTCATTCTTGTGGATAAAAATCGTGCAACCAGAGCACAATATATTTATATTGAAACAAACAGCAGATATTTGTATACTAGTTTCATAAAGTGTGCATATTGATATTAAAAAATACCCTCTCATCCCAAATAGAAAACGGGTAAATAAAATTAAGAAACATGTGCAATTACAAGTAAGTAACATTCCTAAATAAGTAACATTTCCAAACCAGTATAGATAAGTAATTAAAATTCTAAAATTATCAACTATTAATCAACATAAAAGCAAAAATGCGTATTTTGAGATATCATATCCAGCTTTCACACAGACATGCTCCTTAAAAGACAGGTAATAAAAATCATTAAAGATTTTATACTTATGCGTATATCACTATAATAATTACGTATCATAAGTATATCACAATACATTTCTTAGGCTATCTCTCATAGATAAAATTTTATGTGCTGCATGCAGAGAAAACAAAAATGGAAAAATTTTCATCGACATAGGTTCGTAGTGGAGGTGTTCCAACGAAAAACGTGTTGCTTGCACATACGAATGTATTTATGTAATGTGAAATTAAAATATGAGGTATAAATTAATTATTTATGCCAAAACAACCTCCTTTTTGTGGGTAAAAAACGAGAAACCACAGCACCATATTTTTATATTCAAGAAAAAAAAGCAGATATTTTTATACTAGTTTTTACAAAGTGTGCGAATTGGTATGAAAAAATACCCTCCCATACGAAATAGGAAATGGGTAACTAAAATTAAGAAATAAGTGCAATTACAAGTAACTAACTCTCCTGAAACAGTATAGATAAATAATTAAATTTCTAAAATTATCAACTATTAATTAACATAAAGGCAAAAAGGCGTATTTTGAGATATCACATCCTGCTTTCACGCAGACGCGGCCCTCAAAAAAACAGGTAATAAAGATCATTAAATGTTTTATATTTCATACGTGTATCAATATAATAATTACGTATCATACGTATATCACAATACATTTCTTAGGACTAAAAGGCAACTTTGCACACAAAGCAGTTCTTAAAGGATCCATTGCAAAATAAGTTATCACTACATATTAGTCATCAATAATAAAGATCATTTAATGATTATAACTTTCGGTACACATCTCTTAGCACATCGGCTGAGTTATATTCCTGTTATGTAGTGTAAAATATCCATGACTATTGCAATTGCAAACTGTATTTTGTAGGCAAAGATGTAATGCTTGATGTCCATACTCACAACTTAGTGGAGTCAAAGGAACCAGTCGAAGTTTCAGATTTTGCCGAACCTCAACTGCATACATTTGACACACAGATCAACACTCTACCTGCATCAATAGCCTTAGAAAACGTCGAGGCAGAAAAGTATGCAGTGCCTGGTAGAGATGAGGATGAATGTGACCGTGTCCAGGATTCTGATGCAGCAATAACTAAAGGTAATTTTTACTTTGAAGAATCTTGCTTAATTCCCAGTCAGGGTCTACAAACCTTGTCACCTTAGGAACTTATACTCTTTACTAAAATTTATATATTTTATAATGGAAGGTATAAAATAATTCAAAAAATATCTCCCATTCTTACATCTAAAACATTTACGCTCCTAAAATCCACAGACACACATAAACCGCAGAATTTACCTATTGCACGACCTCTCAACAGAGCGCAAATAATTTACAACACCCCAGATATTCTAAACACCTTACTTGCTCCATGCACCAAAAAACCGCTATATTTTAAATCATGAATATAAAATTAATATTTATCCCAAAGCGACAGTGCTTATTAAAGAAATCAAACTTAATTTTTGGATGATACTGAATTTTCGCCTGTTACATTTTCGTTGCCTACATGATGTCAATTTGCAACATTTCTTCATAGTTACTAAGTTGGAGATATTTTCCAAATTTATCATCAAGTAAGATACACAGATAGACTGACAGAGAGAAAGTAGATCTTATCCCATGGACAAATGTTTAGTCAGAGTTGAACATGACATATCCGTCTCAAGCATGTCCATTATGTTCTTTGACTCTGTTTATTGTGTTAGAAAATTAGCGGTACAATATTATTATAATACAACAACGTATACCTAGAAAAAATCTTGCAATTTCAGTCTTTAATCTATTTAAAAACATATTATATTGAGATAGAAGTATTTCAGAGTCCTAAAAGAGATATGCCACACATTGCTTAAAATAAGCCGCGTTTCGAGTTCAGGGATTCCCGAAGTTTACGTGGATTAAGTTTTCTTTCCCTTTAAATCATACAGGATTGTGCTGCATGTAGAGGAAGCAAAAATCGAAATATTTTCATCGACATAGGTTCGTATTGGAGGTTTTTCAACCAAAAACTTGTTGCATGCACATACGAATGTATTAATGTATTGTTAAATTAAAATACGAAATATCAATTGATTATTTATGCAAAAACAATCTCCTTCTTGTAGATAAAAGACGAGCAACCACAACACCATATTTTTATATTGAAGAAAAAAAAGCAGATATTTGTATACTAGTTTTTACAAACTGGGCATAGTTTTATGAAAAAATACCCTCCCAATCCAAATGGAAAATAGGTAACAAAAATTAAGAAATAAGTGCAATTACAAGTAAGTAACACTCCTGAACCAGTATAGATAAGTAATTAAATTTCTAAAATTATCAACTATTAATCAACATAAAGGCAAAAAGGCGTATTTTGAGATATCACATCCTGCTTTCAGTAAGACGTGCTCCTCAATAAAGCAGGTAATGAAGATCATTAAATATTTTATACTTCATACGTATATCACTATAATAATTACGTTTCATACGCATATCACAATATATTTCTTAGGCTGTCACTCATAGATAGAATTTTCAGTCTTCAAAATGTATGCGACAAAAGAGAGCCCTAAAACCGATCAAATTGAATGATTTAAATGACAGGACGATTGAGAGTTTAGGACTAAAGAGCAAACTTGCACACAATGCAGTTCTTAAAGGATCAATTGCAAAAGAAGTTATCATTACATGTTAGTCATCAATAATAAAGATCATTTAATGATTATAACCTTCGGTACACATCTCTTAGCACATCGGTTAAATTATATTCCTGTTATGTAGTGTAAAATATCCATGACTATTGCAATTGCACACTGTATTTTGTAGGCAAAGACGTAGTGCTTGATGTCCATTCTGATGACTTAATGGAGCCAAAGGGATCGGTCGAAGTTTCCGATTCTGCTGAACCTGAACTGCATACATCCGACGCACAGTCCAACAGTCTACCTGCATCAATAGCCTTAGAAAAAGTCGAGGCAGAAAATTGTGCAGTGCTTCGTAGAGATGCGCATGAATATGACCGTCTCCAGGATTGTGATGCAGTAATAACTAAAGGTAATTTTTACTTTTTAGAATCTTGATATTTCCCAGTCAGGATCTACAAACCTTGCCACCTTAGGAACTTATACTATTTACTAAAAGTTATATATTTTATAATGGAAGGTATAAGGTAATTAAAAATACACTCTCTTTCTCACATTTGCGCTCCTAAAATTTGCGCTCCTAAAACATTTGCGCTCCTAAAATCCAGATACACACATAGATTTCAGACTTTACCTATTGCAAGACCTCCCAGCAGACACAAATAGATTACGACACCCCAGATATTCTAAAAACCTTACTTGCCCCATGCACCACAAAAGCACTATATTTTAAATCATGAATATAAAATTAATAATTATCCCAAAGCGACAATGCTTACTTAAGAAATTAAACTTAATTTTTGGATGATACTGAATTTTCGCCTGTTACATTTTCGTTGCCTACATTATGTCAATTTGCAACATTTCTTCATAGTTACTAAGTTGGAGATATTTTCCTAATTTATCAACAAGTGAGATACACAGATAGACTGACAGACAGAAAGTAGATCTTATCCCATGGACAAATGTTTAGTCAGAGTTGATCATGACATATCCGTCTTAAGCATGTCTATTATGTTCTTTAACTCTGTTTAGTGTGTTAGAAAATGAGCGGTACGAGATTATTATAATACAACAACGTATACCTAGATAAAATCTTGCAATTTCAGTCTTTAATCTATTTAAAAACATATTATATTGAGATAGAAGTATTTCAGAGTCCTAGAGGAGATAAGTTTTTGTCTTATTATTGTAACATCTTTCATGATAAAATGATAATTCAGTTACATACAGAATGATTATTTAACATGATAGAGTGTCCAGTTTTTTTTTCAAAAAGTCATTTAAAGGATAGAAAGATAAGGAATGTCACTCAACGTTTATAATTCTTTATAATCACTAGAGTCCCAGTATTTAGACTGCAATAATAGTATCGAATCACATTCTGCTTTTACTTTGTTTCTGAAATATCGTGTCCATCTAACCACATCCATGTCACACACATTGCCTAAAAGAAGCCTCATTTCGAGTTCAGGGATTCCCGAAGTTTATATCGACTCAGTTTTCTTTCCCTTTAAGTTATACAGGTATGTGCTGCATGTAGAGAAAGCAATCGAAATATTTTCATCGACTTAGGTTCGTATTGTAACTTGCTGCATGCACATACGAATGTATTTATGTAATATGAAATTAAAATACGAACTATCAATTTATTATTTATGCGAAAGCAGCCTCCTTCTTGTGGATTAAAAACGTGCAACAACCGCACCATATTTTTATATTGAAAAAAAGCAGATATTTGTATACTAGTTTTTACAAAGTGTGCATATTGATATTAAAAAATACCCTCCCATCCCAAATAGAAAACGGGTAACTAAAATTAAGAAATAAGTGCAATTACAAGTAAGTAACATTCCTGAACCGTTATAGATAAGTAATTAAATTTCTAAAATTATCAACTATTAATCAACATAAAAGCAAAAAGGCGTATTTTGAGATATCATAGCCTGGTTTCACACATACATGATCCTCAAAAAACAGGTAAAAAAAGTCATTAAAGATTTTATACTTCATACGTATATCACTATAATAATTACGTATCATACGTATATCACAGTACATTTCTTAGGCTATCTATCATATATAAAATTTTCAGTCTTCAAAATGAATGCGACAAAAGAGAGACATAAAACAGATTATAATTTTGAATAATTTTAATGAGAGGACGATTGAGTGGTAAAGAATAAAGGGAAAATTTGCACACAATGCAGTTCTTAAAGGATCAATTGCAAAATAAGTTATAACTACATACTATTTATGAACAATAAAAATCAATTAATAATTATAACTTTCGACACATATCTCTTATCAGAAAGCTACCATTAGATTTTGGGTTGGTCGTGTGGTCTGGGCTTTCTACACTCCTTTCTACATATCTCTTAGCACCTCGGCTAAATTCTATTTCTGTTATGTAGTGTAAAATATCCATGACTATTGCAATTGCACACTGTATTTTGTAGGCAAAGATGTAATTCTTGATGTCCATTCTGACAAAGTAGTGGAGCCAAAGGGATCGGTCGAAGTTTCCGATTCTGCTGAACCTGAACTGCATACATCCGACGCACAGCCCAACAGTCTACCTGTATCAATAGCCATAGAAAACGTCGAGGTAGAAAAGTATGCACTGTTTGGTAGAGATGAGGATGAATATGACCGTCTCCAGGATTGTGATGCAGCAATAACTAAAGGTAATTTTTACTTTGAAGAATCCTGCTTATTTCCCAGTGAGGGTCTACAAACCTTGCCATCTTAGGAACTTATACTATTTACTAACAGTTATGAATTTTATATTGGCAGGTTTAAAATAATTAAAAAATACCTCTCATTCTCCCTTCTAAAACAGTTGCGCTCCTAAAATTCACAGATATACATAAACCTCAGACTTTGCCTATTGCACGACCTCCCAACAGAATGCAAATAATTTACGACACCCCTGATATTCTAAAAACCTTACTTGCCCCATGCACCAAAAAGCCACTATATTTTAAGTCATGAATATAAAATTAATAATTATCCCAAAGCGACAGTGCTTATTTAAGAAATTAAACTTAATTTTTGGATGATACTGAATTTCCGTCTGTTACATTTTCGTTGCCTATATCATGTTAATTTGCCAACATTTCCCCATAGTTACTAATTTGGAGATATTTTCTAAATTTATCATCAAGTGAGATACATAGATAGACTGGCAGACAGAAAGTAGATCTTATCTCATGGACAAATATTTAGTCAGAGATTAACATGATATTTCTGTTTGAACCATGTATCTTTTGTTCTGTGACACTTTTTTGTTAGAAAAGATTTGAAGGGGCTTTATTACAATACAATAACGTGAACTTAGTAATAAACTTGCAATTTTAGTCTCTTAAAATAAAAGACAGATTTGTTATCACACAATATGTGAAATTAAATACGTTGTTCATTGAGCACCTTAATTGTCACATAATATTGCATTTATGAAACGAACTCATAACTCGTCATGAAATTTAAATTAGACGTTTCAACTGATTACTGATGCAAAATCACCCTCTTCTTTTGGATAAAAAAACTGAGCAACCCTATCACCCTGTTAACATTTGACAATGCCTACCAACTTAGGCATATATATTCCATTATATGACACATCAGTTTTCTACATTTTATTATATGTTTTTCTCTCTAGAACTGTAAATATCTGTTACTACTTTACACCAGGTTTCATGTATATTGTCTCTATCAGGTTAAAGTATGTATAAATCTTATGGATACGCTGAGATGGCGATGGTTCTGGCAGGGCAACGAAATATTCCATCACGCAGCGGACATAAATTGCCTACATCAATGCCTTGTGCAAGGCTGACAGGAAGCCTGCGGTGTCTAAAATTTGGTGATTTCGTCTTTATAGACGAGCAAATGTTGTTGAAATAATGGTTAAAGTGCTTTCAAGTTCATGTAATGTAAATCCACCAAAATACAAGGATAGGTTTCTCAACCCTACCGCAATAAATGATTTTTACAATTCGAATTTTAACTTTATAGTATTTTATCGGAAATGGTTATTTTTTTGTCTAATTTCTTAAACATTGAATCAATATTCTTTACTAGATCTGTAAAAGTTAGGTAAGCTAATCGTGGATTTTTAAATTCTAGCTCCAGAAAATGGCAGCAAAAGATCTGGAAAGTGGAAGCGATTCAGAAAATGGATCCGAAAGAAATGGACAAACGTTCGATCTAGAGAATCTACTAGTAAATAGGTCAGTAAGGTATTCCTATTCTTATTGTCCATTTATTCCACACTGTTTTTCTTATACACTTGTTCCACACTATTTTTCTTAGTTACAGATGACCATATGTCGCAGTTTACTCCCTTTCTTATGGAAAACTTTCTTTAAATCTTTCGGAACTAAGCATCAAACTCGGCCCTCTTGATTAAGCCCAATTATGCCCAGCTTGCAATTTAAAGCCGCCCCTTTTAAAGTATATTACGTGACGTCACGACTGATATAGCATCCTGTATACTATATTTAGGGAGAGGCTAATTGGAATAAAATGTGGAAGCTATGATTTGCCTTTTCCTCAGTTATGTCTCCAAATACCAATTATGTGTACAATGACTACATATACCTCCCACCAATGGTAACTTCTTAACTATATTTCGGACAAATGCAACTTGACTATAGAGAAACACAGAAAGTAGTGTAGAAAGGGATATAAGAAGAAGTATATACCTCATCTAAAATATAGCTTCAATCAATTAAGTGCTATTAATCATTTACAAGTACACCCAAATCTATTTTACACGTTTTTTTATATGTAATTGGAGTAGCACGGTTCAAAAAAGTCTTCTTTTTTTGAAAAATGTATTTGATCTAACGCGATTTAAAAGTCATTGTCTTATACTTATGTACGTACCCCTGAGCGGTCTAGTTTAAATTGCAGTCTTTGGTACCAATGTATAAAAAAATTTCACGATTTTACCACACTTCAAAAATTAAGCAGCACTACGCACTGCTATAATATTATCCAATAAGGGGATTCCCCAGTAACTACTGGGAAATCCCCATATCCGAAAGGATCTCCCCTTATTTGATAACTCTTACCTATCCATTTCGTATGACATTTACATATTGCAACATTAAATTGATTGTTTAAGTTTATTAGCTCACAATATTTAATCAATTGTTCGTGTTATCAGCCATACAAAGTGCTATAATTGTGTATTTGAACATTTCTGGCCTTAAGAAGTGAAAAAAGGTATTTTTATCTAGATAAAATTTTTACTCTAGATAACACTTAACAAAATGTCGAAAGTTTCAAAGATTCGTAACAAGCAAGTCATTTTAGAAGTTAAATTAAAAATCTTGGACTGTCTTGCGAGAGATGAAGATGCAACACCTGTGAGCAAAAGATTTTGGCTTGAACGAAGCTACTATCAGAACCATTATTCAAAATTTCTTAAAAGAAATGTATTTCATAATTTAAAAATTAAAGGAGAAATTGCATCAGCAGATGAAGGGGCTGCTAAATGCTTTCCACCAAAACTAGCCAAAATAATCGAAGATGCGAGCTATGTTCCGGACCAAATTTTCAATGCAGATGAAACGGGTCTATTGTGGAAAAAAATGCTTGCCAGAACTTTTATAACAGAATCTGAAAAAAATTGCTAGTGGGTTTAAAGTTGCTAAAGATTGGATGACTTTTTTATTGTGTAGCAACGCTTCTGGTGACACAATTTTAAATCCTTTTTTAATCAACCGATCATTAAGGGCACATGCTTTGAGAGGACAAGAACTCAACAATTGCCGGTTTATTGGGGGGCGAATAAAAAGACATGGATGGCAGCAGGTCTATTTACCGAATGGTTTGAGGAATGCTTTGTTCCTGAAATTAAAAAATATATGGAGCAACGATGTATTGATTTTAATGTACTTTTGGTCGTAGATAATGCGCCCAGTCATCCTGTATTAGAGCATCCAAATATTCAAGCAATATTTTTGTTACCTAATACCACTTCCTTGATTCAACCATTACACCACCATATAATCGCTACCTTTAAGTTGTATTATACTCAACAAACATTCCAACACATTTTGGATGCAATAGAGAAGAACAACCTCACAATCGTTGATGCATGGTAAAAACATTCGATTATGGATTACATTACATATGCTTCATCGGCCAAAGGAAGTTAAGGATATCAACATTAAATGCTTGCTGGAAAGCACTTTGGCCAGAATGTGGTAACTCAGTGCCCCAAACAACGATGGAGTCCTCTAAAATTTTAGTCTTGGCACACGAAATTAGAGGAAAAGGATTTGAGGACCTACAAATTGAAGACATCGACGAATTAATGATAGATAAACCTCTAGATGTGGATGATCTGATTGATATAATAACAGATGACGGTCATAGTACTGAGGATCATAATAGCGATCACGAGGAAGAGGCTAAAATATATCAATTATATTATAGCCTCTGATAACTGATAATTTAATTGGAAATAGTCTAACATTTGGGAAATGTATGGTGAATCATGTTACAGAAAAATGATCCAAACAAGGAACGTGCCCTAAAATTCGAACGAGATATGAAGAATTGTTTGGCTAGGTATCAAGAGTTGTATAAAGAACTTAAAATACCAAAAGTTCAAATGTCTATAACAGATGTTTTAATAAAAAGTCGACAAATTAAGACCTTTCGAAAAGTAGTTCGGCATTTCAAAACAGTATTACCGGACGAAAGTCTCCATTAAAGAGCATGGCGGTTGTGGATATATCTAGAGATGATAACGACGTCGATCCAGTTCGTCGCAAACAATTGCACTTATTATCAAGTAGCGACGAATAATTATGTAACTACATATTATTTCTTTATTTCTATTTTTAGTTTTGAGTTTTCTATTCTTATTTTGGATTGACAGACTCCTTTTCTTGCTTGCGCTACTTATTTTTTCCTATGAATTATGTATTTAGAGTTTTATTGCATAAAAAAATTGCATATGTATGTATATATCATTGATATGCATATCAGAACTTTTACAGTTTTTTGCACTTTTTTTACAAGGTTTTTAAACTAAATATTGTTCCTTATTTCATCTTACACGATTTTCGGATAACATGGAACATATCCCCAATTTTACTATAGGAAAGTTGTCTTTTTCTAGACGAATTTTTTACACGAACTTCTGAGGAATGTATATACCGTGTAAAAAAGATTTGGGTGTAAAAGCAATACACGTAGTTTTTAAAGTATACCCTTTTATTATTTATATGTAACGTAAATGTATATAACATGTGTTTATTAAATTTTGTATGCAACTTCAAAGACAACGACATACCAAATTTGACTTTTCTAGCTGTTTCGGTTCACGAGTTATTATCCCCCAAAACAAGTATATTCTTTCCAGGACGAGCTGGACTGTTCAAGTTCGACTCAACCCCACGGTTCACAAGTAATTTCAAAAGAATGAGTACGTTCCAAAGAATTTCCTAGGATTTGCCATTTCGATAAGGTTCACAGTCCAAAGAACGCAAAAAAAAAATACCACAAAAGAAAACAACATACTGTCGGCGAGGTAACGAGTTTATATCAAACGCTTCTTACAAATAAAATTCTAAATTCTATTTATGGTTTATCACATTTCAATAAAAATTAATTTAAATGGATATTCAAAGTGATTTCTGTTACTATTGGAACCGCGACTCTTAATGTGCGCATACTGTGCATATGAAGAGAGAACTGAGTTATTAGCTAGCCATAGCTTCCACAGCGTATTCAAGCTAGGATTGCCCTAAATGTATACTAATTAATAGGAATAAATGCAAATTGTTTGATCATGTTATGTCATAACATCAATTCAGAGGTCCCTACAGTATATCGTGATTGTGACTGAAAATATTATTTATTATATTACTGCATATTTCCCCCCTTTCAAACCATATACCTTCTACTTCCTAAAATATATATAGTATTCCAACTTTAGGTATGATGGAGGTGATCACATTACTACGTTAAGTTAGGCTAAGTTGGATTAATTTTCCATCGAGGGAAGGAAGAAACTCAAGAAAGTAGAAATGACTGAAGGAAAGAAAAAACCAGGTATTGAGGTCTTTCCCCGTGTAGGCGTTCATTTCCGCGCTGCACGTATGAACGTTCGTTGTGTGCTGCACATATTGTGTATACATGCTCGAAACTGTGTCAGTAGAGGAGTAAAAACATCAATTCTCCCGTCTTCCATCCATGCCGTACAGTAATATGACTGGCTCGTATTATCCTGGAAATTCAGTATTAATACATTTTAGAGTTTAGGAATTCATTTCACTCTAAACTAACAAATGGCTAGAATCTGAAACTGAGCTGTAAGACCTCACTAAATTATAATGCCATTTGCAGTACGATGGCCATGCAAGGACCTTGCATCAGTTGTTCGCATAAAATATGTCTCAATAGCACGTTTTATTATTAAAGCTGATACGGTTTATTGGTATTTTGCTGAAATATAGTTTCCGACATTATTAACTTTCAGCTGGCTTATTTGTAAACGCCTGGTGTAATTTGAAGTTTCCATTTTCTATTTCAGGCATATAAAGTCATTTTTTGCACTGGAGCTTCAATGTTTTCATTTTATGCTGATTGTTTGTAATGATACTTTTTTTCTGTGATGACCTTCCTAATGAACTTGTATTATGAGAATCTTTGCTGAGATGACAATTATTCTTAAATTTGACCATTTGAAGCTGTTTGTTAGACTATTTTCTGAAATTGTACTGAAATTGTAATTTTTTGAAATTGAAATTTGAATTGAACAAACTGTAATTATGTTTGAAAAATACGGAATCAGTATCGTCCAAAATAGTAACATCTCATTCAATAATTTTAAATGAAATTTATTTTTAAATGTATTTATAAGAATGAGATTATCTAAGAATGAGAAATGTATTAACATTTCAACTTTAATTTATATAAAATAAGTTTAATTTTATTATCACATATAACCCTTTATATATACTGAAATGAAAGCATTACAATTATAATAATTCTAAAATATATAGAAGTAAATCTCTTTATGAGATATATTCTAAAGTTTTATAGTTTTTAACTTTATATATTTAAATTTTTAAATAGTAAAATTACTCTAAGAAATAATTAAAGAAATAATTTAATTTTTAATGAAAATCTCTATGAGATAATATTCTAAAATTTTAATATTTTTAAATTTAATATATTTAAATTTGTTTAAAAGTAAAATTACCCTAAGAAATAATTAAAGAAATAATTTCATATATACTTATATAAAGGCTGCTAATTTTAGGTAGTGTCCTAAGTGGTGATAAATAATTAATATCTTTAAAAAATAAAGTGCAATAGTATAGCATTCACAGCAAATATAGCAAGTATCCAAAACATGTCATCCGCATACCGACATATTTCAATGTATTAAAAAGTTCTTTAATATTTAATAATATCTTTATAATAGTTCTTCAAAGTTTTAACAGAAATCAATACCCATTGATAATACATCATTTCACTTATACATTTAATTTAAATTTTTTTGCTTCTTAATTCTTCATAACTTGACCAGGACGTGTAGCAAAGATTTAAAAAAAATTGTAATCAATATAAATTATAAATGTATTTAAATATCATTAAATCTACTCAGCTCCATCGCTAAAATGATTTTTTTTAGTATTCGATAAACTAAAATTATTTCTCCTTTTTATAGACAAAGCAAACAATTTGATTACAAACACGCCTATCTTCAATTTCATTTATATTGCATAATTTCTTAAAACATGGAATATATTTATATTTCATTTTAAAAACTTGATTAAAACTTGGAAAAATACAAATCTTAATAATAGATATTTCGTTTAAACGGTTCAGAATATCAGATAATTTATAATAGATAAAAAATAATAAATATTTTATTTAAACGGTTTTCATTTAAAAACAGAAAAATATTTTAATGTTTAGTTAAAAATAAAACCAGTAATACCTTCTAAAGATCCTAAAATTGGTAATTAAATATTTAAAAGCAAAGAAATGTGTTTCAAAATTTAAATTTTGTTAGTTTCGAAATGACTTGCAGCCAATCATTTTGTCAACAGTAAATATTTTTGCCGGCATCGGTCTCTCAAAGATATTATCTTACTTTATATTATTGTACTCAATAATTACCCCTTTACTTGCATGGCTCACATATTTTACGCTTGCACGTTTTTGCTCATACTTACATTGCAGTAAATCTTACTATTGTTGACCTTCATTTTCAGGGCTTGGTTTGCATGTCTTGGCTTGGCTGGGCCCAGCACTGTCCGAGTTTTGAGCTCGAGCATCTTTTCTTATTTGGGATTGGAGGGTCCCAGTTAAGAGCTTTTCTATCCAGGTCTGACTGGGTTCGGCCCGAGCTTTAATAATTTATGTTTATAACGAACTTTGGATCTCGGGTCTGTTATAGTAGAATGAAGGGTCCCAGATTCAAGATTAGATATTTGCCCGTGACTGGGTCAGGCCCGAAATTTTGATAATTTTTATGATAAATTTTTAACATCGGGCCTATACTCCGATTTTATATTGCAGGGTTCCCAGATTCAAGTTTGCTATGTGGGCTTGACTGGGCCCGGCCCGACATTCGGATAATTATTTATGATTAATTTTTAACATCGGGCCTATATTCCTTTTATATACTGGAATGACCCAGATTCAAGCTCTGCTATTTGGGCTTGACTGGGTCCGGCCCGACTTTCGGATAATTATTTATGATTAATTTTTGACCTCGGGCCTATACACCTTTATTACTCAGGAGGGGCCCAGATTCAAGCCTTACTATTTGGACTTGACTGGGCCCGGCCCGACTTTCGGATAATTATTTATGATTTATTTTTAACCTCGGGCCTATATTCATTTTATATACTGGAAGGGCCCAGATTCAAGCTGATATTTGAGCTTGACTGGGCCTGGCCCGAATTTTTGATAATGTTTATGATTCATTTTTGACCTCGGGCCTATACCTTTTAATTATACAGGAGGGGCCCATATTCAAACCTTGCTAATTAAGCTTGACTGGGCCCGGCCCGATTTTTTGATAATATTTATGATTAATTTTTGACCTCGGGCCTATATTCTTATTATACAGGAGGGGCCTAGATTCAAACTCTGCTATTTGAGCTAGGATGGGTCAGGCCCGAGTTTCCGATAATTCATTTTTATAATAAACTTTTGATTTCGGGCCTGGAATCCTATTTTGGACTGTTTGACCCAATTTCGAGTTTTGTCATCCTTGGTAGCACAGACCCGAGAAAAGTTTTTGTAGTTTTATTTATACAATGGATATTTTAGCTCGGGCCGTTTTTATGTGTATAAACGGGATTTTACATTTCGTGCCGAACTCCGGCCTATATTCAGCGATTCACCGGTGGCCGACTCGAGGCTGCTTCAGGTCCTGTATGAAGTAATGGAAGCAAAAATAAGTAAGCAAATGGAAAATAATGGGAGCAAATAGTGCAAGTGAAAAAGAAGTGAATTTTGTAGCATGAGGCGTACACGTTAAAAATAAATATTATTAACTGAGGTATTAAAAGTTAACAAAATTATTTTTTCACAAACAGTAACGCATTAATAAGTCAATAATGTGATCGGTTATCAAATGGTTATATGTCAGTCTCAGATATTAAATACAGGAATAAAATTTAAATTCATTGCCCTTTTCCAATAAATGTCTTACGAGAAATTATGTAAAACTAAGCATTACATTCATTTTAAATATAGCTCTTGTTCATTTTACCTATTATAATTAAAATCATTTTTTGTCAATACTTAAGTTAGTCAATACTTAAGATAATCACATTGAATAGTTTGGTCTAAAAATTTCTTTCTTTCTTTCTACAACCGCTTTTTATTGTTTGTGTTCTAAAAATTAATATACAGTTTGTCTCATAACAGTTGACTCATTCTTTTTATTTTGAATTATAAAACAGTTAATCTTTTATCATGTTTTAGAAAATAATTAAATACGTTTGCATTTATATTGTTTTACCTCAAAATTTTAAATTGGCATTGGTTAAGTAGTTATGAAGATTTCATTAATTTTTTTCCGATATTCCGATTTTATTAAGTTTTTATCAATACGTAATCTTTTTCAACTATTATTTTATTAGTTGTTTTACAAAAATATGAATATTAAAATTATTTTCAAAATGTAATTGAAATGATCATGTGTTTATTAATGTATATTGATTCCTTCGAATTTTTATTTATATATATAAAATCATATCTTTTAAACATTTCTATTATAAAGATTAGTCAAAAACCTTGTCTGTATTACTTGCTGTATAAAGTAGAATCAGTCATATTTTTTAAGGGTATTATTTAAGAATATATTCAAAAATGCTATTTCCTAAAATCTCTTTTCATAAATTATGCATTTTCTTTGCATTTCAAAAACGTACCTCCTATCCATGCTCATTTCTTTAATTTCTCAACTTTCAATATAGTTTATATCCTGTATAATACCAGAAGTTAGCATTTCCTATTTATTAACTGTTATACATAGTCCATCACAAAAAATATAAAATTAAATTGTGATGGCTATGCTGAAATTGACTCCTTCGAATTTTTATTTATGTATATTAAATCATATCTTTTAAACATTTCTATTACAAAGATTAATCAAAAACCTTGTCTATATTACTTGCTGTATAAAGTAGAATCAGTCATATTTTTTAAGGATATTATTTAAGAATATATTCAAAAATGTTATTTTCTAAAATCTCTTTTCATAAATTATGCATTTTCTTTGCATTTCAAAAACGTACCTCCTATCCATGCTCATTTCTTTAATTTCTCAACTTTCAATATAGTTTATATCCTGTATAATACCAGAAGTTAGCATTTCCTATTTATTAACTGTTATACATAGTCCATCACAAAAAATATAAAATTAAATTGTGATGGCTATGCTGAAATTGACTCCTTCGAATTTTTATTTATGTATATTAAATCATATCTTTTAAACATTTCTATTACAAAGATTAGTCAAAAACCTTGTCTATATTACTTGCTGTATAAAGTAGAATCAGTCATATTTTTTAAGGATAATTTAAGAATATATTCAAAAACGTTATTTTCTAAAATCTCTTTCCATAAATTATGCATTTTCTTTGCATTTCAAAAACGTACCACCTATCCATGCTTATTTCCTTAATTTCTCAACTTTCAATATAGTTTATATCCTGTATAATACCTGAAGTTAGCATTTCCTATTTATTAACTGTTATACATAGTCCATCACAAAAAAATAAAAAATCAAATTGTGATGGCTATGATGAAATAATTAAAAGCTGTTCAAAAATTAGTATTCATAGTGACATCACAGAAATGTATATATATATAAACTGTGATGGCTGTCTTTAAAAATGGATTGATACTGATTGCCGAAAAACTGTAAAATATGTGAAATGAAAAATCAAATTTTGTGAAATGAAATATGTGAAATGAAAAATCAAATTTTGTGCAGTAATAAAAATTAAGTGATATGCTAATAAGTAGTTTGTTATTGGTGTCTGATTTTGTTCAGCAATTAGATAAATTACACTTCTCACAGGATATGAAAATAAAAGAATCGATGATGGAAAGACCAATACTCGCTTCTCTATGTATTCAGTTTCACTTTATTTACGTAACTTATGGAAGAATCTGGAATTTCACCATTGAACAAGATAAGATATATTATACAATTCTAAACTGGAAAATCTGATAAAAAATAAAACACATTTATATATAGCCATTTTTATAACTCCCCAAAAAGTAAAAAATAATTTTATTTAAAAATTTTAAAAATTTGGGTTAGCAGATTAAAAGTGGGCGGTTGAGAATAATTGCAATATTAATTGTTAAAATTTCTATGTGATTACACTTTAATTGTGCATTGTAACGTGCTGTAAGGTCGGTATAATGATAATAAACCTTATGTGACTTGAATATATTCATATTTTTATTTAAACGAAATATAATCTTAACTCGTTAAATGAAAGAATTTTATAAGGATTTTTAAAGGATTTTATTAGAATTTAAAAAAAAAAAAAAAATTTTCTTTCATTTTTTTTAAATTTACAACTAAAAATGGATTCTGGTATGAGAAAATCTAGTGGAGCTACACTCCAGTTAATTTAATCTTTTGTTTACGGATGACAGCGTCCATCTCAAACGAAGAACCTCGCAGCAAGACAGGTATTTGACATATCCTATCCCAAAGAGTTCGATCCCCCTTTGCAGGAATTTGCGTCCATGGACATAAGCAAAAGGTTAATAAGTAAATGTAAGTAAAAGGTTAATATTGCCATCAAAGTATTACAATTTTTCAAAAATATGCTTCCTGAAAAATATCTCAAAATTTTACATGATTAATTACAGAATAAAACTTGGAAATTGCACAATCAAAATGAACATTAGAACAGCTTAGAAATGTATGCATATGCAAATATCTGCCTCTGATCGGTGCGTCACACAATCGCAACAGACGCATTATCACATGAGAAAGTTGTTATTACTCTGCCATTGATCAATCGCCTTGCTTACTCAAGCGTAAAGCGTCCACATAGTAGTGTGCCCAGCAGTCTAAGCGACTCTTAAGTATTTCATATTTCTTACATTTTGAGAGTGTAGTTTGCCTGTATCGACAGTATGTCTCAATACAGCAACGAATTTTTTGAAATGCTTATGCTATACAGTTTATGCAATCGCAATGCTAACGAAACTGGACTGGAATATCTACGTATTTTTCCCAATTCTCGATATCCTTCTGGGAGATTTATTTCCCGATTGGTGCAACAAGTGCCTGAACGAGGAAGCGTTCATCGTGTTGGGGAACTAGTTAGGCCAAGACTTCGCACATTTGATGTATAAATTTATATTTTGGCTTACTTTTGCAGTCATCCACATAGTAGTGTTCGTACCGCCGCTTCAGAAATGAACGTACCATGTGCAACAGTCTAGAGAAGGCCGAGACTGAATAAATGACATCCGTTTAATATTCATGCTGTGCAAGAACAAGAGCCAACAGATTATCAACGTCGTCTAAATTTTTGTGATTGGAATCTAAATCAGGAAGATGCAAATCCCTTCGTCCTGAAAAACGTAATTTGGACTGACGAATGCTGTTTTAAACAAGATGGATGCACAAATCCTCAAAGTGAGCACTTCTGGTCTGACACAAATATAATCGTGGTACGTGATATTCATCATCAGAAGCAATTTTCTGGGAATGTGTAGTGTAGAATTTTCAGAAACCGATTCCTTGGACCCATACTGTTTAATAGTACGTTGACTAGTGACAGATATGTTAATGAGATTCTGAATGCGGTTATTCATTATTTTATGGATGAACTGCCCTTGACAGAATTTCCACATGTATGGTTTCAACAGGACAGATCTCCAGCTCACCATACTGCAGTTGCGAAACATTGGTTAAGTAACGAATTTTCAGACAAGTGCATTGACTTGCATGAGCCAGTCGAATTTCCCACTAGATTGCCAGATTTAACGCCTATGGATTTCATTTGAGGGATCGTTTATTAACAACTGTTTATCTGTCACCTCCCTTAAATAAAGCAGAGTTGCAAGAACACATTCAAGATGGTTGTCGTGACATCACCAAGCAAGAACTTGATCGAGTGCACAGAAGTTTTATCAGGCGAATGCAGCTCTGTATTGGCATGGTTGGAAAATATTTTCAGCAAGCTTCGTAATCTTTGTGTAAAGTTATTATTTCTACACAGTGTAGATACTTTTGTACCAATAAATAGCAACATTATTATTACTTTCCTTATATACATAAAGTATAAGGAAAATATTGTGACGGGGTCGAAAATTCGAATTCGAGTTTTCGACGGGAGAGCACGTTTCAAGCATCCCTGATCACGAATTGAACATTTCTGAAGTGATGTCTGTGTGTTTATGTGTGAAATTATGTGTGTGTTTGTGTGTGCGTGTGTGTGAAAGTATGTGTGTGTGCCAGTGAGTCTTTGGAAACGATATCTCACGAACGAATGGTGCGATTCGAATGAAATTTGGTACAAAAATCACAATCCGTGAATATTGGAAGCCTATTGTTTTCAAACACAAGCGAATGTTCAGAGCCCACCAAAATTTCCAAGTGAAATTTTGAAAAAACCATCAAAAAATCAAAATCTTTAATAAAGTTACGCAAATAGACATTTCTTATGTAATTTTTCCTTAGAAAACGATTGACATAAACTTTAGAACGCTAGCATGAACCATTCTTGAGATATTACACATTTTTCAAACACATTTATCAAAAAATCTCATAAATTAAAAAAAAATATTAACTGTTAAGAAACATGTTTACTTTTTATATATAATATCATACGATAAATTTGGTGACATCATTCTCGTGGATCTAACTCGTTCCATTCACGAAAAAGGTACTTTGAGTAATAGTTATTTACCCGCTGTAAGAATAACTTATTTCTCCGTACATAACGCTTGGCGAGATTTTGGCGACGAATTTAGCGGAATGTAGCCAACTTGGCGATATTTTTAAATGTTGTCAAATTAACGAAAATCTCGCCAAATGGATGAAAATGACGCTAAATCAATGAAAATAACGACTAATTGACGAAAATTCAATATATCGGAACGAATATAAATATCTATTATAAAAATAATCTATTTTTTACTGTAAAAGTAGTAAATTCATTGCCTTATATAAGGAAAGTCATGTGCTGCCCACATCATATTTTTTAGTGATATTGAAATGGCATAATTTTACTCTTTCTAAGTCGTTTAAGGCAATTTTAAAATTTCTTAAAAAAATTCAAAGAAAACATTACAGAGAAAATAATTAACAGAATAGTGAACTAGCATTTTTAGGCATGGAATATATTGTTCAATAAATAATAGTTAGTATGATCTACATAAAATGGAAATTTAGAGATTTTGTTGCAAAAATGTTCCCTAAGTTGCATGCAGTTACCCCCACTCTATTCTATACATATTCATACATTGAAGGCGGAATAATATTTTTTGACATTACAAGTTACACACGATAATAAAAATTATTTCTGATATTGGAGACTAGTAATGCAAGAATGGTAAGAGAATCAATTGATCATAGCCAGATAAATGTCGTATGTCATAGATGTGATGCATTTTTACTCACACTCTGCTGAATTTCAATTCAGAAAAATTTCGTTAGACGTTAGTTTTTAAATATACATTTTTTATGTTTTTAAACATATATATATTTAAAAACTTACATTTTTAATGATCCGATATTTTACGCGAATATTGATGAAGGTCCTGTAAAAATGACATTACAGAACGCTTTTTAACATACATTTAATTAAGAAAATTTTGAAAATGCGGTAACAGGTAAAACAATTTTTTGTAGTATTGGTTTTGGAATACCAAGTTATATATTTTAACCAACCGGTGATTACAGTAAATAATTTTTCATTGATATATATTTGAAAATATCTTTACATTCGTTAATAACGAGGCGAAGGGTTTTCAGTTTTCATTTCTTACATTTACCATTTAATATGTATAGAAACATCACGGAATTCGTTGTGTAAGCGTTTCTTGATGAGGCTTATTGATAAGTGCATAAAGATCTAAGTATATGATTGATCTAAGCATATAATTTGGATGTCGTAGACCAATAATTAGATCCGAATTTACGTAAATGAAAATAAGTCTAATTATTTTGTAATTCACTACATATTACTTTCTCTGCTACTTTTATACTGCATTCGGTAGTATATTTATAATTAAAGTATTGTGGTATTGTCAACAATTTGAACTGAAGTTTGCAAGGTGTGGCTTCTTTAGAATAAAAATCATCAAATTTTAGCATACTATGTGTTTGTATTTGTATCAGCAGGTGCCTGTATGTGTACATATGTTTGTAAAGTGTACATTTGAATGTACTCTGGTTCAATAGAATATTCGTCCAATTTTTAAAACATGTGCCTCATGAAATCATATGTTTATTATATTTGATACGAATCAAAATAAATGAACTGAGCAGTTCAGTTTTTAACACGTTACAACATAGTTGAAAAGTGTTTATGAATGTATTCATTCTGTCTGTCTGTCTGTCCGTTCGCACGAGAAGTGCCGTAAAAATGACTTGATCAAAATGGAATTTTAGTTCGTTGTTGAGACGGTCTGTGGGACATATGGGAATGTAAATGAATAATATCCCACAATTAGGTTTGGATTGAACCCGGGTTGAAATAATGAAATACATTGAACCCTATGGGACATAATTTTTCAGCGATTTCAGCGATTTTTATCAACATTTTTAAGCGAAGTTAAAATTCACAAATTTCTTCGAAAGTTTTAGGAAATATTCAAAATATTCCATAAAATATATAAAAAAAAAATCAGCAAGGTATGTCTGGTTATTT
Source organism: Amaurobius ferox (assembly GCA_951213105.1). Lineage (NCBI taxonomy): Eukaryota > Metazoa > Arthropoda > Arachnida > Araneae > Amaurobiidae > Amaurobius > Amaurobius ferox. The sequence goes on along the minus strand of OX578146.1, from coordinate 135,194,084 downwards.
TTTAAATAAAAATTATGATAATAATTACATCCATATTATATGAAGAGATCACGTGATCCACTTAAATTGAAATACGGCATTCATCTTTTTTACGAGTGTAAAAATCGTGATTTTTAAAGTTCTTTTTAATTCATATTTAGCATTGCATCCGTCCTACAACCGCTTTATTTTTGTATATTTTCTGTGCATTTGTATTCTGTGTCAACGCAATAACAATATATTTTAGTTTACATGATCATCAAACTTTGATTATTTCTACAACAAAGTCTAATTTTAATGGATGCAGAATGTAAACAAGTGATTGTAAGATGAATTGTATAAGAATTGATGAATTTTTTTCTGTCGAAATTATTTAGATTTGGAGTCTGGAACAAAAGTGATATGAATGAAACATTCACTGCTTTCACACAGAGAGCTAGACTATTTATATTTCGATGACGTCATTTGAATAAAGTTTATTGTTTTTCGATGAAGTTTAAAGTTTTCAAATATAATATATTATCGTAGTACTGTGATAATTTAAAATATACCAGCACTGAATGTATTGCATTTTAGAGATGTTTAAATAAAACTGCACTTGAATCGGAAAGTGTTTCATAATCAATGTTTTATGCATGATTGATCTTTTTACTTTACCTGCAATACATGGTAATGTATAGAGAAAGTATTGGAATCATGACGAAAATCGAAACTCGAGTTTTCGACGGATCTACACGTTTCGAGACTTCTGAAATACGAAAAAACTATTTTTAGCGTGACGTCTGTGTGTGTGTCTGTCTGTCTGTGCAGATTTTGTATACACTCTAATTAAAAAAGTTATTGACCGAATTTTATAAAATTTGGAAGGTAAGTAACTTGTGGGCGAATCTGGTGCTGATTAGTTTTTGGTACAATTCGGAACAAAAGAACCCGCTTTTTTTTGCGAAATGTTCCTCAAAAGCTTGTACCCACTCTAGATGAAAAACTAATGGACCGAATTCCACAAAATTCGGTAGGTATATCACCTTGTGGAACACTCTGGTGTTGATTAGCTTTTGGTATGATTCGGAAAGAAATAACCTGCCGTTTTTTGCAAAATGGCCAGCAAAAATCTAAGATAAAAACTACGCATGGCTCAAATTTATCCATTAAATGCTTGTTTAATACGTAAATTTTTAACGAAGAAAAGAATAAGACTAACTCCATTACACTAGGACTAGCTGTTCTCGAGATATTTTTGTTTTTTCGTATTTTCTCTACGCCACCTTTGACAAGAAGTTCAGTTATCAAATGAGAACGAAAATTGAATTAAAAATGCATTAAATGTAATTAAAATAAAGAGAACGTGAATATAAGTCTGCAGGGAAAGTCATGTGCTGCCCACATCAGATTTTTTGTTTTATTCTTGTTTTCTGTTTTTCTCAAAAATGACAAGTGAAAATTGAAAATGGCAAATAAAAGTAATACGAATTGCTTTGATTCCAAATCAAAGAGACTCTACTCCAGTTGTGTTAGTACAATCCATTCTTGCAAAATTTGTCTGAAAGTCGAATTAGTTGGCGTTATTTAAAATGCACGAAGTCGCCATATAAAAAAATGTATATAATTTAAAAATAGAAGACCTGATGCAATTACAGAATATTTGATTTCTACATATATTTTGAGCGATAACAGTCATTTTAATGACGATAAACAGTGATTGAGAGAAAGGTTAGTAAATATAGTTATTCACGGTTCTGAATTTTTTGTATTTCCCATAAGTTGTCCTGAGATCTTCTACTTAAAACATTGTGTGCGTTATTTCTATGCCCAAAACACATGATATTTTAGCTTGCCCTACATATATAACATGATGTTTCGCAGAATATTTGGAATTCCGGGTTTTTTATTATAAAAATTGCACATTTTTTGTATCCTAGAATACAACTATTGTTACAATAACATCTGTGTGCTTGTGTTTATGTGCACTGTATGTATTCACTAGAGCTCAGAAACTCAGATCGTATTTTATAAAATTTTAATCATGGTTATTATGTATTTGAATAGATTTTGGAACTGTTGACAAAATACGATGAATCACGTTTTTATCAAAGTACGCCCGTAAGTATCGAAAAGTATGAAAACTGAGGGGCATAAAAAAGAGTAAAACATCCAGTTAGTTTCTTTTTAAATATAAAAATAGTGAATTTGGGCTTATTCTTAATTAGATCGTAAATCATATAGCCGTACGTTGATGACTCATTATAAATCACCATAAATCCTTTGTGCGAGTTCCGAAAATATAATTATTAATTAACACGCTACACAATTGACTTCCATATATTTAAATTTTAAAATAATCATTACTCTTATTAAACATCTTATAAATTACTATTACTTATATATACATTCTTAAAGAGGAGACCCAGTACGTAAGACCAGGCATACTATATTCGCCCCAAATTATATATTCGATCTTTTATAACAGCAGATTGGTACTTACCTCTGTTTGTCGTGGACCTTTCTGAATTCGAACTGTCCACGAACGTCTATTCGGCGGTCATTGCCTCAATTTTATGAATCACACTATTTTCCATGTTGAACTACCATTCTAGTCATAATGCTATCAACACTCACAATTGGCTGTTATACCATGTGTCTGAATATTGATTATTGAATGCCGGTCATTCTTAATTCATTTTAAACCATCTTCGTGGGCCGCATAGCCTCTCAAAATCTTAATGTAGACTGCTACATCATTTTTCAATATCGAATGAATCTACATCGTTAAATTTTTCTGCCTGTTGCTACATCATTCCACCTGAGGCCCAGATACGCCCTCAATACCCCATTGGTTGTCCTTAGACCGAGGCAGCAACGCATCCTCATTGGTTAATCTAATAACCAATTTGCTTATTATAAGTGTTGGCCCCCAAGGAGATCCTTGACTACGACTCCTGGTCTCACAAAACATACAAAAAATCGTTAACTATATGTAATACCTGTTTAATACGTAATTTTTGTTATAACACATTCTTAAAATCCCCTCTACTATGCTAGAATAAATTGCCTATGAAATATTTTTGTTTTCGAAGTTCTTGCTACTTGGCTCCATTTTAAAATGTGTTTTGCTGAAAAATGAAACAGAAAAATATAAGTAAACTGCAAATTATATATGAGCTATATTGTGCAATATAGAAATAATGAATATAAAGAAAAATGAATTTGAATGTAGAAAGAGCCCTGTACTGATCACATTTTATATTTTTATATTGCTCCCATATTCAATTTAAATTAATACGAGAAACAATCTAGTAGAATAAATACGATTATTTAAAAAATTGGTGAATTAAGAAGTCACTATCCATAAAAAGTCAAATTCGAACCAATTAAAATATGAAACATTTTTATTTATAATTAATAGGAATTTAAATAGTTCGAAAATGAAATTTTCTGTCAACTATTATAGCGGAACACTGATGCTCTCTTGAGAAAATATCAGATGAAAGTCAAACAAAATTTAATACAAATTAATCCCGAGGCAAACACAACTCATAATTAGTACATAATTTTTTTTCTAAACACTTTTTCCGGTGATTTTTAGTCAGTTCATTAATATGACTACAGGTCATTTTATTATTCGTTAATGAGGCACTTGCTAAATGCGGAGCTAATTGCTCTCAATTCTAACTTCATTAATATCGAGTATAAATAAAAATAAAATCACTGTTAAATAGGATTTTTAAGGAATGCTTTTAAGATATTTATGTAAAACATATATTCATGATGCAAAAATGGTTAATTTTACAGTTTGAAACTCATCTGAGAAACATTATAAAAACTTCGAATAGAAAAGAAAATTTATCAAAACTGGATGCTAAGTCCACTATGATGGTGTATTCTGCAAAAGATGCAATTGCATAACACAGATGCACACCTTCCGTTTCGCCTGCAATTCTTGCCCTTGTTCCTAATATCCCGTATGCATGCATGGACAACGTAATTATTTAGATAATATTATTAAGTATTATACGACTCTGTATCACAATATAATTATTATACTACACCCTAATAAAACTCAATTCATTTACAGCAACCTAATATGTATCACGTACAAAACGTACCTATTCCACGAACAACGAAACTCAATATGTTTTAAATGAAGAATATTAAATTACTAATTACCACAAAACAACAAGGGTTATCAAAGGAATGGATATCATTTAAATACACACACACACACACACACACACATATATATATATATATATATATATATATATATAAGCCAAAAGGAATAAAATGAAAACAGAGTAGAACCAACAGAGGCCGTGGGGGGTTGTGACCCCCACTCCCCGGTTAAAGCATGCTTAAAGAACTGCGGCAACACTCCCGTTAAGCCGATACTACTCACAGAAGGTCACTCAGACCAAAGTATACACCGAAAGGACAAAATCCATATTGCATGAAATGAGCCCGATAGAAAAGAAAACTGTTATGATGAAAAATTTACCTATAGCATGACAAAAAGTAAGTAGTACATCAGAACGAGACCATTACCAATGATCACGATCTACAAAAACCCTACACCCCAACATATACGTATTATCATAATCATCCGGATATTACAATTGATTGCATCCAGTATTATTTGCCCAAAACATCGTTGCCAACAAATCCAGCATAATTCAATAAACTAGAGCGACTTAAACGATCATCGATATTGTAAAAGTTCGATACAATGCTCCGAAGAAAACGAAAAGGATAGCCGACATATAATATCAAATATTTGAAGTAATTTTAAGAATATATACTTAAATAAAACTAAATGTTTGAAATAAATTAAGCGATAATGTATAGATATCATAGAATTCGAAAATTACCATGAAATATCAGGCTCGAAGCAGCTTTAACATATAACAATGTATAATATAAAAGCCAAAAGGAATAAAATAAAAACAGAGTAGAACCAAAAGAGGCCGTGGGGGGTTGTGACCCCAACTTCCCGGTTAAAGCCTGCTTAAAGAGCCGCGGCAACACTCCCGGTAAGACGGTACTACTCACAGAAGGTCACTCAGACCAAAGTATACACCGAAAGGACAAAATTCATATTACATGAGATGAGCCCGACAGAAAAAGAAAACTGTTATGATGAAAACTTTACCTATAGCATGACAAAAAGTAAGTAGTACATCAGAACGAAACCATTACCAATAATTGTGATCTACAAAAACCCTACACCCCAACATACACGTATTATAATATTGAACCAGATATTACAATTGATATATACAATTGATCACTTTGTTATTTTCAATAATTATATTTTTCAAGGAAATAAATTATACTTACAAGTCTCGGGAGTTCCACAGGGTGGCTGCAGTATGCTAGCTAATTTATACCTTTATCATTATGAAAAGTCATTTACTTCAATAGATTATACTTTTTACAGATATGTTGATGATCTGATTTGCTTAGTACATACAGAAAATTATCTCATAGATATAGATTACTATCCAGACAATTTGGAATTAATTCCTAATGAAGCTACTATTAGTAAAAATGTTATTTTTTTGGATTTAAATCTTTTTATTGATCCTTCTAATAGAATTGTTACAAATTTATATGATAAAAAAGACTTTTATAATTTTAATATTAATAAAATCTTACCATTTAATTCCTGTAACTCGATTTAATTGTTTAGAAATATTATACTCAATCAGCTTTTTAGAATTTATAGATTATCTGATAAAAAATTTCATGCTATGCATATCAATAATCTCAAAATTACTAGTAATTTATATAAATATCCCTCTTATTTAGTAAACAGTATTGTTAAAAAATTTAAAATAGCTGGATTTTTATAATTCTTTTCATAGTATCATATAATTCTATTCATAGTATCTTATATTAGCCCGACATCTCCATCCTCTTTTTTTTTTTTTTTACATTCTCTTCCACTTCAGCATTACTATTATTTGCCCCTCCTTTTAGTAGCTCTTTTTGTATATTAATACTTTTTCTTAACATTTCGCTTCACTGTTTTTCAATTCTTATGAATGGCAACAGTGAATGTTTTTTTTATTTTTTCTTTACGAATGGCAACACTGGTCTCTTCTATCAGTGTTCCCTGTGTCGACTCGATTGTACATACACTGTGCTTTTTCCAGGTATTCATTTTTTCTTTTTTATTCCTTTTTTATGTATGTCGTCCAAGTAGAAATAGTTTATAGATATAATCTATCTATTTCTTCAGAAACATACATTTTTGTGTTTGCTTCTACAAAAAACTTGGACATGATTAGATTTTTGTAGAGGTTAACAATTCATGATTTAGGCTTAAAGCCTCGTCCACGTGTATGGCGTTTGTGCTTGATTTCTTTTTTTATTACTTATTTCGATTCCATACCTTTGTATTATATATTTTTCATTGGCTTATTGATTCGGTATTTATTTTATTTATTTTTTTCCATTTGCTTGAGGATTAGTTGATTTTTATTTTTGTTTTGTAAGCCAGTTAGATAGTTGAATTTAGTTTAGTTTTTCTTTTTTTGTTTCCATACCTTTTAATTTTGTTGATTTTCTGTAACTTGATAGCTTGTGTTTTGTATTTTTTATCCATTTGATTGATGATTTGCTGTATTATATTTTATTCTGTGGGTGTTTTAAAAAGTTAGGTTTATCGTGTTACATCTTCTTTTCGTTCATTGGATTTTCAAACTTCTATTATATATATATATATATATATATATATATATATATATAGGGTGAATTGCACCTAATCTGCCAAACGAAAAGGGGTGATAGAAGAGCTCTTGTGCAGTATAAAACACCATAGAAACCATGTCCGGTCTCTAAACATTTCTGAGTTATGATGGGGAGAAGGAAAGTACGTCAAGTCTGAAAAAACCCAAATTTGTGATGTTTCTGAAAGATCTATACGCAAAATAAGCAATTAATTGGAAAGAGCATAAAAATTCTATAAGATGGCACCATTTCCATCAGGATATCCGGATTTAACCTCGAGCTAGAAGCGCTAAAACATTGCCGAAGTGCAGAATCGAAATGTTGCCAAAATCATTAACCGGCTATATCGCAAAATCCCTTCTAGCTACAATCGATCAAATTTACCAAAAACATTTCCATTCCACCAGCTTTAGAATAAGCCTACAATAAATCATATCGGTGTTTTAGTTCAGGAGAAATTCAGCTTTTTGTTTGCAACACATCTCTGAAATCGGCGTTCGTCGACGTAGCACATCATTCTTGCACCTCGTTCTTGCACCTCACAAAACAACAGGCTAAAGGCGGACAGGAAATTGAAATGAGGGTCGAACATGACACCTCGCGAGTGTTAAATCCAGATATCCTGATGGAAATGGTGTCATCTTAGAAAATTTTTTCTGCTTTTTCCAATTATGTGCTTATTTTGCTTGTAGACCTTTCAGAAAACTCACAAATTTGGGCTTTTTTAGACTTGACGAAATTTCCTTTTATCCACCATAAATCGGAAACGGTTATAGATAGGGCAGGGTTGCTATGGTGCTTTATACTGCACATGGGCTCTTCTATCACCCCCTTTGTTTGGCAGATTAGGTGCAATTCACCCTGTATATACAAGGTGTCCCAAAATCATTGACCACGGTTTTTATTCCTTAAATACTGATCTTAGAAATATATAATAAATTACAAAATATCTTTAAAAAGAATACAGAATTTTATGAAATGGATAAAATTTTTCAAAGGATTAAATTTGAAGAAATGCAAAATTTAAATTTTTATACCACCCCCGTACAAAAAACACTTCCAATGAGTAAAATCTGCTTCAAACGATTCATATGTTATTACAAAATAAGTGGGAGAAGAACAAAAATCCAACATTTTCTCAAATGCAAAGTTTGATTTTAATCTAACTTTTCTTACAAAGAGTTTTCAAGTGTTTGCTGTACATAACGATTATTTTTTTTTTCTTATGGAAAAACTTTATGTACAGCTTTGAAATTTTATCAGGAGATTTTTGGGTATATAATATACCTTTATAAAACAAGAAAATGTGATGTGGGCCGCACATGACTTTTCCTACAGATTTCAATTAATTTTCTCTTTATTTCTTTAATAACTCCTTAAATTGAGTTTTATGCACAAATAACACGCATACTTATTTGAAATAACACTGGATTTTCGCTTTCAATACAATTTTCGTTATCATTGGGTAACTGGGCGTGTTTTCAAAGATGACATAGCAAAAAATGCGAAACTACAAAATAAATAAATAAATACAAAATAAATAAATAAATAAATCAATCAAAATAAATAAAATAATACAGATTCTTCGTTTCCAAAGCATACTAAAATTCGAATCAGTACCAAAATATAACCTATAAGCGACTGACCTATAAAATTTTATAAAATATGGCCAATTAGGTTTTTAGAGTGGATACATACATTACACAGACAGACATACACATACACTCACACTCACAGGAAACACACACACAAACCCTCAAGACACGATACAATTATTTTTTACATGTTCTAGATGACCCCAAACGTGTAAATCCTTTGAAAACTTGAGCTACGATTATTGACACGATTCTATTACTTTCCCTATACTTTACTGTGCATTCTAGGGAAAGTAAAAACCATCTATTCTTCCCATTTTAGATGAAAATAGAATGATAAATCCCTTGAAGTCCATGATCAGCAATAATGATACACCAGTGAGAAATTTGCAACAATAATATATGCCAAGCAATATTCTGAAAACATGTATCTGAAAAACGCACATTTCCAAAAATCTAATGTCTTATAAAAAAACATTATCCAATTTTTCACGTTTCCTCTCCTTATTTCGTTATCTGAACTTCCAGAAAAGACAACATTACAAATTTTACCACACTCGGCTACATTATAAAATTTTGTTTCAGACATTTGTTGTTAGGATACTTTCAACCAGAAAAAAAATTCTAAAAGTAAATTTCGCTTCTTCCAAAACACTTGAAGTTGCCGAAGAATCAAGAAATGGGCACGTAAATATTTCAAATAGCAATTTAAGGCGTGCCAAAGGAAAAAATATTCTTCTAAATATATATGAAATCACTCATGAATAGGGTATAAGATTTAATAGTACAATTTAACTATTCACTCGACAAATGCTAGGAAAATGGGCCGCATTTTAAAATATAAGTATTTAAAATAATAATAAGCATAAAATAATAAGCATTTTAAAATAGGTAAGCCGGCCCGGTAGCTGATATGTAGAAGTTTAAGCGTTTTTTCGTACTTTCTCGACTGTGAGATTATTGATTTAATTCCCTTCTGCAAGAATTAATGTTGTGGTTTTCACTTAGAGAGCAATGTAATCTGTAATCCCCCTCCGACTTGCACCAGGGTAACGTCATGTAACGGTAAAATGATTCACGATCCGGTCACTAAAATTATGCGAATGATTAGACAATTAAGTGACCAACTATTATATATATATATATATATTCAATATTCTCTAACTGACTGACAAAGTGTGTGAGAGAGATGGTATTTAAACATTGTCGAACAAATCCGCTATTACTAGCATCTTGGCTTTGGTGTCCTTCGATCGTCCTAGCTTTGAGGTCAACTTAAATATATAATCATTTGAAATTGCACATCAAACTGAATGGCGAAACACTTCCTAAACAAAATAAAGAATACTTTATAGCTACTTTTAGTAATAAAGCTTTTAATGATATCCCATTTAAACGAATATTTAATCTTCAACAAATGCATATTCCCATATCTAATACGAAAGTTTGTTTGTCATATCGTTATAATGTACCAGTAGGACGTAAAGTTTTTAATTATAGCAAAATCACTAAAAATCTGCATCTATATGTAAATACGATATGTAATTGTACATCTAGCCAATATGTCGATGGTGATATGGGACATATTGTAACGGGTGACTTGGATGTAATTACTAATAAGCACCTACGTGACGCATTTAAACTAGGAACAAAATACCGTATACAGGAATTTAGCAAGATTGAAATTAGATTTGGTAAAGAGTTGAAGAATTTTATTTATAGAATGGCGGTTAGATACAGTATGCCATTAATTTCTTTTGACGAATGGCGTGATCACATGTCAAACTTTCAACGTTTTTATAATCCATCATATGATCATCAAGAAAAAGGAACGATAAACAGACACACACTAGAGGAGTTATGGAATAAATATGCTATTACATACACGGACAAAGTCGCTTCAAATTTTACATTTACATGTCTCTCATACTATATAGAACTCCTTCAACAAAGTTATAAAGACGAAGAGATATATCAAAAGCTTAATTTACTACAACAAGAAATGAAAGATCGAATAAGGGCTCTACATAAACGTATAGGAATCAATCTACATCATATACGTTACCCTTATTTAATCATGATTCCCAAACTTCACAAAAATCCTGTGAAGTTTCGCCCAGTCACAGTTGCATTCAAGGTAAAAAATAGTGGAGATGTGATAAGGAACTTAAACAAACAACCGACAAACTTGATATATAAAAGTTACGATTTCCAAGATCTATTTAATACTATCAATTTGGCTGATCTTTACGATATTATTACCGGCTGGCATAATCTATATCAAATCCAAAAAATTGTGCCATTACACAAGTTTTAAAATGTATTGGATATAGTACTGTATGAAAATATCTTATTTAATGGTATAAATTTCTTCAGACAAATTAAAGGTGTACCGATGGGAAGTGGATGCTCATCATTATTAGCAAATCTTTACCTCCATCATTACGAGAAAGGTACTCACATATTAAATGAGTTACCATACTTTAGATTCGTCGATGACATCCTTATTGCACAGCAACAAACAAATATCATCTTTGATTTCACTTTCTATCCTACGAATTTAACTTTGTTGGAAACTCCTAATAATACGACAAAAAAAAAAAAAAATTATCTGGATATAAGTATTCATTTTTCAAATGGAAGTACTACGTATACGAAGATATACGATAAAAGACGTCAATTCAAGATCAATATACATTATATAATAAATTGGAATTCTAATTTGAGTCACATGATTTTTCGTAATATTGTACTGAATCATTTCATACGTAATGCATGTATGCATACCTATACTGCGGATCGTATCAAATGTGATACTGTTTTTATCAAGGAGGCTATAGTACAGCTCTATCCTCTTGAATTCCTACGTCATTGTTGCAATACTCTGTATAATAAATTTGACAATGCTTTTAAAAGGGATTTTGGCAACATCTTCGAATCAAGTTATAATTGGCAACGTTATTGATAACTGAATTTTCAATTCATACAAATCATTTATTGAGCGGTGTTGTAAGAGGTGTGACAAAAGAGGAATCGGTGAGTTTTTCAAAAAGTTCATCTTTTCGATTTCGAATATTTTATATTTTTTATATTATATCTCTATCGGTTCCATGTTCTAGTTGTGGGTTCGTCTTCAGTTTTGACGTTGTTCTGAAATAGGATCTCAGGTAATATATGGCTCCGGGAGTGTTACCATTGGTGTAAAAGTCGACTTTTAACCGGGAACTAGCGGTCACCATCCCCCTAGGCCTTTTATGTATTCCCAGTTGATCCTTTTTCCTCACCTTTCCGATATTTGTCTCGTAGCTTTTGCTTAGCTATATATATATATATATATATATATTCAATATGATCTAACTGACTGACAAAGTGTGTGAGGGGGATGGTGTTTAAACATTGTCGAACAAATCCCCTATTACTAGCATCTTGGCTTTGGTGTCCTTCGATCGTCCTAACTTTGAGGTCAACTTAAATATATAATCATTTGAAATTTCGAATAATGAGTGACAAAAAAAAATTATAACTACTTTTCAAAGTAATAAAGCATTTCCACTCGAGCCAGAATCTAGTTTTTTTTCTCATTCAATCCATCTGTTTCTAGATCAACGAAAGTATTTAATAATTTGAAAATCCATATTAAGGGTGACGATGTAAATAAATTTTCAAAGAACGTGAAACACTTGCATATTGCACAGAGCTAGCAAATTTTGTTTTCGAGGGAAAAGTATTATAATTTTGAAAATCGGAATCTTCAACTTCACGATTTATCGAAAACTATAAGATACATTTAAGAACAAATATTATAGACTCAGAAACTGAATACCCCAATACATATATTTTTTCCAATAGATATATTTTTTACTATTTACATATATAGTTTATAGTATCGAAGATATTTTTAGTGAAAGTACAAAACATGAAAAAAACACGAAAACATTCTGAAAAAAAATCTGATGTGGGCAGCACATGACTTCCCTTATATAATGCAGTGAATTTACTACTTTTACAGTAAAAAGATAGGTTATTCTTATATTAAATTCTTATATTCTTTCCAAAATATTGAATTTTCGACGATTAGTCGTCACCTTCCATGTCGTCATCATCAATGAGTCGTCATTGATTTAGCGTCAATTAGTCGCCATTTTCATTGATTTATCGTCATTTTTATTAATTTGACGATATTTTCATTAATTTGGTAACATTTAAAAAGTCGCCAAATTGGTCGCCAAAATCACCAAGCGTTATGGATGGAGAAATAAGTTATTCTTACAGTATATAAATTACTATTGGCGTTCAAATACAAAAGTATTACTCAAAGTATTACTCAAAAGTATTACTCAAAGTATATTTTCTCTTGAATGGCACGAGCTAGATCTACGAAAATGATGTCACCCAATTTATCGCATGATATTACATATGAAAAGTGATTGTTTCTCAATTGCTAATATTTTTTTTTGAGTTATGAAATATTTCGAGAAATTTATTCGAAAAATGTTCAATATCTCGAGAATGGTTCATGCTAGCGTTCTAAAGTTTATGTTACTCGTTTTCTAAGGAAGAATTATTTAAGAAATGTCTATTTGAGTAACTTTATTAAAGGTTTAAATTTTTTGATGATTTTTTCAAAATTCCACTCCAAAATTTTGGAGGTTCTGAACATTCGATTGCGTTTAAAAGCAACATGCTTCCAGTATTCGCGAGTTTTGTACCAAATTCTGTTCGAATCGGTCCATTAGTTTGTCAGTTATCGTCTCCAAAAGCTCACTGACACACACACACACACACACACATGCATGACCTCAAAAATGTCTGATTCGTGTTCAAGGATGCTTGAAACGTGCTCTCCCGTCGAAAACTCGAATTCGAATTTTCGACCCCTTCACAATTATTTCCTTATACATCATATGTATATAAGAAAATTAACGACATTGTTTTTTAGGAAAAATCTTCAACTTATAACTCTGGAAGGGCAGCGCGACCTATGCTCTGGAAATAGCAATACACTATATTAATCCGTGACATTCTTGACTGACAAATTTCTGACAAGTCAATATATTCCATTCCAGGAACTCGTGCTAAAGATATTAATGAAGGGTTATTAGCGGCATAGTGCAAGTGTTTTGCGACTTTCAATCATTAATTAAGAATAATTTAATAATTCTAAAATCAAACATTAAATTTCTCTTTAAATGTGCATCACCCTATGTTTTATGAGGTTGGTTTTAGTCTAAATTATACTTTTATTATGCGTTCTCTAAATTGTTCTTGTTCTGTCTATTACCATATTCAATGTATATAGAATATATTCTTCAAACGAGCAGTCTTGTATCCAATTTCATAATTATTTTCTCCCAGGCGTCCAGATAATGGGTCAGACGACTGATAGCGTAAACATAAATTATTTGGGACCTAGAGTGCGAGCCTACATGGTGCAAACAGACAGATACAGACGTTACTTTAAAAATAGCCAATTTGAGATCCAGAGCTTGTAAATGCATCGACAACTCGAATTCTAATGTTGGAACTTGCAGAGTCAACTTCGACGATAAAAGCTTGCAATTTCGTCCCAGTAGCTCAACGGTAGAGCGTCGGCTGGTCAGTTCGGAGATCCAGGCTTTGATTCCCGGTTGGAGCAGCAAGACTTTTTACAAACTGATTCCCATATTTTCACTGTACATCATTTATTTGACAGGAATAATAAAATACGGCATCAACCATCATTAAAAATATATAAACGTGTGCCATCTTCAAACGTTTACATACATATTTATGTCGGTGACAAGACATTAGTGTTGACAAAGCTCCAGATGTCATTTTAAACAAGCCTCGACTACAGATCCAAGAATGATTTCGAACCGAGAATAAATAAACTTCTCTCCGGGACTAACAAGGAAATTAGTTGACACGAGTTTTAAATGGATGGACAAAGTACGCAAATGCGTTTGTGAAGTGTGCATCCATTCTAATCTCATTTGTAACTTCGTATTGGATCCGAAGACGCTCCTAATCCATTAAGCAGTGTTTGATGGGGGTTTCCAGTTGTGGCTCATTAGCGAGGGAAGAAAATACATTGCAATTCTATGAAAGAACAACATTTCAAATGGTTTTCTATAGAATAATGTAAAGTAGCTATTATCAGAAACTGCATATTAGCAGTAGGACAGGGTGGAAGAAGCCATGTAAACAATTTTCTCCAATTCACCATCCACTTTCTCACGACCAATTGTTTTACGACCCCGTAAAAATCATTATTATTAATATTACAACACCCTAATAATACAGTATTATTATAACCAATTTAAGGATGAAAGAAACTATGTGAATTATTTCCTTCAATTCGCCATTTTGCAGTACTTTTCCAAAATTATCCAAACACAGCTCACGATCAATAAGATTAACTGTTTTACGAACCCATAAAAATCATAGATAATGATATTAAACACCCTACTGATACCACATTATTAAAACCAATTTAAAAATATTATTACTATGCAATCCTAAATAGAACTTTATGAATATACGATCCTAAACAAAACATCAATATATATAATTATCTAAAGTGTTTTTGTTTCTCCAGACCCTCCAGAAGCCCAAGATCATTCAGACAGCTGGATATTTCACACTTATAGTATTGACTACAGTACTGAACTTAACAGATCCGAATTTTCGATTAACCTTTGAGTATAAGGACGCCAATGCCTGCAAAGGGGAATCGAACTGTTTGGGATAGGTATGTCAAATACCTGTCTTTTTGGTAGGTTCTTCGTTTGGTATGCATGCTATCCCACCCGTAAGCAAAAAGTTAATCGAAATGCCTTTCCAAACCTCCCGAAAATAATAATTCTTTGCACATTTACAGCATCAACCATCAGACAAACCTCAACAGTAGCTGGTTTTTAATTTACTACTAGAGACGGCGAAAATGGAATTTTTCAAAAAGTATTTTCGAAAAGTAAATACCCTTTTAGCGTAAACCATAAGCGTAAACAGAAAAAAACATCTCCCTAGTTCTTTTACAAAGTCACAAACCAGATACAATGAAACAGGCATTAAATGTTCAAACCATTTTCAAAAAGGACGATTTTATTCTCAAAATATTGCTCTATCTGTAATTGACCCTTTGAAGTTAACACTCCTATCACATCAATGACTTCTAACAGAAAAATAATCAGTTCATATAAACTTTGCAGAAAATTCCAAAAAAATCGACGCAACTCCATGAACCCTTAACCAATCTACTAAATGTGAGCAGTTTCCAAAACCTTGCCAAAAGTTATTTGTTATATGTTCCACCAAGGTCGTAAAATGTGTCTTTAAGGACAGGCACAGTGATCTTCAGTTAATAACAATGGCCGTTTGTAAATGCTGCATTTTCTCGGGGAAAAGTCACCAATAACCAGGTTATCAGAAATCGGGTACCTTTCATGAATAAATAAAAATAATTTTAATTATTTAATATTTTGAATCTCAAAGAAACTAGAAAATTTTTGTCCGATCACATTTTTGACCCTCATTGCTTACTTTCACTCGAAATATTTAAAAATTTTAAAATATAGATATAAAGGGTTAAGTGACAAAACTTTTCAGTAATAGTCAAGTTCCCAAATCAATTATTTACTTCCACAAAGCTATTATGGTTTTCGGTGTACCGTTTCGTCAAGTTCAAGAAGGTTGATAATATCCCTTTTATTTTTACTTTCCCTGCAATACATGGTAATGTATAGGGAAAGTATTGGAATCATGCCGAAAATCACAACTCGAGTTTTCGACGGATCTACACGTTTCGAGACCTCTAGAATACGAAAAAACCATTTTTAGCGTGACGTCTGTGTGTGTGTCTGTCTGTGTGTCTGTCTGTGTGTCTGTCTGTGTGTCTGTGTGTCTGTCTGTGCAGATTTTGTATCCACTCTAACTAAAAAACTAATGGACCGAATTTCACAAAATTTTGTAGGTAAGTCACTTGTGGGCGGGGCTGGTGCTGATTAGTTTTGGGTACGATTCGGAATAAAAGAACCCGCCTTTTTTTGTGAAATGGCCCGCAAAATCTTGTATCCAATGTAGCTGAAAAACTAATGGACCGAATTTCACAAAATTCGGTAGATGAGTCACGTATAGGTCACCCTGGTGCTGATTAGATTTTAGTACGATTTAGAAAAAAATAACCTGCCTTTTTTTGCAGAATGGCTCGCAAAAATCGTCCAAATCTAATCTAGAGAACTACGTATGCTCAAATATATCCATTAAATGCTTGTTTAATACGTAATTTTTAGCGAAGAAAAGAATAAAACCAACCCCATTACAGTAGGACTAGCCGTTCTCGAGATATTTTAGTTTTTCGTATTTTCTCTACGCCACCTTTGAAAATAAGTCCGATTACCGAATGAGAACGAAAATTGAATTAAAAGTGAAATAAATTTAATTAAAATAAAGAGAACATGGATATAAGTCTGCAGGGAAAGTCATGTGCTGCCCACATCAGATTTTTTACTTTCCTTGCAATACATGGTAATGTATAGGGAAAGTATTGGAATCATGCCGAAAATCACAACTCGAGTTTTCGACGGATCTACACGTTTCGAGACCTCTAGAATACGAAAAAACCATTTTTAGCGTGACGTCTGTGTGTGTGTCTGTCTGTGTGTCTGTCTGTGTGTCTGTCTGTGTGTCTGTCTGTGTGTCTGTGTGTCTGTCTGTGCAGATTTTGTATCCACTCTAACTAAAAAACTAATGGACCGAATTTCACAAAATTTTGTAGATAAGTCACTTGTGGGCGGGGCTGGTGCTGATTAGTTTTGGGTACGATTCGGAATAAAAGAACCCGCCTTTTTTTGTGAAATGGCCCGCAAAATCTTGTATCCAATGTAGCTGAAAAACTAATGGACCGAATTTCACAAAATTCGGTAGATGAGTCACGTATAGGTCACCCTGGTGCTGATTAGATTTTAGTACGATTTAGAAAAAAATAACCTGCCTTTTTTTGCAGAATGGCCCGCAAAAATCGTCCAAATCTAAACTAGAGAACTACGTATGCTCAAATATATCCATTAAATGCTTGTTTAATACGTAATTTTTAGCGAAGAAAAGAATAAAACCAACCCCATTACAGTAGGACTACCCGTTCTCGAGATATTTTAGTTTTTCGTATTTTCTCTACGCCACCTTTGAAAATAAGTCCGATTACCGAATGAGAACGAAAATTGAATTAAAAGTGAAATAAATTTAATTAAAATAAAGAGAACATGGATATAAGTCTGCAGGGAAAGTCATGTGCTGCCCACATCAGATTTTTAATCTTCTAATGCTTATAAGTCAAAAAATTAAAAAGCCATTAATTATAAAGCAATTTATAGCCATTTAAAAGCCGTGCAAGTATTTATAAATAAATTTTAGATCTGATTCTTAGTTTTTGAAATCCAGTGATTATCATTTCGATATTTTTATATTTTGAAGTAATTTGAAAATGCGGATCTAATTTCGATACTTTCATATTTTGAACTATTTTAAAAATAATTAAAGAAGATAAACCACCCACAAAGAAAATGTTATTCACAAAAATCCTTTCGGCTCCATCGCCCTTAACACACTGCCGATTTTTTATATGCAGGTGTGGTAAATGTAACGGGTATCATTTTATTTTTTGCAACTTATTGCATTTGTGATATAATTAGTTTTTGCGCTATAAATAATTAAATAAGATCTATAAAATTGTAAATGTAACAAGAAAGATCAATCATGTTTAAAGCATTGATTATGAAACACTTTTCAACTTCAATGCAATTTTATTTAAACATGTCTAAAATGCAATACATTCCTCGGTAATATTTTAAAACTTATCCCAATACTACATTAGTTTATTATATTTGAAAACTTAGACCTTCATCGAAAAAAATGAACTTCATTCAAATGACGGCATTGAAATACAAATTGCCTGATTTAAACATCTCTAAAATGCGATACATTCCTCTATAATATTTTTAAACTATCATAATACTACGATAATTTATTATATTTAAAAACTGCATCGAAAACAACAGAAATTCATTCAAATGACGTCATAGAAAAAATAACGCGCTTGGATCTCTCTATAAAACAGCATTTCATTCAAAACTTTTTCCCATTCATTTCATTCATCACAATACTATAATAATTTATTTTATTTAAAAATGAAGACCATGGATCAACAAGTAATTAAACTCTATGCTTAAAACTTCATCGAAGTCCTTCTCTTTATAAACTCAATGAATATTTCATTCATATCAGCTATGCAGACTCCATGGGTTACATAATTTTGTGTTAAAGAAATACAGCAATTCTAATACAACTCATTCAACATATTTTGCTGTTTACATTTTACATAAGTGAAAAATAGGCTTCGCTGTAGAAATAATCAAATTTGGATGATCATTTAAACTCAAATATATTGTCATTGCGTTGTTTCAGTATGTAGATGCACAGAATTTAAGCAAAAATAAAGAGGTTTTAGGACGGATACAACACTCAATATGAATTAAAAAGAACTTAAAAAATCACAATTAGGAGACAATATGGATGCTATATATCATTTTGAAGTGGATCATGTGATCTTTTCATATCATGGTCACGTGATCGCTTCATATAATAGGTGTAGTTATCATTTTAATTTTTATTTAAAAAACTACTGAATATATTTCGCTGTATTTTTTCATATATTTTATGGAACAATTTGAATATTACCTCAAATTTTCGAAGCAATTTGTGAATTTTAAATTCGCTCAAAAATGTTTGAAAAATTAGGTCCCATAGGGTTCAATGTATTTCATCTTTTCAATACGGGTTCAATCAAAAACTAATTGGATTATGTTATTCATTTATATTCCCATAGATCCTATAGTTCGTCTGAACAACATACTAAAATTTCATTTTAATGAAGTCATTTTTACAGCAGTTATCGTGCTAACGGACAGTCAGACAGACAGACAGATAGATAGCATGAACAAAGTCATAAACACTTTTCAACTTTGTTGTAATGTGTTAAAAACAAATAGCAGACAGAAATTTAAAATGCAAATCATATACTCGGATGTTTCCATTCGATTATTCCGGAGGCTTTGAAATGGGGGTTAATGACAAAATTCCAGATGTCATTTCACGCAAACCCTAACTACCGATTTGGGAATAATTTAGAATCCAAAATAAATATAATTTGCTCCAGGACAAATCGGGAAATTAGTTTTGTCAAGGGCTGTAAATGAATGGACACATCACTATGGAAGTATCTCTCTCAATGCTTTTGTAATTCCATCATTCATGTTAAGTTCATTTGTATCTGCTCTTGTTAGATCTAAAGGCTCTCATAATCTATTACATGTGTATGATGTATTGTCGAGTTCTGGCTAATTGAACTTATAACAGTCGCTCGCTTAGGTTACATTCTAAAGAACTCTTAATATGAAATGTATTGGGGAATCGTATAGCATACAATCCTCAGTTGGCGCGCTTTAAAATGGATAATCATTTTGGGGTGAGTTTCTTGCGATCCGAAAATACATGTCAGCAAATAACAACAAATAGTAATATGGAGGTGGGACAGCTCAGTGGTTATCGCGCCGCGGGAATTACACTCGGGCGACCGAAGTTCCATTCCCGGTTTCGCCCAAACTGTCCCAGTGTTCGCACGGGTTACAGACACTTTAAATAGGTGGGTCCGTATATCCTTCCGAGAGGTTATTGGTAGGAGATGGAGAGGACGGTCTATGTGGATGCCGCCCCCACTGGATTCTTGCTTAAATTCTGTAGCACTGTTCCAATCATTCAAACAGATACTTGCCACCTTCTTGTAGAGGGCGCCGTAGCCCAGTGGAATTACGCACGGGAATTGCAACAGTGGGGAGCGCTGGTATTTTGCACGTAAGTAATTAAAGACAAGAATGCTCAATCATGCTTAAAGCATTGATTATGAAACACTTTCCAACTTCAATGCAATTTTATTTAAACAAGTCTAAAATACAATACATTCCTCGGTAATATTTTGAAGCTTATCACAATACTGCATTAATTAATTATATTTGAAAACTTAAACCTTCATTGAAAAAAATGAACTTCATTCTAATGACGGCATTGAAATATAAATTGCCTGGTTTAAACATCTCTAAAATGTTATACATTCCTCGGTAATAGTTTTAGAATTATTATAATACTACGATAATTTATTATATTTGAAAACTTCATCGAAAACAACTGAAATTAATTCAAATGACGTCATAGAAAAAATTACACGCCTGGATCTCTCTATAAAAACAGGATTTCATTCATAACTTTGTCCCATTTATTTCATTCATCACAATAGTATAATAATTTATTTTATTTAAACATTTTGTTTAAATAAAAGACCATGGAGCTACAAAAAATTAAACTCTATGCTTGAAACTTCATCGAAAAAAATCGTCCTTCTCTTTATGAAATCAATTAATATTTCATTCATATCAGCCATGCAGACTCCATGGACTAAATTATTTTGTGTTAAAAAAATACAGGAATTCTAATAAAACTCATTCTATATATTTTGCTGTTTACATTTTACATAGGTGAAAAATATACCTAGTTGTAGAAATAATCAAATTTAGATGAGAATTTAAACTCAAATATATTGTCATTGCATTGTTTCAGTATGTAGATGCACAGAATTTAAGCAAAAATAAAGTAGTTTTAGGACGGATACAACACTCAATATGAATTAAAAAGAACTTAAAAAATCACGATTTTGAAACAAGATGGATGCCATATATCATTTTGAAGTGGGTCATGTGATCGTTTCATATCATGGTCACGTGATCGTTTCATATCATGGTCACGTGATCGTTTCATATAAGAGGTGTAATTATTATTTTAATTTTTATTTAAAAAACTACTGAATATATTTCGCTGAATTTTTTTTTATATATTTTATGGAACAATTTGAATATTACCTAACATTTTCGAAGCAATGTGTGAATTTTAAATCCGCTTAAAAAAATTTTGAAAAATTAGGTCCCATAGGGCTCAATTTATTTCATTTTTTCGACCCGGGTTCAATCCAAAACTAATTGGGTAATATTATTCATTTATATTCCCATAGGTTCTACAGACCGTCTGAACAACATACTAAAATTTCATTTTGATTAAATTATTTTTATGGCAGTTATCGTGCTAAAGGACAGACAGACAGACAGACAGAATGAACAAAGCCATAAACACTTTTCAACTTTGTTGTAAAGTGTTAAAAACGGTTTATTTGTGGAATATATTTTACTAAAATGAAAGACAACACCGTTTAAAATAAAAGACAACACCGGTGGTAGGGGAAGGACGGTACGGTCCCTGTGGATGCCTTCCCTACTGGGTTCCGGTCTAAATTGAGTGGCACTTCCCGGCCGTCCAAACAGTTACCTTACACCTTTCTAGTAGGTCGGACGGTCCGGGTCTCAACAACAACACCTTTATGTAAGGTCGGACGATCTGCTTCGAATAATCAAATAATAACATGATAAATATTCAGATTAAAATTCTTTAAAAATACAAGTAGTAGCAAATGGTTATTAATACAAAATAAATTAAAAAATGAACGATGCATAATTTTATTAATTTGAATTTGAAGAGCAGTTAAGTTTTTAATTAGGAGTATTTAAAAGAAAACCTGTTTTCTTTTTAATAATTAAAATTTTTAATGTTTGTATAATTTGCAATAGTGAAGAGCGCTGGCATTTTGCACGTAAGTAATTAAAGAAAACGGTTTATTTGCGGAATATATTCTACTAGAATAAGAGACAACACTCTATCACCGTCTGCGTAGTCCAATATTCAGCTTCGTTTAAAGTATCTAATGCCGTACCCAACGGGGAACTTCAGAATACTGCTCTAGATATATTTCTAAAATCCTGTTTAATTTCTATAAATTAATTTAAAATCCTACTTTCCAAAAAAAATATATCTAAAAAATAATATCTGTAAAATATCTAGTTGTATTTTTGTGTATGAAATTTACATATTTTTATATTTAATCTATTGGCGCATCTAAGTACATATACATAGGCAAACGACGATGATATGCTGATTTATTCAAGATGTTTTTTTATTTTTTTATTCAAATTTGGTACTCGGTCCAAATCTAATATTTTACTGTTCCCTCCGTCTAACACCCTTACTAACCTACACCCCCCCTCACACACACATATGCTAGTAATCGATACCGATTTCTATTATTATCGAGATTACATTTTATTCATTTCCTCAGTGAAAAATAGGCTAAAAATTCGATGTCAAAAGCAATTGGAAGAAGTATACATTAACAATTACGTTATGCAAATCATTGATATATATGCCCTCTCAAAGCCACTGATTGGTCGAAAATAATCGCGTTGCGATTGGTTAGACTGTTCTCAATATTTTATTGTTATACTTATACCGCAACAATGATTTTTACTTTAAACAATAGTAATTTTTCAACAATATGTTTTTATGAGACTTTATTTTGCAACAATGCGTATTTGAAGTTCTTTATTAAAACAATTGATATCAATCTGAAAGATAAAAATATTTCAAATTGATTTAAGTTCGCTAAAATTTTCCATAGCCAAAAATCTCATACCACATTTGAAAATGTTGAATTTAATTTGTAAAAAGTCCAGTGAGACAATGATCTCTAAGCAAAATATCAGAAAGAGAGCTTTCAGTGAGTTGAAGAAAGAATATTGCATTAAAAACCTCATCCACAAAGATAGATACGAGGAAATTTGGAAACTGAAACAAAGAAGCACAGGAGAAAGTATGGCAGTAAAAATAAAGCCTTGGTGCTGGTCGAAAACTGGAGAGCTGTGTATCTGGCCAACATTGGAACATGACAATATCCTGCCTGTCATCGAGCGGATATTTGTAGCTGGAGGAGACGTCCATATTCTTCCCTACTTCAGCAGAACACTCGGATGGTACTTTGACAACGACACTTTTCTAAAAAAGCTGGAGTTTCAAGTAACAGTGGAATGGATGGAAGGAGTTCTCAAAGGTCTTGCTTTCCTACACGAGAGAGGTTTCGTTTACCTAAACCTGCAACCAGGAAATGTCCACATCTCTCAGTCAAGGGCAGTCCTGGGAGATTTCTCGTACGCAGAAGAGGCGGGACACCCAGTAAGAGAGTGAGTATATTTCGACTATGTAATATATGTGTATATACAAAAGTGAATTAGGCAATAGGTAATATAAGGGGTTACTTAGGGAATCATCGGAGTAGAAAGGGGTATACTGCAATCATTACATTTAAATATTTAAAACAGAAATAATTGAGCACGTGTATTCGCATATCTTTTTAATTATTCATATATGTTACGTATAAACTAATATCTTATATTCAATATAATCATTTGCAACATGTATGAGATGATTAGAAAATAATATTTTTTAGCTTTTTGCTTATCGGTATTTTATTCGATTTTCCATCCGCGAAATTCGACTGGTTTTTCTCAAAAAATGTTCAACTGATTAAACCTGAATGTGTGATACACAAGTAAGTATTACGTGGAAGTGAAAACAACTTCACGATATATAGAATAAAGTTCTGTTCCATGACTGTTTTTTTTTATCATGTGAAAAGAAAGTGTTTTGCGGTTTTGGCAATGTTGATTTCAGAAATATTTTGTGTTTAGTCTTAAATCTATATATTCTTATTTCAGCCTTTTAAATTATTAATATACTTTCACCTCTGCTCCTTGTGATTGCATATCATTCGTGGTCTTACGTCATGTTACCTGCAAATTAACCCTTTGCTTGTGGTTACATAGATTTTCATATTATAAGTTGAGCCTCATAGGAAAACAACACTTTAAATATTTATTCTTAGAATATGTAAATGCCAGTCTATGCCTGATGAATGAATGCGCGAGTTTGAGGTTTTAGCTTTAAAAGAAAAGCTACAACTAAATTATTTTCCAAATTTTGAAAAAATGAAAACTGTTTTCGAAAGCTACGATTTTGCATGCATGTCTTCTATAGGGGAGATGCCAGAAAAAAATCAGTATAAACTTTCCAAAAAAATTTAATTCAGTGCAAAGGGAAGAAATCGATTACAAACTTTCTATAAATGTAAAAAATGAGAACTAAACCTATCAAAAAGATAAAATTCACACCATCCCGATGCCTTGAAGATAGAGTAGTGCCTATAAAGATGTATAAAGTAATTACAAAAATAGTAATATTGTAATGAATCCCAATATGAAATGTCTAAACATATTTTTGACTCTGAACAGATCGGGGATTGCTAAATTCCATCGCCCCCCGGAGTGTTTTACAGCGGCTGAAGTATGGGGACAGCCTCTGGATGTGTGGTCCTTTGGAATGCTGGCTCTTACCATCTGGACCGAACTCTCTGCAAAGGAACCGCCTAAGGACATCCAGAACTGGGAGACGGATGTCTTCCCACCTGTCTTTGGTGCTCTGCAGGTTGATGACTTCTGTGAATTTTTAATTTTTTTGCTCTAATATTCCCATATTTTTTATCTTCTAGATATTTTAACGATATAAGCCTACAGATCAAAAAAACATTATCTGACATTCATTTTGGTTTTAATATAAAAAATTACAACTAAGGCAAAACTTAACTAATTTCCTATATATTAGTATTAAAACTTAACTGTGACAAAAATTAGAACTCAAACTATTTTTAATTATTTAAATGCTCCGTAAAGTTACTTAAAGGATCATTTCTTATGACTTTTTTTTATTAGAAAACGAAAAACACCCATTTTAGAACACTAGCATGAACCATTTTCGACATATTGCATATATTTTATACACATTACTATAAAATTAAAAAATTATATTAACTATTCTGAAATATGCCAACTTTCCATACTCAATATTATGCGATAACTGTATTAAGACTATTCATGTGAATCTAACTCGTTCCATTCACGAGAGAAGATACTCTAGGGAATAGTTTTGAATTTTGACGCCTGACATTTTGCCAATAGCAGTTTATATGATAAAGGACTTCTCTCGATTTGTTTTAAACGCCTGGCGATACATTTGGGCACTCATTTGGAGAAATATCGCCAACTTGATCATATATTACCCCAGAGTAACGAAATGATCGCCAAAATTTCAAAAATGACTAAATTAGCAAAATTGAAGACCTAATTTATTAAAATATTTTATACATGGTGTATCCCTAGTAGCATTTAATATTGGTCTAATATTATACGCATATGGTATATTTTATCATTACTTTGGAAACATTTCCAATGGTATCCCAATATTGGGCACATATTGTGGTTACATTGACCTCTAATATTGGCTCAATATTTCCATTACAATATTACGCCAATATTCGCATTACATTGGAAATATTTCAAATGAAACGCCAGTATTACAGGAGTTATATTGCCCCAATATTTTAAGCTATTATTGTGGTAATTCCGTCAAAATGTACATTTTTCATAGTAGTCTAATATTTGCAGTATTGTCTTTTAATATTTGCATTGCTACTAAGGATATTACTTATATAGGATGTGTGCGATCAGTATAAATTATTGTCGATTTAGTGTCAAACAAAATGTAGGTTAATTCGGTACTTTTGCATGTTGCCATCCCAAAAAGCGTCCAATGTAGAGTCAACGTTGGAAACATTGTGCAGTGGATCTCACACATCCTCTTTTTACTGTGAAAGAATGTAATTCGTTGCATAATATACAGAAAGTTATTTTTGTTTTAATAGTTGCTTAATAGGTTGTCAGAATTGTTGGAATTTGCAATAAGAAACACGCATAAAAAGCATATTATGAATCTAAAATGTCTCGCTGCATATCCCGCCAACTTAGCTAATAGTATTGATAAGCATTTAAAATAGTATATAAAACTATAAATTATACATAATACTAATGATTTCTGCAATATTATGGCTTATTTGAATAAAATGGTCTTCATGGTATTCCCCAGTAAGTATCTGTCAAAGGCAGGGATTTGATTTTTGTTACTAAGCTTTAGTTTGTTTAACAATGCCGGGTGATTAGAATCGAAAATAGTTTCAACAGTCAAAATTGAAAATTGCCCTTTAGGTTCTGTCCCGTGGTCGAGTTAAGCCTTTTATGAACGGCATGGAAAGCTTTGGAGAGATTTTATCCCACAATCCATCCGGCTCATTTAGGCTACTTCCGGAGAAAAATGGAAAATGTATCTGTTAGATTTGTTCCAGGAAACGATATCGATACTGTACGCTCAACTTCTAAACCATTGGAAGGATGCTCCGGTGTCTGGATGTATTCAAAAACTGGATCTCCACCCTGTTGGCAAGGGATAAAAAATACGACTCAGTTGGGTTCTGTCCATTAGTCGATACATAAGGTTTGCCCGTTTCAGCCTTCTAAGTCACCATAGGACTTCTGGGGTGAGGGGGGATCTGAAAAACTTTCTTAAAAATAGTTGTTCCGCTCCCGGTGGGGAGAATAAATAAAAAATTGGCAAGGTAGCGTTCTGGCCGATGGTCAATACTACGAGTGCGTAAAGATCCAAACTTCTAGGTCTAAAGCTAAGTTTTGAGAGGTCGGTAAAGACAAAAACACGTTAAATATTTACATACAGTGATAATTATTATAAATTAAATACATACGTAAATTATTGAGATAAATATATTTGACTTAAACAGCTATATCTCATAAAATTGTGCAGGACGTCAACTACTTATGAATATATGCACAGATAGGAAGACAAATCTAAATTTGACTTAATATTTTATGAATATTTTTTATAGAATTTCGATGCCAATCTGCAGCAAAGATTCCCTGATGAATGGATTATGTCCAGGAACAAATCGGTGGCGCTCAATGTTGTCAGAGCTTGCCTGAAATACAATCCAGAATCTAGACCCAGTACTAAACGTCTATTGGATCATCCACTCTGGTTTCCTGATTGGGCACATGAGCAGACCTGCCATGTGGATACAATTCGGAAGAGGCGGGGATGTTTTGAAGATGATGATCCATGTAAGAATGATCTATAACACTTCTTTATTAAGAATAGTTTCAAGGCCGGATCTAAGACCGGCCTTTATTTATGGTCTACATTGGCCATTGTTTTGGATATCGGTAGCAATATTTACCTAATTTAGTCATCATAATAAAAGAAAAGACAAGGCCCAATAGGACTACGGACTATAACTTTATTTTCTCTTTTTATACAGCCAGTCATAGAATACATTTCAAGACTTTAAAATGTATGTGTGTAGTGACATTTTGCCATATTTTACCCCGGTTAAAATGCATCGCAAAATCTTCTCGAGTATTGCAATTGAATCCCGTTTAGAACACGGGTTCTTTCTGAGGGTCTGCAGAAGTCATATAGAAGTGAAAATAGGAGAACACAAATTAGAAGTATTTGTATTTTTCCCGCGATTTATAGAACGCATTTTTAAACGAGGAGAGCTACGACGGACAGGATGTAAACTTAATTAAAAGAAGAAAAAAAGTACAATAGACGAATAAGTAGAGCACACATTTATTCCATTTCACTTCCGATCTGAAATTTGGGAAAATTAACATCCAGTATAAAAGGAAGGACTGTCCTCTCAGTCATTGAATGGGTCGCACAACAATCGTCCAGGACGAAATTCGTGGCCCTAATGCAGACTGGGACATATGCGTTATTTACAGACATTTTAAATATTAGATTTAGTATTTTGTCCACCTTCTCTTGTGAATATCACGCGACTAATCTCGCGTTAAAATTTTGTTTGACTAGTTGATATCCGAAATAGGTTCAAACGGCGCGTGTTGCTTCAGCGACGTATCTTGATGAGCATCCTTCTGAGATAAGTCAGCTACTTTTACTTTCCACGCAATACATGACAGGGTATAATGTATAGGGAAAGAATTGGAATCGTGTCGGAAATCGTAACTCGAATCTCCGTCGGATCTACACGTTTAGAGACCTCTAGACCTCGAAAAAACTAATAGCGGAGACGTCTGCGTGTGTCTGTCTCTGCAATGTATGTATCCATAATAGCTCGAAATCGAATGGACCGAATTTCATAACACTTTACAGGCAAGTCACTTGGAGTGACTGTAGAAGATTAGATTCTGGTACGATTCGGGATTTTAAAAATCCTGTCTTTTTGCAGAATGACCCTCAAAAATCCTATGCATTCAGTCTAGTTAAAACGTATTAACAAAATTTCACAAATTAGATACACACGTTACTTGTTGGTTATCTTGGTGCTGATCAGATTTTAGGAAGTAATAACCGGACTTTTTTGCAAAATAGCTTGTAAAAACCGATTTCGAAGATAAAACAGTTCATCAGAATAAGAATGCATGACTAACACGCACCATACATTTTCTCATCCTTCAAACTTCAAAAATAGGAACAAGAAAATTTTCATATGCTTGCTTTTATTTAGGAATAATTTAAAATTCTATTCACACGAGCATTGAGCTAAGTGTAATTCTTTCCTACGTATATTTATTTCCTATTTTTTTTACAATTTACAGATTGGGGAGTCCTTCAATCCCATTCCTCAAATGAAGATCTCCACAGTCTTCCTGCATCGACGGTCATGGAAAGTGCTGAAGAAAAAATTGTCGATTGTCATAAAGTTGAGGACGTAAGTGGCCGTCCTTTAGATTGGGATGCAGCGACTTTGAAAGGTAAGTTTCACTTCGGTGTATCTTTCCGGTTGTTTCACAGAGAAGAATTTTAAACTCCGCTACATTAGGCAATAATATAGTACAAGAATTTACAACCCGTCAGAAAGGTGTTTAGTGTTACGAAAAAATAACACTCTCATTCCCAATGGAGAATAGATAACTATATTAAGAAATAAGTGCATTATTAAGTAAATAATCTTCCTAAACCAGTTTAAAAAAATAAACAATTTTATAAAATTTTCAACTATTAATCAACATAAATATTATTATCGTAACATCTATCATGATAAAATGATAATTCAATTATATACATAATTATAATTTAACATACTAAAGTGTCCTGATTTTTTTTTCAAAATGTCATTTGAAGGATAGAAAGGTTTAGAATGTTAATCAAAGTTTATATTTGTTTATAATCACTAGAGTCCCAATATTTTGATTGCAATAATCGCACTGAAACCCATTCTGCTCTTGCTTAGTCTCTGAAATATCGTTTCCATCCAACCACATCCATCCCACGCACATTGCCTTAAAGAAGACTGGATCAGAGTTCAGGAATTTTCAAATGCTTCGATTCCGTTTTCTTTCCTTATAAGTTATATATGGAATGTAGTGCATGCAGAGAAAACGAAAATCGAAATATTTTCATCGACATACATATAGGAGATGTTCTACTGCAAACATGTTGCATGGACATACGAATGTATTTATGCAATGCGAAGTTAAAATTCCAACCGATTTCTGATGCAAAAACAGCTTCCTTCGTGTAGATAAATAAAGAGCAACCACACCATCATATTTTTATATGGAAGAAAAAAGCAGATTTTTTAATTATAGATTTTACACTTCATAACTAGGCATAGTGTTAAGAAAAAATACTCTCCAATCCCAAATGGAAAGTTGGTAACTAAAATTAAAAAATAAGTGCAACTATAAGTAAATAACACTCCTAAATAAGTAACATTCCTAAACCAGCATAGATAAATAAATAAATTTCTAAAATTATCAACTATTAATCAACATAAAAGCAAAACGACGTATCTTGAGATATCACCTCCTGCTTTCACATAGCGGTGCTCCTCTAAAACAGGTAAAAAAAATCAGTAAAGATTTTATACATCATACGTATTCCATAATAATAAGTACGTATCATATGTATATCACAATGATACATATGTGTACCACAAAAATTTTTTTAGGCTATCAGTAATAGATAAAATTTTAAGGCTTCAAAATGTGTACGAAGAAGGAGAGACCTAAAACGATCATAATTTTGAATAATCTAAATGAGAGAACTATTGAGTGGTAAAGAATAAAGGGAAAACTTGCACACAATGCAATTCTTAAAGGATCAATTGCAAAATAAGTTATCACTACTTATTACTTATCAATAATAAAAATCAATTAATAATTATAACTTTCGACACGCATCTCTTAGAACCTCGGCTAAATTCTATTCCTGTTATGTAGTGTAAAATATCCATGACTATTGCAATTGCACACTGTATTTTGTAGGCAAAGATGTAATGCTTGATGTTCATAGTCAGAACTTAATGGAGCCAAAGGAATCGGTCGAAGTTTCAGATTCTGCCGAACCTGAACAGCATACATTAGACGCAAAGATCAACACTCTACCTGCATCAATAGCCTTAGAAAACGCCGATGCAGAAAAGTATGCAGAATTTGGTAGAAATGAGGAAGAATATGACCGTCTCCAGGATTCTGATGCAGAAATAACGGAAGGTATTTTTACTTTAACGATTCTTGCTTATTGACCAGGCAGGGGCTACAAACCTCGCCACCTTAGGAACTGATACTCTATATTCAAAGTTATATATTTTAAAATGGAAGGTATAAAACAATTAAAAAATACCCACTCATTCTGACTTCTAAAACATTTGCGCTCCTAAAATCCACATACACATAGACATCAGGATTTACCTACTGCACGACCTCCCAACAGAACGCAAATAATTTACGACACCCCAGATATTCTAAAAACCTTACTTTCCCCATGCACCAAAAAGTCACTATATTTTAAATGATGAATATAAAATTAATAATTACCCCAAAGCGACAGTGCTTATTTAAGAAATTAAACTTAATATTTGGATGATACTGAATTTTCGTCTGATACAGTTTTGTTGCCTACATCATGTCAATTTGCAACATTTCCCCATAGTTACGAAGTTGGAGATATTTTCCAAATTTATCTTCAAGTGAGATACACAGATAGACTGACAGACAGAAAGTAGATCTTATCCCATGGACAAATGTTTAGTCAGAGATGAACTTGACATATCCGTCTCAAGCATGTATATTATGTTCTTTGAGTCTGTTTAGTGTGTTTGAAAATGAGCGGTACGAGATTATTATAATACAATAACGTATACCTAGAAAAAATCTTGCAATTTCAGTCTTTAATCTATTTAAAAACATATTATATTGAGATAGAAGTATTTCAGAGTCCTAAATGATATATGTTTTTGCCTTATTATTGTAACATAGAATGTCTTATTATTGTAACATAGTTTTAGAATAAACCTACCACACCCCTGTGTTTCATAAAAGGCAAAAAATGGAGCCACAGTGCCTGGGGGGATAGCCAGGTACCCTGCCCCTGGGGATTATATCAGGGGACTGGTCCTCCAGGTTGGGGGTTGGGCGTGGGGCTTACAACTCCGCCTCGGAAAAAAATCTTGTTACGAAACCTTTAAGAAATATAACCGGACAGATCTTTGGAAACGACCGCAGAAAGGAAGAGGAAAGCGGCCAATAGAAAGGAATGGTCAAAAATCTTAAAGGAGGTCAAGGCCCTACAAGGGCTCTTGTACCATGATGATGATGATGATTGTAACATCTATCATGATGAAATGATAATTCAATTACATACAGAATGATTGTTTAACATGATAGAGTGTCCAGATTTTTTTTTCAAAAAGTCATTTAAAGGATAGAAAGGTTAAGAGTGTTAGTCAACGTTTATAATTGTTCATAATCACTCGAGTCCCAGTAATTAGATCGCAATAATAGTATCGAATCCCATTCTGCTCTTACTTAGTTTCTGAAATATCGTGTCCATCTAACCACATCCATGCAACACACATTACTTAAAAGAAGCCTCAGTTCGAGTTCAAAGATTCCCAAAGTTTATATCGACTCTGTTTTCTTTCCCTTTAAGTTATGCAGGCATGTGCTGCATGTAGAGAAAGCAAAAATCGAAATATTTTCATCGACATAGGTTCGTATTGGAGGTGTTCCAACCAAAAACTTGTTGCATGCACATACGAATGTATTTATGTAATGTGAAATTAAAATATGAACTATCAATTGATTATTTATGCAAAAACAGCCTCCTTCTTGTGGATAAAAATCGTGCAACCAGAGCACAATATTTTTATATTGAAACAAAAAGCAGATATTTGTATACAAGTATCATAAAGTGTGCATATTGATATTAAAAAATACCCTCTCATCCCAAATAGAAAACGGGTAAATAAAATTAAGAAACAAGTGCAATTACACGTAAGTAACATTCCTAAATAAGTAACATTTCCAAACCAGTATAGATAAGTAATTAAAATTCTAAAATTATCAACTATTAATCAACATAAAAGCAAAAAGGCGTATTTTGAGATATCACATCCAGCTTTCACACAGTCATGCTCCTCAAAAGACAGGTAATAAAAATCCTTAAAGATTTTATACTTCATACGTATATCACTATAATAATTACGTATCATAAGTATATCACAATACATTTCTTAGGCTATCTCTCATAGATAAAATTTTATGTGCTGCATGCAGAGAAAACAAAAATGGAAATATTTTCATCGACATAGGTTCGTAGTGGAGGTGTTCCAACGAAAATCGTGTTGCTTGCACATACGAATGCATTTATGTAATGTGAAATTAAAATATGATGTATCAATTAATTATTTATACCAAAACAACCTCCTTGTTGTGGATAAAAAACGAGAAACCACAGCACCATATTTTTATATTCAAGAAAAAAAAGCAGATATTTTTTTACTAGTTTTTACAAAGTGTGCGTATTGGTATGAAAAAATACCCTCCCATTCGAAATAGGAAATGGGTAACTAAAATTAAGAAATAAGTGCAATTACAAGTAAGTAACTCTCCTGAAGCAGTATAGATAAATAATTGAATTTCTAAAATTATCAACTATTAATTAACATAAAGGCAAAAAGGCGTGTTTTGAGATATCACATCTTACTTTCACACAGACGCGGCCCTCAAAAAACAGGTAATAAAGATCATTAAAGATTTTATACTTCATACGTGTATCAATATAATAATTACGTATCATACGTATATCGCAATATATTTCTTAGGCTATCACTCATAGATAAAATTTTAGGTTTCAAAATGTATGCGACAAAAGAGAGACCAAAAACCGATCATAAATTTGAATAATTTTAATGACAGGATGATATTGAGGGTTTAGGGCTAAAGGGCAACTTTGCACACAATGCAGTTCTTAAAGGATCAATTGCAAAAATAAGTTATCGCTACATGTTTGTCATCAATAATAAAGATTATTTAATGATTATAACTTTCGGTACACATCTCTTAGCACATCGGCTAAATTCTCTTCCTGTTATGTAGTGTAAAATATCCATGACTATTGCAATTGCACACTGTATTTTGTAGGCAAAGATGTAATGCTTGATGTCCATACTCACAACTTAGTGGAGCCAAAGGAATCAGTCGAAGTTTCAGATTTTGCCGAACCTCAACTGCATGCATTTGACGCACAGATCAACACTCTACCTGCATCAATAGCCTTAGAAAAAGTCGAGGCAGAAAATTGTGCAGTGTTTCGTAGAGATGCGCATGAATATGACCGTCTCCAGGATTGTGATGCAGTATTAACTAAAGGTAATTTTTACTTTTTAGAATCTTGATTATTTCCCAGTCAGGATCTACAAACCTTGCCACCTTAGGAACTTATACTATTTACTAAAAGTTATATATTTTATAATGGAAGGTATAAGGTAATTAAAAAATACACTCTCTTTCTCACATTTGCGCTCCTAAAATTTGCGCTCCTAAAACATTTGCGCTCCTAAAATCCAGATACACTCATAGATTTCAGACTTTACCTATTGCAAGACCTCCCAGCAGACACAAATAATTTACGACACCCCAGATATTCTAAAAACCTTACTTGCCCCATGCACCACAAAAGCACTATATTTTAAATCATGAATATAAAATTAATAATTATCCCAAAGCGACAGTGCTTACTTAAGAAATTAAACTTAATTTTTGGATGATACTGAATTTTCGCCTGTTACATTTTCGTTGCCTTCATTATGTCAATTTGCAACATTTCTTCATAGTTACTAAGTTGGAGATATTTTCCAAATTTATCAACAAGTGAGATACACAGATAGACTGACAGACAGAAAGTAGATCTTATCTCATGGACAAATGTTTAGTCAGAGTTGATCATGACATATCCGTCTTAAGCATGTCTATTATGTTCTTTGACTCTGTTTAGTGTGTTAGAAAATGAGCGGTACGAGATTATTATAATACAACAACGTATACCTAAATAAAATCTTGCAATTTCAGTCTTTAATCTATTTAAAAACATATTATATTGAGATAGAAGTATTTCAGAGTCCTAAAGGAGATAAGTTTTTGTCTTATTATTGTAACATCTATCATGATAAAATGATAATTCAGTTACATACCGAATGATTATTTAACATGATAGAGTGTCCAGTTTTTTTTTTCAAAAAGTCATTTAAAGGATAGAAAGATAAGGAATGTCACTCAACGTTTATAATTCTTTATAATCACTAGAGTCCCAGTATTTAGACTGCAATAATAGTATCGAATCACATTCTGCTTTTACTTAGTTTCTGAAATATCGTGTCCATCTAACCACATCCATGTCACACACATTGCCTAAAAGAAGCCTCATTTCGAGTTCAGGGATTCCCGAAGTTTATATCGACTCAGTTTTCTTTCCCATTAAGTTATACTGGTATGTGCTGCATGTAGAGAAAGCAATCGAAATATTTTCATCGACTTAGGTTCGTATTGTAACTTGCTGCATGCACATACGAATGTATTTATGTAATGTG
Source organism: Amaurobius ferox (assembly GCA_951213105.1). NCBI lineage: Eukaryota > Metazoa > Arthropoda > Arachnida > Araneae > Amaurobiidae > Amaurobius > Amaurobius ferox. The sequence continues at coordinate 135,159,023 of OX578146.1, read as the reverse complement.
AAATTAAAATACGAACTATCAATTTATTATTTATGCGAAAGCAGCCTCCTTCTTGTGGATTAAAAACGTGCAACAACCGCACCATATTTTTATATTGAAAAAAAGCAGATATTTGTATACTAGTTTTTACAAAGTGTGCATATTGATATTAAAAAATACCCTCCCATCCCAAATAGAAAACGGCTAACTAAAATTAAGAAATAAGTGCAATTACAAGTAAGTAACATTCCTGAGCCGTTATAGATAAGTAATTAAATTTCTAAAATTATCAACTATTAATCAACATAAAAGCAAAAAGGCGTATTTTGAGATATCATAGCCTGGTTTCACACAGACATGATCCTCAAAAAATAGGTAATAAAAATCATAAGAGATTTTATACTTCATACGCATATCACTATAATAATTACGTATCATACGTACATCACAGTACATTTCTCAGGCTATCTATCATAGATAAAATTTTCTGTCTTCAAAATGTATGCGACAAAAGAGAGACATAAAACAGATTATAATTTTGAATAATTTAAATGAGAGGACGATTGAGTGGTAAAGAATGAAGGGAAAATTTGCACACAATGCAGTTCTTAAAGGATCAATTGCAAAGTAAGTTATAACTACATATTATTTATCAACAATAAAAATCAATTAATAATTATAACTTTCGACACATATCTCTTAGGACCTCGGCTAAATTATATTTCTGTTATGTAGTGTAAAATATACATGACTATTGCAATTGCACACTGTATTTTGTAGGCAAAGATGTAATGCTTGATGCCCATTCTGACAAAGTAGTGGAGCCAAAGGGATCGGTCGAAGTTTCCGATTCTGCTGAACCTGAACTGCATACATCCGACGCACAGCCCAACAGTCTACCTGTATCAATAGCCATAGAAAACGTCGAGGTAGAAAAGTCTGCACTGTTTGGTAGAGATGAGGATGAATATGACCGTCTCCAGGATTGTGATGCAGCAATAACTAAAGGTAATTTTTACTTTGAAGAATCCTGCTTATTTCCCAGTGAGGGTCTACAAACCTTGCCATCTTAGGAACTTATACTATTTACTAAAAGTTATGAATTTTATATTGGCAGGTTTAAAATAATTAAAAAATACCTCTCATTCTCCCTTCTAAAACAGTTGCGCTCCTAAAATTCACAGATATACATAAACCTCAGACTTTGCCTATTGCACGACCTCCCAACAGAATGCAAATAATTTACGACACCCCTGATATTCTAAAAACCTTACTTGTCCCATGCACCAAAAAGCCACTATATTTTAAGTCATGAATATAAAATTAATAATTATCCCAAAGCGACAGTGCTTATTTAAGAAATTAAACTTAATTTTTGGATGATACTGAATTTTCGTCTGTTACATTTTCGTTGCCTACATCATGTTAATTTGCCAACATTTCCCCATAGTTACTAATTTGGAGATATTTTCTAAATTTATGATCAAGTGAGATACATAGATAGACTGGCAGACAGAAAGTAGATCTTATCTCATGGACAAATGTTTAGTCAGAGATTAACATGATATTTCTGTTTGAACCATGTATCTTTCGTTCTGTGACACTTTTTTGTTAGAAAAGATTTGAAGGGGATTTATTACAATACAATAACGTGAACTTAGTAATAAACTTGCAATTTTAGTCTCTTAAAATAAAAGACAGATTTGTTATCACACAATATGTGAAATTAAATACGTTGTTCATTGAGCACCTTAATTGTCACATAATATTGCATTTATGAAACGAACTTATAACTCGTCATGAAATTTAAATTAGACGTTTCAACCGATTACTGATGCAAAATCACCCTCTTCTTTTGGATAAAAAAACTGAGCAACCCTATCACCCTGTTAACATTTGACAATGCCTACCAACTTAGGCATATATATTCCATTATTTGACACATCAGTTTTCTACATTTTATTATATGTTTTTCTCTCTAGAACTGTAAATATCTGTTACTACTTTACACCAGGTTTCATGTATATTGTCTCTATCAGGTTAAAGTATGTATAAATCTTATGGATACGCTGAGATGGCGATGGTTCTGGCAGGGCAACGAAATATTCCATCACGCAGCGGACATAAATTGCCTACATCAATGCCTTGTGCAAGGCTGACAGGAAGCCTGCGGTGTCTAAAATTTGGTGATTTCGTCTTTATAGACGAGCAAATGTTGTTGAAATAATGGTTAAAGTGCTTTCAAGTTCATGTAATGTAAATCCACCAAAATACGAGAATAGGTTTCTCAACCCTACCGCAATAAATGATTTTTACAATTGGAATTTTAACTTTATAGTATTTTATCGAAAATGGTTATTTTTTTGTCTAATTTCTTAAACATTGAATCAATATTCTTTACTAGATCTGTAAAAGTTAGGTAAGATAATCGTGGATTTTTATATTCTAGCTCCAGAAAATGGCAGCAAAAGATCTGGAAAGTGGAAGCGATTCAGAAAATGGATCCGAAAGAAATGGACAAACATTCGATCAAGAGAATCTACTAGTAAATAGGTCAGTAAGGTATTCCTATTCTTATTGTCCATTTATTCCACACTGTTTTTCTTATACACTTGTTCCACACTATTTTTCTTAGTTACAGATGACCATATGTCGCAGTTTACTCCCTTTCTTATGGAAAACTTTCTTTAAATCTTTCGGAACTAAGCATCAAACTCGGCCCTCTTGATTAAGCCCAATTATGCCCAGCTTGGAATTTAAAGCCGCCCCTTTAAAAGTATATTACGTGACATCACGACTGATATAGCATCCTGTATACTATATTTAGGGAGAGGCTAATTGGAATAAAATGTGGAAGCTATGATTTGCCTTTTCCTCAGCTATGTCTCCAACTACCAATTAGGTGTACAATGACTACATATACCTCCCACCAATGGTAACTTCTTAACTATATTTCGGACAAATGCAACTTGACTATAGAGAAACACAGAAAGTAGTGTAGAAAGGGATATAAGAAGAAGTATATACCTCATCTAAAATATAGCTTCAATCAATTAAGTGCTATTAATCATTTACAAGTACACCCAAATCTATTTTACACGTTTTATTATATGTAATTGGAGTAGCACGGTTCAAAAAAGTCTTCTTTTTTTGAAAAATGTATTTGATCTAACGCGCTTTAAAAGTCATTGTCTTATACTTATGTACGTACCCCTGAGCGGTATAGTTTAAATTGCAGTCTTTGGTACCAATGTATAAAAAAATTTCACGATTTTACCACACTTCAAAAATTAAGCAGCACTAAGCACTGCTATAATATTATCCAATAAGGGGATTCCCCAGTAACTACTGGGAAATCCCCATATCCGAAAGGATCTCCCCTTATTTGATAACTCTTACCTATCCATTTCGTATGACATTTACATATTGCATCATTAAATTGATTGTTTAAGTTTATTAGCTCACAATATTTAATCAATTGTTCGTGTTATCAGCCATACATAGTGCTATCAATTGTGTATTTGAACATTTCTGGCCTTAAGAAGAGAAAAAAGGCATTTTTATCTAGATAAAATTTTTACTTTAGATAACACTTAACAAAATGTCGAAAGTTTCAAAGATTCGTAACAAGCAAGTCATTTTAGAAGTTAAATTAAAAATCTTGGACTGTCTTGCGAGAGATGAAGATACAACATCTGTGAGCAAAAGATTTTGGCTTGAACGAAGCTACTATCAGAACCATTATTCAAAATTTCTTTAAAGAAATGTATTTCATAATTTAAAAATTAAAGGAGAAATTGCATCAGCAGATGAAGGGGCTAGTAAATGCTTTCCACCAAAACTAGCCAAAATAATCGAAGATGCGAGCTATGTTCCGGATCAAATTTTCAATGCAGATGAAACGGGTCTATTGTGGAAAAAAATGCTTGCCAGAACTTTTATAACAGAATCTGAAAAAAATTGCTAGTGGGTTTAAAGTTGCTAAAGATTGGATGACTTTTTTATTGTGTAGCAACGCTTCTGGTGACACAATTTTAAATCCTATTTTAATCAACCGATCATTAAGGCCACATGCTTTGAGAGGACAAGAACTCAACAATTGCCGGTTTATTGGGGGGCGAATAAAAAGACATGGATGGCAGCAGGTCTATTTACCGAATGGTTTGAAGAATGCTTTGTTCCTGAAATTAAAAAATATATGGAGCAACGATGTATTGATTTTAATGTACTTTTGGTCGTAGATAATGCGCCCAGTCATCCTGTATTAGAGCATCCAAATATTCAAGCAATATTTTTGCTACCTAATACCACTTCCTTGATTCAACCATTACACCACCATATAATCGCTACCTTTAAGTTGTATTATACTCAACAAACATTCCAACACATTTTGGATGCAATAGAGAAGAACAACCTCACAATCGTTGATGCATGGTAAAAACATTCGATTATGGATTACATTACATATGCTTCATCGGCCAAAGGAAGTCAAGGATATCAACATTAAATGCTTGCTGGAAAGCACTTTGGCCAGAATGCGTCAAGAGTGGTAACTCAGTGCCCCAAACAACGATGGAGTCCTCTAAAATTTTAGTCTTGGCACACGAAATTAGAGGAAAAGGATTTGAGGACCTACGAATTGAAGACATCGACGAATTAATGATAGATAAACCTCTAGATGTGGATGATCTGATTGATTTAATAACAGATGACGGTCATAGTACTGAGGATCATAATAGCGATCACGAGGAAGAGGCTAAAATATATCAATTATATTATAGCCTCTGATAACTGATAATTTAATTGGAAATAGTCTAACATTTGGGAAATGTATGGTGAATCATGTTACAGAAAAATGATCCAAACAAGGAACGTGCCCTAAAATTCGAACGAGATATGAAGAATTGTTTGGCTAGGTATCAAGAGTTGTATAAAGAACTTAAAATACCAAAAGTTCAAATGTCTATAACAGATTTTTTAATAAAAAGTCGACAAATTAAGACCTTTCGAAAAGTAGTTCGGCATTTCAAAACAGTATTACCGGACGAAAGTCTCCATTAAAGAGCATGGCGGTTGTGGATATATCTAGAGATGATAACGACGTCGATCCAGTTCGTCGCAAACAATTGCACTTATTATGAAGTAGCGACGAATAATTATGTAACTACATATTATTTCTTTATTTCTATTTTTAGTTTTGAGTTTTCTATTCTTATTTTGGATTGACAGACTCCTTTTCTTGCTTGCGCTACTTATTTTTTCCTATGAATTATGTATTTAGAGTTTTATTGCATAAAAAATTGCATATGTATGTATATATCATTGGTATGCATATCAGAACTTTTACAGTTTTTTGCACTTTTTTTACACGGTTTTTAAACTAAATATTGTTCCTTATTTCATCTTACACGATTTTCGGATAACATGGAACATATCCCCAATTTTACTATAGGAAAGTTGTCTTTTTCTAGACGAATTTTTTACACGAACTTCTGAGGAATGTATATACCGTGTAAAAAAGATTTGGGTGTAAAAGCAATATACGTAGTTTTTAAAGTATACCCTTTTATTATTTATATGTAACGTAAATGTATATAACATGTGTTTATTAAATTTTGTATGCAACTTCAAAGACAACGACATACCAAATTTGACTTTTCTAGCTGTTTCGGTTCAAGAGTTATTTCCCCCAAAACAAGTATATTCTTTCCAGGACGAGCTGGACTGTTCAAGTTCGACCCAACCCCACGGTTCACAAGTAATTTCAAAAGAATGAGTACGCTCCAAATAATTTCCTAGGATTTGCCATTTCGATAATGTTCACAGTCCAAAAAACGCAAAAAAAAATATACCACAAAAGAAAACAACATACTGTCGGCGAGGTAACGAGTTTATATCAAACACTTCTTACAAATAAAATTCTAAATTCTATTTATGGTTTATCACATTTCAATAAAAATTAATTTAAATGGATATTCAAAGTGATTTCTGTTACTATTGGAACCGTGACTCTTAATGTGCGCATACTGTGCATATGAAGAGAGAACTGAGTTATTAGCCAGCCATAGCTTCCACAGCGTATTCAAGCTAGGATTGCCCTAAATGTATACTAATGAATAGGAATAAATGCAAATTGTTTGATCATGTTATGTCATAACATCAATTCAGAGGTCCCTACAGTATATCGTGATTGTGACTGAAAATATTATTTATTATATTACTGCATATTTCCCCCCTTTCAAACAATATACCTTCTGCTTCCTAAAATATATATAGTATTCCAACTTTAGGTATGATGGAGGTGATCACATTTTAAGTTAGGCTAAGTTGGATTAATTTTCCATCGAGGGAAGGAAGAATCTCAAGAAAGTAGAAATGACTGAAGGAAAGAAAACCAGGTATTGAGGTCTTTCTCCGTGTAGGCGTTCATTTGCGCGCTGCACGTATGAACGTTAGTTGTGTGCTGCACATATTGTGTATACATGCTCGAAACTGTGTCAGTAGAGGAGTAACAACATCAATTCTCCCGCCTTCCATCCATGCCGTACAGTAATATGACTGGCTCGTATTATACTGGAAATTCAGTATTAATACATTTTAGAGTTTAGGAATTCATTTCACTCTAAACTAACAAATGGCTAGAATCTGAAACTGAGCCGTAAGACCTCACTAAATTATAATGCCATTTGCAGTACGATGGCCATGCAAGGACCTTGCATCAGTTGCTCGCATAAAATATGTCTCAATAGCACGTTTTATTATTAAAGCTGATACGGTTTATTGGTATTTTGCTGAAATATCGTTTCCGACATTATTAACTTTCAGCTGCCTTATTTGTAAACGCCTGGTGTAATTTGAAGTTTCCATTTTCTATTTCAGGCATATAAAGTCATTTTTTGCACTGGAGCTGACAATTCTTCAATGTTTTCATTTTATGCTGATTGTTTGTAATGATACTTTTTTTCTGTGATGACCTTCCTAATGAACTTGTATTATGAGAATCTTTGCTGAGATGACAATTATTCTTAAATTTGACCATTTGAAGCTGTTTGTTAGACTATTTTCTGAAATTGTACTGAAATTGTAATTTTTTGAAATTGAAATTTGAATTGAACAAACTGTAATTATGTTTGAAAAATACGGAATCAGTATCGTCCAAAATAATAACATCTCATTCAATAATTTTAAATGAAATTTATTTTTAAATGTATTTATAAGAATGAGATTATCTAAGAATGAGAAATGTATTAACATTTCAACTTTAATTTATATAAAATAAGTTTAATTTTATTATCACATATAACCCTTTATATATACTGAAATGAAAGCATTACAATTATAATAATTCTAAAATATATAGAAGTAAATCTCTTTATGAGATATATTCTAAAGTTTTATAGTTTTTAACTTTATATATTAAATTTTTTAAATAGTAAAATTACTAAAGAAATAATTAAAGAAATAATTTAATTTTTTAATGAAAATCTCTATGAGATAATATTCTAAAATTTTAATATTTTTAAATTTAATATATTTAAATTTGTTTAAAAGTAAAATTACCCTAAGAAATAATTAAAGAAATAATTTCATATATACTTATATAAAGGCTGCTAATTTTAGGTAGTGTCCTAAGTGGTGATAAATAATTAATATCTTTAAAAAATAAAGTGCAATAGTATAGCATTCACAGCAAATATAGCAAGTATCCAAAACATTTCATCCGCATACCGACATATTTCAATGTATTAAAAAGTTCTTTAATATTTAATAATATCTTTATAATAGTTCTTCAAAGTTTTAACAGAAATCAATACCCATTGATAATACATCATTTCATTTATACATTTAATTTTAATTTTTTTGCTTCTTAATTCTTCATAACTTGACCAGGACGTGTAGCAAAGATTTAAAAAAAATGGTAATCAATATAAATTATAAATGTATTTAAATATCATTAAATCTACTCAGCTCCATCGCTAAAATGAGTTTTGTGTAGTGTTCGATAAACTAAAATTATTTCTCCTTTTTATAGACAAAACAAACAATTTGATTACAAACACGCCTATCTTCAATTTCATTTATATTGCATAATTTCTTAAAACATGGAATATATTTATATTTCATTTTAAAAACTTGATTAAAACTTGGAAAAATACAAATCTTAATAATAGATATTTCGTTTAAACGGTTCAGAATAATAGATAATTTATAATAGATAAAAAATAATAAATATTTTATTTAAACGGTTTTCATTTAAAAACAGAAAAATATTTTAATGTTTAGTTAAAAATAAAACCAGTAATACCTTCTAAATATCCTAAAATTGGTAATTAAATATTTAAAAGCAAAGAAATGTGTTTCAAAATTTAAATTTTGTTAGTTTCGAAATGACTTGCAGCCAATCATTTTGTCAACAGTAAATATTTTTGCCGGCATCGGTCTCTCAAAGATATTATCTTACTTTATATTATTGTACTCAATAATTACCCCTTTATTTGCATGGCTCACATATTTTACGCTTGCACGTTTTTGCTCCCACTTACATTGCAGTAAATCTTACTATTGTTGACCTTCATTTTCAGGGCTTGGTTTGCATGTCTTGGCTTGGCTGGGCCCAGCACTGTCCGAGTTTTGAGCTCGAGCATCTTTTCTTATATGGGATTGGAGGGTCCCAGTTAAGAGCTTTTCTATCCAGGTCTGACTGGGTTCGGCCCGAGCTTTAATAATTTATGTTTATAACGAACTTTGGATCTCGGGTCTGTTATAGTAGAATGAAGGGTCCCAGATTCAAGATTAGATATTTGCCCGTGACTGGGTCAGGCCCGAAATTTTGATAATTTTTATGATAAATTTTTAACCTCGGGCCTATACTCCGATTTTATATTGCAGGGTTCCCAGATTCAAGTTTGCTATGTGGGCTTGACTGGGCCCGGCCCGACATTCGGATAATTATTTATGATTAATTTTTAACATCGGGCCTATATTCCTTTTATATACTGGAATGACCCAGATTCAAGCCTTACTATTTGGACTTGACTGGGCCCGGCCCGACTTTCGGATAATTATTTATGATTTATTTTTAACCTCGGGCCTATATTCCTTTTATATACTGGAAGGGCCCAGATTCAAGCTGCTATTTGAGCTTGACTGGGCCTGGCCCGAATTTTTGATAATGTTTATGATTCATTTTTGACCTCGGGCCTATACCTTTTAATTATACAGGAGGGGCCCATATTCAAACCTTGCTAATTAGGCTTGACTTGGCCCGGACCGATTTTTTGATAATATTTATGATTAATTTTTGACCTCGGGCCTATATTCTTATTATACAGGAGGGGCCTAGATTCAAACTCTGCTATTTGAGCTAGGATGGGTCAGGCCCGAGTTTCCGATAATTCATTTTTATAATAAACTTTTGATTTCGGGCCTGGAGTCCTATTTTGGACTGTTTGACCCAATTTCGAGTTTTGTCATCCTTGGTAGCACAGACCCGAGAAATGTTTTTGTAGTTTTAGTTATAAAATGGATATTTTAGCTCGGGCCGTTTTTATGTGTATAAACGGGATTTCACATTTCGTGCCGAACTCCGGCCTATATTCAGCGATTCACCGGTGGCCGACTCGAGGCTGCTTCAGGTCCTGTATGAAGTAATGGAAGCAAAAATAAGTAAGTAAATGGAAAGTAATGGGAGCAAATAGTGCAAGTGAAAAAGAAGTGAATTTTGTAGCATGAGGCGTACACGTTAAAAATAAATATTATTAACAGAGGTATTAAAAGTTAACAAAATTATTTTTTCACAAACAGTAACGCATTAATAGGTCAATAATGTGATCGGTATCAAATGGTTATATGTCAGTCTCAGATATTAAATACAGGAATAAAATTTAAATTCATTGCCCTTTTCCAATAAATGTCTTACGAGAAATTATGTAAAACTAAGCATTACATTCATTTTAAATATAGCTCTTGCTCATTTTACCTATTATAATTAAAATCATTTTTTTCAATACTTAAGTTAGTCAATACTTAAGATAATCACATTGAATAGTTTGGTCTAAAAATTTCTTTCTTTCTTTCTACAACCGCTTTTTATTGTTTGTGTTCTAAAAATTAATATACACTTTGTCTCATAACAGTTGACTCATTCTTTTTATTTTGAATTATAAAACAGTTAATCTTTTATCATGTTTTAGAAAATAATTAAATACGTTTGCATTTATATTGTTATATCTCAAAATTTTAAATTGGCATTGGTTAAGTAGTTATGAAGATTTCATTAATTTTTTTCCGATATTCCGATTTTATTAAGTTTTTATCAATATGTAATCTTTTTCAACTATTATTTTATTAGTTGTTTTACAAAAATATGAATATTAAAATTATTTTCAAAATGTAATTGAAATGATCATGTGTTTATTAATGTATATTGATTCCTTCGAATTTTTATTTATATATATAAAATCATATCTTTTAAACATTTCTATTATAAAGATTAGTCAAAAACCTTGTCTATATTACTTGCTGTATAAAGTAGAATCAGTCATATTTTTTAAGGGTATTATTTAAGAATATATTCAAAAATGCTATTTCCTAAAATCTCTTTTCATAAATTATGCATTTTCTTTGCATTTCAAAAACGTACCTCTTATCCATGCTCATTTCTTTAATTTTTCAACTTTCAATATAGTTTATATCCTGTATAATACCAGAAGTTAGCATTTCCTATTTATTAACTGTTATACATAGTCCATCACAAAAAATATAAAATTAAATTGTGATGGCTATGCTGAAATTGATTCCTTCGAATTTCTATTTATGTATATTAAATCATATCTTTTAATCATTTCTATTGCAAAGATTAGTCAAAAACCTTGTCTATATTACTTGCTGTATAAAATAGAATCAGTCATATTTTTTAAGGATATTATTTAAGAATATATTCAAAAATGTTATTTTCTAAAATCTCTTTTCATAAATTATGCATTTTCTTTGCATTTCAAAAACGTACCTCCTATCCATGCTCATTTCTTTAATTTCTCAACTTTCAATATAATTTATATCCTGTATAATACCAGAAGTTAGCATTTCCTATTTATTAACTGTTATACATAGTCCATCACAAAAAATATAAAATTAAATTGTGATGGCTATGCTGAAATTGACTCCTTCGAATTTTTATTTATGTATATTAAATCATATCTTTTAAACATTTCTATTACAAAGATTAGTCAAAAACCTTGTCTATATTACTTGCTGTATAAAGTAGAATCAGTCATATTTTTTAAGTATAATTTAAGAATATATTCAAAAACGTTATTTTCTAAAATCTCTTTCCATAAATTATGCATTTTCTTTGCATTTTAAAAACGTACCACCTATCCATGCTTATTTCCTTAATTTCTCAACTTTCAATATAGTTTATATCCTGTATAATACCTGAAGTTAGCATTTCCTATTTATTAACTGTTATACATAGTCCATCACAAAAAAAATATAAAATCAAATTGTGATGGCTATGATGAAATAATTAAAATCTGTTCAAAAATTAGTATTCATAGTGACATCACAGAAATGTATATATATATAAACTGTGATGGCTGTCTTTAAAAATGGATTGATACTGATTGCCGAAAAACTATAAAATATGTGAAATGAAAAATCAAATTTTGTGAAATGAAATATGTGAAATGAAAAATCAAATTTTGTGAAATGAAATATGTGAAATGAAAAATCAAATTTTGTGCAGTAATAAAAATTAAGTCATATGCTAATAAGTAGTTTGTTATTGGTGTCTGATTTTGTTCAGCAATTAGATAAATTACACTTCTCACAGGATATGAAAATAAAAGAATCGATGATGGAAAGACCAATACTCGCTTCTCTATGTATTCACTTTCACTTTATTTACGTAACTTATGGAAGAATCTGGAATTTCACCATTGAACAAGATAAGATATATTATACAATTCTAAACTGGAAAATCTGATAAAAAATAAAACACATTTATATATAACCATTTTTATAACTCCCCAAAAAGTAAAAAATAATTTTATTTAAAAATTTTAAAAATTTGGGTTAGCAGATTAAAAGTGGGCGGTTGAGAATAATTGCAATATTAATTGTTAAAATTTCTATGTGATTACACTTTAATTGTGCATTGTAACGTGCTGTAAGGTCGGTATAATGATAATAAACCTTATGTGACTTGAATATATTCATATTTTTATTTAAACGAAATATAATCTTAACTCGTTAAATGAAAGAATTTTATAAGGATTTTTAAAGGATTTTATTAGAATTTTTTTCAAAAAAAATTTTTTTTTTTAATTTTTTTTAAATTTACAACTAAAAATGGATTCTGGTATGAGAAAATCGAGTGGAGCTACACTCCAGTTAATTTAATCTTTTGTTTACGGATGACAGCGTCCATCTCAAACGAAGAACCTCGCAGCAAGACAGGTATTTGACATATCCTATCCCAAAGAGTTCGATCCCCCTTTGCAGGAATTTGCGTCCATGGACATAAGCAAAAGGTTAATAAGTAAATGTAAGTAAAAGGTTAATATTGCCATCAAAGTATTACAATTTTTCAAAAATATGCTTCCTGAAAAATATCTCAAAATTTTACATGATTAATTACAGAATAAAACTTGGAAATTGCACAATCAAAATGAACATTAGAACAGCTTAGAAATGTATGCATATGCAAATATCTGCCTCTGATCGGTGCGTCACACAATCGCAACAGACGCATTATCACATGAGAAAGTTGTTATTACTCTGCCATTGATCAATCGCCTTGCTTACTCAAGCGTAAAGCGTCCACATAGTAGTGTGCCCAGCAGTCTAAGCGACTCTTAAGTATTTCATATTTCTTACATTTTGAGAGTGTAGTTTGCCTGTATCGACAGTATGTCTCAATACAGCAACGAATTTTTTGAAATGCTTATGCTATACAGTTTATGCAATCGCAATGCTAACGAAACTGGACTGGAATATCTACGTATTTTTCCCAATTCTCGATATCCTTCTGGGAGATTTATTTCCCGATTGGTGCAACAAGTGCCTGAACGAGGAAGCGTTCATCGTGTTGGGGAACTAGTTAGGCCAAGACTTCGCACATTTGATGTATAAATTTATATTTTGGCTTACTTTTGCAGTCATCCACATAGTAGTGTTCGTACCGCCGCTTCAGAAATGAACGTACCATGTGCAACAGTCTAGAGAAGGCCGAGACTGAATAAATGACATCCGTTTAATATTCATGCTGTGCAAGAACAAGAGCCAACAGATTATCAACGTCGTCTAAATTTTTGTGATTGGAATCTAAATCAGGAAGATGCAAATCCCTTCGTCCTGAAAAACGTAATTTGGACTGACGAATGCTGTTTTAAACAAGATGGATGCACAAATCCTCAAAGTGAGCACTTCTGGTCTGACACAAATATAATCGTGGTACGTGATATTCATCATCAGAAGCAATTTTCTGGGAATGTGTAGTGTAGAATTTTCAGAAACCGATTCCTTGGACCCATACTGTTTAATAGTACGTTGACTAGTGACAGATATGTTAATGAGATTCTGAATGCGGTTATTCATTATTTTATGGATGAACTGCCCTTGACAGAATTTCCACATGTATGGTTTCAACAGGACAGATCTCCAGCTCACCATACTGCAGTTGCGAAACATTGGTTAAGTAACGAATTTTCAGACAAGTGCATTGACTTGCATGAGCCAGTCGAATTTCCCACTAGATTGCCAGATTTAACGCCTATGGATTTCATTTGAGGGATCGTTTATTAACAACTGTTTATCTGTCACCTCCCTTAAATAAAGCAGAGTTGCAAGAACACATTCAAGATGGTTGTCGTGACATCACCAAGCAAGAACTTGATCGAGTGCACAGAAGTTTTATCAGGCGAATGCAGCTCTGTATTGGCATGGTTGGAAAATATTTTCAGCAAGCTTCGTAATCTTTGTGTAAAGTTATTATTTCTACACAGTGTAGATACTTTTGTACCAATAAATAGCAACATTATTATTACTTTCCTTATATACATAAAGTATAAGGAAAATATTGTGACGGGGTCGAAAATTCGAATTCGAGTTTTCGACGGGAGAGCACGTTTCAAGCATCCCTGATCACGAATTGAACATTTCTGAAGTGATGTCTGTGTGTTTATGTGTGAAATTATGTGTGTGTTTGTGTGTGCGTGTGTGTGAAAGTATGTGTGTGTGCCAGTGAGTCTTTGGAAACGATATCTCACGAACGAATGGTGCGATTCGAATGAAATTTGGTACAAAAATCACAATCCGTGAATATTGGAAGCCTATTGTTTTCAAACACAAGCGAATGTTCAGAGCCCACCAAAATTTCCAAGTGAAATTTTGAAAAAACCATCAAAAAATCAAAATCTTTAATAAAGTTACGCAAATAGACATTTCTTATGTAATTTTTCCTTAGAAAACGATTGACATAAACTTTAGAACGCTAGCATGAACCATTCTTGAGATATTACACATTTTTCAAACACATTTATCAAAAAATCTCATAAATTAAAAAAAAATATTAACTGTTAAGAAACATGTTTACTTTTTATATATAATATCATACGATAAATTTGGTGACATCATTCTCGTGGATCTAACTCGTTCCATTCACGAAAAAGGTACTTTGAGTAATAGTTATTTACCCGCTGTAAGAATAACTTATTTCTCCGTACATAACGCTTGGCGAGATTTTGGCGACGAATTTAGCGGAATGTAGCCAACTTGGCGATATTTTTAAATGTTGTCAAATTAACGAAAATCTCGCCAAATGGATGAAAATGACGCTAAATCAATGAAAATAACGACTAATTGACGAAAATTCAATATATCGGAACGAATATAAATATCTATTATAAAAATAATCTATTTTTTACTGTAAAAGTAGTAAATTCATTGCCTTATATAAGGAAAGTCATGTGCTGCCCACATCATATTTTTTAGTGATATTGAAATGGCATAATTTTACTCTTTCTAAGTCGTTTAAGGCAATTTTAAAATTTCTTAAAAAAATTCAAAGAAAACATTACAGAGAAAATAATTAACAGAATAGTGAACTAGCATTTTTAGGCATGGAATATATTGTTCAATAAATAATAGTTAGTATGATCTACATAAAATGGAAATTTAGAGATTTTGTTGCAAAAATGTTCCCTAAGTTGCATGCAGTTACCCCCACTCTATTCTATACATATTCATACATTGAAGGCGGAATAATATTTTTTGACATTACAAGTTACACACGATAATAAAAATTATTTCTGATATTGGAGACTAGTAATGCAAGAATGGTAAGAGAATCAATTGATCATAGCCAGATAAATGTCGTATGTCATAGATGTGATGCATTTTTACTCACACTCTGCTGAATTTCAATTCAGAAAAATTTCGTTAGACGTTAGTTTTTAAATATACATTTTTTATGTTTTTAAACATATATATATTTAAAAACTTACATTTTTAATGATCCGATATTTTACGCGAATATTGATGAAGGTCCTGTAAAAATGACATTACAGAACGCTTTTTAACATACATTTAATTAAGAAAATTTTGAAAATGCGGTAACAGGTAAAACAATTTTTTGTAGTATTGGTTTTGGAATACCAAGTTATATATTTTAACCAACCGGTGATTACAGTAAATAATTTTTCATTGATATATATTTGAAAATATCTTTACATTCGTTAATAACGAGGCGAAGGGTTTTCAGTTTTCATTTCTTACATTTACCATTTAATATGTATAGAAACATCACGGAATTCGTTGTGTAAGCGTTTCTTGATGAGGCTTATTGATAAGTGCATAAAGATCTAAGTATATGATTGATCTAAGCATATAATTTGGATGTCGTAGACCAATAATTAGATCCGAATTTACGTAAATGAAAATAAGTCTAATTATTTTGTAATTCACTACATATTACTTTCTCTGCTACTTTTATACTGCATTCGGTAGTATATTTATAATTAAAGTATTGTGGTATTGTCAACAATTTGAACTGAAGTTTGCAAGGTGTGGCTTCTTTAGAATAAAAATCATCAAATTTTAGCATACTATGTGTTTGTATTTGTATCAGCAGGTGCCTGTATGTGTACATATGTTTGTAAAGTGTACATTTGAATGTACTCTGGTTCAATAGAATATTCGTCCAATTTTTAAAACATGTGCCTCATGAAATCATATGTTTATTATATTTGATACGAATCAAAATAAATGAACTGAGCAGTTCAGTTTTTAACACGTTACAACATAGTTGAAAAGTGTTTATGAATGTATTCATTCTGTCTGTCTGTCTGTCCGTTCGCACGAGAAGTGCCGTAAAAATGACTTGATCAAAATGGAATTTTAGTTCGTTGTTGAGACGGTCTGTGGGACATATGGGAATGTAAATGAATAATATCCCACAATTAGGTTTGGATTGAACCCGGGTTGAAATAATGAAATACATTGAACCCTATGGGACATAATTTTTCAGCGATTTCAGCGATTTTTATCAACATTTTTAAGCGAAGTTAAAATTCACAAATTTCTTCGAAAGTTTTAGGAAATATTCAAAATATTCCATAAAATATATAAAAAAAAAATCAGCAAGGTATGTCTGGTTATTTTTTAAATAAAAATTATGATAATAATTACATCCATATTATATGAAGAGATCACGTGATCCACTTAAATTGAAATACGGCATTCATCTTTTTTACGAGTGTAAAAATCGTGATTTTTAAAGTTCTTTTTAATTCATATTTAGCATTGCATCCGTCCTACAACCGCTTTATTTTTGTATATTTTCTGTGCATTTGTATTCTGTGTCAACGCAATAACAATATATTTTAGTTTACATGATCATCAAACTTTGATTATTTCTACAACAAAGTCTAATTTTAATGGATGCAGAATGTAAACAAGTGATTGTAAGATGAATTGTATAAGAATTGATGAATTTTTTTCTGTCGAAATTATTTAGATTTGGAGTCTGGAACAAAAGTGATATGAATGAAACATTCACTGCTTTTACACAGAGAGCTAGACTATTTATATTTCGATGACGTCATTTGAATAAAGTTTATTGTTTTTCGATGAAGTTTAAAGTTTTCAAATATAATATATTATCGTAGTACTGTGATAATTTAAAATATACCAGCACTGAATGTATTGCATTTTAGAGATGTTTAAATAAAACTGCACTTGAATCGGAAAGTGTTTCATGATCAATGTTTTATGCATGATTGATCTTTTTACTTTACCTGCAATACATGGTAATGTATAGAGAAAGTATTGGAATCATGACGAAAATCGAAACTCGAGTTTTCGACGGATCTACACGTTTCGAGACTTCTGAAATACGAAAAAACTATTTTTAGCGTGACGTCTGTGTGTGTGTCTGTCTGTCTGTGCAGATTTTGTATACACTCTAATTAAAAAAGTTATTGACCGAATTTTATAAAATTTGGAAGGTAAGTAACTTGTGGGCGAATCTGGTGCTGATTAGTTTTTGGTACAATTCGGAACAAAAGAACCCGCTTTTTTTTGCGAAATGTTCCTCAAAAGCTTGTACCCACTCTAGATGAAAAACTAATGGACCGAATTCCACAAAATTCGGTAGGTATATCACCTTGTGGAACACTCTGGTGTTGATTAGCTTTTGGTATGATTCGGAAAGAAATAACCTGCCGTTTTTTGCAAAATGGCCAGCAAAAATCTAAGATAAAAACTACGCATGGCTCAAATGTATCCATTAAATGCTTGTTTAATACGTAATTTTTAACGAAGAAAAGAATAAGACTAACTCCATTACACTAGGACTAGCTGTTCTCGAGATATTTTTGTTTTTTCGTATTTTCTCTACGCCACCTTTGACAAGAAGTCCAGTTATCAAATGAGAACGAAAATTGAATTAAAAATGCATTAAATGTAATTAAAATAAAGAGAACGTGAATATAAGTCTGCAGGGAAAGTCATGTGCTGCCCACATCAGATTTTTTGTTTTATTCTTGTTTTCTGTTTTTCTCAAAAATGACAAGTGAAAATTGAAAATGGCAAATAAAAGTAATACGAATTGCTTTGATTCCAAATCAAAGAGACTCTACTCCAGTTGTGTTAGTACAATCCATTCTTGCAAAATTTGTCTGAAAGTCGAATTAGTTGGCGTTATTTAAAATGCACGAAGTCGCCATATAAAAAAATGTATATAATTTAAAAATAGAAGACCTGATGCAATTACAGAATATTTGATTTCTACATATATTTTGAGCGATAACAGTCATTTTAATGACGATAAACAGTGATTGAGAGAAAGGTTAGTAAATATAGTTATTCACGGTTCTGAATTTTTTGTATTTCCCATAAGTTGTCCTGAGATCTTCTACTTAAAACATTGTGTGCGTTATTTCTATGCCCAAAACACATGATATTTTAGCTTGCCCTACATATATAACATGATGTTTCGCAGAATATTTGGAATTCCGGGTTTTTTATTATAAAAATTGCACATTTTTTGTATCCTAGAATACAACTATTGTTACAATAACATCTGTGTGCTTGTGTTTATGTGCACTGTATGTATTCACTAGAGCTCAGAAACTCAGATCGTATTTTATAAAATTTTAATCATGGTTATTATGTATTTGAATAGATTTTGGAACTGTTGACAAAATACGATGAATCACGTTTTTATCAAAGTACGCCCGTAAGTATCGAAAAGTATGAAAACTGAGGGGCATAAAAAAGAGTAAAACATCCAGTTAGTTTCTTTTTAAATATAAAAATAGTGAATTTGGGCTTATTCTTAATTAGATCGTAAATCATATAGCCGTACGTTGATGACTCATTATAAATCACCATAAATCCTTTGTGCGAGTTCCGAAAATATAATTATTAATTAACACGCTACACAATTGACTTCCATATATTTAAATTTTAAAATAATCATTACTCTTATTAAACATCTTATAAATTACTATTACTTATATATACATTCTTAAAGAGGAGACCCAGTACGTAAGACCAGGCATACTATATTCGCCCCAAATTATATATTCGATCTTTTATAACAGCAGATTGGTACTTACCTCTGTTTGTCGTGGACCTTTCTGGATTCGAACTGTCCACGAACGTCTATTCGGCGGTCATTGCCTCAATTTTATGAATCACACTATTTTCCATGTTGAACTACCATTCTAGTCATAATGCTATCAACACTCCCAATTGGCTGTTATACCATGTGTCTGAATATTGATTATTGAATGCCGGTCATTCTTAATTCATTTTAAACCATCTTCGTGGGCCGCATAGCCTCTCAAAATCTTAATGTAGACTGCTACATCATTTTTCAATATCGAATGAATCTACATCGTTAAATTTTTCTGCCTGTTGCTACATCATTCCACCTGAGGCCCAGATACGCCCTCAATACCCCATTGGTTGTCCTTAGACCGAGGCAGCAACGCATCCTCATTGGTTAATCTAATAACCAATTTGCTTATTATAAGTGTTGGCCCCCAAGGAGATCCTTGACTACGACTCCTGGTCTCACAAAACATACAAAAAATCGTTAACTATATGTAATACCTGTTTAATACGTAATTTTTGTTATAACACATTCTTAAAATCCCCTCTACTATGCTAGAATAAATTGCCTATGAAATATTTTTGTTTTCGAAGTTCTTGCTACTTGGCTCCATTTTAAAATGTGTTTTGCTGAAAAATGAAACAGAAAAATATAAGTAAACTGCAAATTATATATGAGCTATATTGTGCAATATAGAAATAATGAATATAAAGAAAAATGAATTTGAATGTAGAAAGAGCCTTGTACTGATCACATTTTATATTTTTATATTGCTCCCATATTCAATTTAAATTAATACGAGAAACAATCTAGTAGAATAAATACGATTATTTAAAAAATTGGTGAATTAAGAAGTCACTATCCATAAAAAGGCAAATTCGAACCAATTAAAATATGAAACATTTTTATTTATAATTAATACGAATTTAAATAGTTCGAAAATGAAATTTTCTGTCAACTATTATAGCGGAACACTGATGCTCTCTTGAGAAAATATCAGATGAAAGTCAAACAAAATTTAATACAAATTAATCCCGAGGCAAACACAACTCATAATTAGTACATAATTTTTTTTCTAAACACTTTTTCCGGTGATTTTTAGTCAGTTCATTAATATGACTACAGGTCATTTTATTATTCGTTAATGAGGCACTTGCTAAATGCGGAGCTAATTGCTCTCAATTCTAACTTCATTAATATCGAGTATAAATAAAAATAAAATCACTGTTAAATAGGATTTTTAAGGAATGCTTTTAAGATATTTATGTAAAACATATATTCATGATGCAAAAATGGTTAATTTTACAGTTTGAAACTCATCTGAGAAACATTATAAAAACTTCGAATAGAAAAGAAAATTTATCAAAACTGGATGCTAAGTCCACTATGATGGTGTATTCTGCAAAAGATGCAATTGCATAACACAGATGCACACCTTCCGTTTCGCCTGCAATTCTTGCCCTTGTTCCTAATATCCCGTATGCATGCATGGACAACGTAATTATTTAGATAATATTATTAAGTATTATACGACTCTGTATCACAATATAATTATTATACTACACCCTAATAAAACTCAATTCATTTACAGCAACCTAATATGTATCACGTACAAAACGTACCTATTCCACGAACAACGAAACTCAATATGTTTTAAATGAAGAATATTAAATTACTAATTACCACAAAACAACAAGGGTTATCAAAGGAATGGATATCATTTAAATACACACACACACACACACACACATATATATATATATATAAGCCAAAAGGAATAAAATGAAAACAGAGTAGAACCAACAGAGGCCGTGGGGGGTTGTGACCCCCACTCCCCGGTTAAAGCATGCTTAAAGAACTGCGGCAACACTCCCGTTAAGCCGATACTACTCACAGAAGGTCACTCAGACCAAAGTATACACCGAAAGGACAAAATCCATATTGCATGAAATGAGCCCGATAGAAAAGAAAACTGTTATGATGAAAAATTTACCTATAGCATGACAAAAAGTAAGTAGTACATCAGAACGAGACCATTACCAATGATCACGATCTACAAAAACCCTACACCCCAACATATACGTATTATCATAATCATCCGGATATTACAATTGATTGCATCCAGTATTATTTGCCCAAAACATCGTTGCCAACAAATCCAGCATAATTCAATAAACTAGAGCGACTTAAACGATCATCGATATTGTAAAAGTTCGATACAATGCTCCGAAGAAAACGAAAAGGATAGCCGACATATAATATCAAATATTTGAAGTAATTTTAAGAATATATACTTAAATAAAACTAAATGTTTGAAATAAATTAAGCGATAATGTATAGATATCATAGAATTCGAAAATTACCATGAAATATCAGGCTCGAAGCAGCTTTAACATATAACAATGTATAATATAAAAGCCAAAAGGAATAAAATAAAAACAGAGTAGAACCAAAAGAGGCCGTGGGGGGTTGTGACCCCAACTTCCCGGTTAAAGCCTGCTTAAAGAGCCGCGGCAACACTCCCGGTAAGACGGTACTACTCACAGAAGGTCACTCAGACCAAAGTATACACCGAAAGGACAAAATTCATATTACATGAGATGAGCCCGACAGAAAAAGAAAACTGTTATGATGAAAACTTTACCTATAGCATGACAAAAAGTAAGTAGTACATCAGAACGAAACCATTACCAATAATTGTGATCTACAAAAACCCTACACCCCAACATACACGTATTATAATATTGAACCAGATATTACAATTGATATATACAATTGATCACTTTGTTATTTTCAATAATTATATTTTTCAAGGAAATAAATTATACTTACAAGTCTCGGGAGTTCCACAGGGTGGCTGCAGTATGCTAGCTAATTTATACCTTTATCATTATGAAAAGTCATTTACTTCAATAGATTATACTTTTTACAGATATGTTGATGATCTGATTTGCTTAGTACATACAGAAAATTATCTCATAGATATAGATTACTATCCAGACAATTTGGAATTAATTCCTAATGAAGCTACTATTAGTAAAAATGTTATTTTTTTGGATTTAAATCTTTTTATTGATCCTTCTAATAGAATTGTTACAAATTTATATGATAAAAAAGACTTTTATAATTTTAATATTAATAAAATCTTACCATTTAATTCCTGTAACTCGATTTAATTGTTTAGAAATATTATACTCAATCAGCTTTTTAGAATTTATAGATTATCTGATAAAAAATTTCATGCTATGCATATCAATAATATCAAAATTACTAGTAATTTATATAAATATCCCTCTTATTTAGTAAACAGTATTGTTAAAAAATTTAAAATAGCTGGATTTTTATAATTCTTTTCATAGTATCATATAATTCTATTCATAGTATCTTATATTAGCCCGACATCTCCATCCTCTTTTTTTTTTTTTTTACATTCTCTTCCACTTCAGCATTACTATTATTTGCCCCTCCTTTTAGTAGCTCTTTTTGTATATTAATACTTTTTCTTAACATTTCGCTTCACTGTTTTTCAATTCTTATGAATGGCAACAGTGAATGTTTTTTTTATTTTTTCTTTACGAATGGCAACACTGGTCTCTTCTATCAGTGTTCCCTGTGTCGACTCGATTGTACATACACTGTGCTTTTTCCAGGTATTCATTTTTTCTTTTTTATTCCTTTTTTATGTATGTCGTCCAAGTAGAAATAGTTTATAGATATAATCTATCTATTTCTTCAGAAACATACATTTTTGTGTTTGCTTCTACAAAAAACTTGGACATGATTAGATTTTTGTAGAGGTTAACAATTCATGATTTAGGCTTAAAGCCTCGTCCACGTGTATGGCGTTTGTGCTTGATTTCTTTTTTTATTACTTATTTCGATTCCATACCTTTGTATTATATATTTTTCATTGGCTTATTGATTCGGTATTTATTTTATTTATTTTTTTCCATTTGCTTGAGGATTAGTTGATTTTTATTTTTGTTTTGTAAGCCAGTTAGATAGTTGAATTTAGTTTAGTTTTTCTTTTTTTGTTTCCATACCTTTTAATTTTGTTGATTTTCTGTAACTTGATAGCTTGTGTTTTGTATTTTTTATCCATTTGATTGATGATTTGCTGTATTATATTTTATTCTGTGGGTGTTTTAAAAAGTTAAGTTTATCGTGTTACATCTTCTTTTCGTTCATTGGATTTTCAAACTTCTATTATATATATATATATATATATATATATATATATAGGGTGAATTGCACCTAATCTGCCAAACGAAAAGGGGTGATAGAAGAGCTCTTGTGCAGTATAAAACACCATAGAAACCATGTCCGGTCTCTAAACATTTCTGAGTTATGATGGGGAGAAGGAAAGTACGTCAAGTCTGAAAAAACCCAAATTTGTGATGTTTCTGAAAGATCTATACGCAAAATAAGCAATTAATTGGAAAGAGCATAAAAATTCTATAAGATGGCACCATTTCCATCAGGATATCCGGATTTAACCTCGAGCTAGAAGCGCTAAAACATTGCCGAAGTGCAGAATCGAAATGTTGCCAAAATCATTAACCGGCTATATCGCAAAATCCCTTCTAGCTACAATCGATCAAATTTACCAAAAACATTTCCATTCCACCAGCTTTAGAATAAGCCTACAATAAATCATATCGGTGTTTTAGTTCAGGAGAAATTCAGCTTTTTGTTTGCAACACATCTCTGAAATCGGCGTTCGTCGACGTAGCACATCATTCTTGCACCTCGTTCTTGCACCTCACAAAACAACAGGCTAAAGGCGGACAGGAAATTGAAATGAGGGTCGAACATGACACCTCGCGAGTGTTAAATCCAGATATCCTGATGGAAATGGTGTCATCTTAGAAAATTTTTTCTGCTTTTTCCAATTATGTGCTTATTTTGCTTGTAGACCTTTCAGAAAACTCACAAATTTGGGCTTTTTTAGACTTGACGAAATTTCCTTTTATCCACCATAAATCGGAAACGGTTATAGATAGGGCAGGGTTGCTATGGTGCTTTATACTGCACATGGGCTCTTCTATCACCCCCTTTGTTTGGCAGATTAGGTGCAATTCACCCTGTATATACAAGGTGTCCCAAAATCATTGACCACGGTTTTTATTCCTTAAATACTGATCTTAGAAATATATAATAAATTACAAAATATCTTTAAAAAGAATACAGAATTTTATGAAATGGATAAAATTTTTCAAAGGATTAAATTTGAAGAAATGCAAAATTTAAATTTTTATACCACCCCCGTACAAAAAACACTTCCAATGAGTAAAATCTGCTTCAAACGATTCATATGTTATTACAAAATAAGTGGGAGAAGAACAAAAATCCAACATTTTCTCAAATGCAAAGTTTGATTTTAATCTAACTTTTCTTACAAAGAGTTTTCAAGTGTTTGCTGTACATAACGATTATTTTTTTTTTCTTATGGAAAAACTTTATGTACAGCTTTGAAATTTTATCAGGAGATTTTTGGGTATATAATATACCTTTATAAAACAAGAAAATGTGATGTGGGCTGCACATGACTTTTCCTACAGATTTCAATTAATTTTCTCTTTATTTCTTTAATAACTCCTTAAATTGAGTTTTATGCACAAATAACACGCATACTTATTTGAAATAACACTGGATTTTCGCTTTCAATACAATTTTCGTTATCATTGGGTAACTGGGCGTGTTTTCAAAGATGACATAGCAAAAAATGCGAAACTACAAAATAAATAAATAAATACAAAATAAATAAATAAATAAATAAATCAAAATAAATAAAATAATACAGATTCTTCGTTTCCAAAGCATACTAAAATTCTAATCAGTACCAAAATATAACCTATAAGCAACTGACCTATAAAATTTTATAAAATATGGCCAATTAGGTTTTTAGAGTGGATACATACATTACACAGACAGACATACACATACACTCACGCTCACAGAAAACACACACACAAACCCTCAAGACACGATACAATTATTTTTTACATGTTCTAGATGACCCCAAACGTGTAAATCCTTTGAAAACTTGAGCTACGATTATTGACACGATTCTATTACTTTCCCTATACTTTACTGTGCATTCTAGGGAAAGTAAAAACCATCTATTCTTCCCATTTTAGATGAAAATAGAATGATAAATCCCTTGAAGTCCATGATCAGCAATAATGATACACCAGTGAGAAA
Source organism: Amaurobius ferox (assembly GCA_951213105.1). NCBI lineage: Eukaryota > Metazoa > Arthropoda > Arachnida > Araneae > Amaurobiidae > Amaurobius > Amaurobius ferox. Next base: position 135,133,720 of record OX578146.1, on the reverse strand, counting down.
TTTGCAACAATAATATATGCCAAGCAATATTCTGAAAACATGTATCTGAAAAACGCACATTTCCAAAAATCTAATGTCTTATAAAAGAACATTATCCAATTTTTCACGTTTCCTCTCCTTATTTCGTTATCTGAACTTCCAGAAAAGACAACATTACAAATTTTACCACACTCGGCTACATTATAAAATTTTGTTTCAGACATTTGTTGTTAGGATACTTTCAACCAGAAAAAAAATTCTAAAAGTAAATTTCGCTTCTTCCAAAACACTTGAAGTTGCCGAAGAATCAAGAAATGGGCACGTAAATATTTCAAATAGCAATTTAAGGCGTGCCAAAGGAAAAAATATTCTTCTAAATATATATGAAATCACTCATGAATAGGGTATAAGATTTAATAGTACAATTTAACTATTCACTCGACAAATGCTAGGAAAATGGGCCGCATTTTAAAATATAAGTATTTAAAATAATAATAAGCATAAAATAATAAGCATTTTAAAATAGGTAAGCCGGCCCGGTAGCTGATATGTAGAAGTTTAAGCGTTTTTTCGTACTTTCTCGACTGTGAGATTATTGATTTAATTCCCTTCTGCAAGAATTAATGTTGTGGTTTTCACTTAGAGAGCAATGTAATCTGTAATCCCCCTCCGACTTGCACCAGGGTAACGTCATGTAACGGTAAAATGATTCACGATCCGGTCACTAAAATTATGCGAATGATTAGACAATTAAGTGACCAACTATTATATATATATATATATATTCAATATTCTCTAACTGACTGACAAAGTGTGTGAGAGAGATGGTATTTAAACATTGTCGAACAAATCCGCTATTACTAGCATCTTGGCTTTGGTGTCCTTCGATCGTCCTAGCTTTGAGGTCAACTTAAATATATAATCATTTGAAATTGCACATCAAACTGAATGGCGAAACACTTCCTAAACAAAATAAAGAATACTTTATAGCTACTTTTAGTAATAAAGCTTTTAATGATATCCCATTTAAACGAATATTTAATCTTCAACAAATGCATATTCCCATATCTAATACGAAAGTTTGTTTGTCATATCGTTATAATGTACCAGTAGGACGTAAAGTTTTTAATTATAGCAAAATCACTAAAAATCTGCATCTATATGTAAATACGATATGTAATTGTACATCTAGCCAATATGTCGATGGTGATATGGGACATATTGTAACGGGTGACTTGGATGTAATTACTAATAAGCACCTACGTGACGCATTTAAACTAGGAACAAAATACCGTATACAGGAATTTAGCAAGATTGAAATTAGATTTGGTAAAGAGTTGAAGAATTTTATTTATAGAATGGCGGTTAGATACAGTATGCCATTAATTTCTTTTGACGAATGGCGTGATCACATGTCAAACTTTCAACGTTTTTATAATCCATCATATGATCATCAAGAAAAAGGAACGATAAACAGACACACACTAGAGGAGTTATGGAATAAATATGCTATTACATACACGGACAAAGTCGCTTCAAATTTTACATTTACATGTCTCTCATACTATATAGAACTCCTTCAACAAAGTTATAAAGACGAAGAGATATATCAAAAGCTTAATTTACTACAACAAGAAATGAAAGATCGAATAAGGGCTCTACATAAACGTATAGGAATCAATCTACATCATATACGTTACCCTTATTTAATCATGATTCCCAAACTTCACAAAAATCCTGTGAAGTTTCGCCCAGTCACAGTTGCATTCAAGGTAAAAAATAGTGGAGATGTGATAAGGAACTTAAACAAACAACCGACAAACTTGATATATAAAAGTTACGATTTCCAAGATCTATTTAATACTATCAATTTGGCTGATCTTTACGATATTATTACCGGCTGGCATAATCTATATCAAATGCAAAAAATTGTGCCATTACACAAGTTTTAAAATGTATTGGATATAGTACTGTATGAAAATATCTTATTTAATGGTATAAATTTCTTCAGACAAATTAAAGGTGTACCGATGGGAAGTGGATGCTCATCATTATTAGCAAATCTTTACCTCCATCATTACGAGAAAGGTACTCACATATTAAATGAGTTACCATACTTTAGATTCGTCGATGACATCCTTATTGCACAGCAACAAACAAATATCATCTTTGATTTCACTTTCTATCCTACGAATTTAACTTTGTTGGAAACTCCTAATAATACGACAAAAAAAAAATAAATTATCTGGATATAAGTATTCATTTTTCAAATGGAAGTACTACGTATACGAAGATATACGATAAAAGACGTCAATTCAAGATCAATATACATTATATAATAAATTGGAATTCTAATTTGAGTCACATGATTTTTCGTAATATTGTACTGAATCATTTCATACGTAATGCATGTATGCATACCTATACTGCGGATCGTATCAAATGTGATACTGTTTTTATCAAGGAGGCTATAGTACAGCTCTATCCTCTTGAATTCCTACGTCATTGTTGCAATACTCTGTATAATAAATTTGACAATGCTTTTAAAAGGGATTTTGGCAACATCTTCGAATCAAGTTATAATTGGCAACGTTATTGATAACTGAATTTTCAATTCATACAAATCATTTATTGAGCGGTGTTGTAAGAGGTGTGACAAAAGAGGAATCGGTGAGTTTTTCAAAAAGTTCATCTTTTCGATTTCGAATATTTTATATTTTTTATATTATATCTCTATCGGTTCCATGTTCTAGTTGTGGGTTCGTCTTCAGTTTTGACGTTGTTCTGAAATAGGATCTCAGGTAATATATGGCTCCGGGAGTGTTACCATTGGTGTAAAAGTCGACTTTTAACCGGGAACTAGCGGTCACCATCCCCCTAGGCCTTTTATGTATTCCCAGTTGATCCTTTTTCCTCACCTTTCCGATATTTGTCTCGTAGCTTTTGCTTAGCTATATATATATATATATATATATATTCAATATGATCTAACTGACTGACAAAGTGTGTGAGGGGGATGGTGTTTAAACATTGTCGAACAAATCCCCTATTACTAGCATCTTGGCTTTGGTGTCCTTCGATCGTCCTAACTTTGAGGTCAACTTAAATATATAATCATTTGAAATTTCGAATAATGAGTGACAAAAAAAAATTATAACTACTTTTCAAAGTAATAAAGCATTTCCACTCGAGCCAGAATCTAGTTTTTTTTCTCATTCAATCCATCTGTTTCTAGATCAACGAAAGTATTTAATAATTTGAAAATCCATATTAAGGGTGACGATGTAAATAAATTTTCAAAGAACGTGAAACACTTGCATATTGCACAGAGCTAGCAAATTTTGTTTTCGAGGGAAAAGTATTATAATTTTGAAAATCGGAATCTTCAACTTCACGATTTATCGAAAACTATAAGATACATTTAAGAACAAATATTATAGACTCAGAAACTGAATACCCCAATACATATATTTTTTCCAATAGATATATTTTTTACTATTTACATATATAGTTTATAGTATCGAAGATATTTTTAGTGAAAGTACAAAACATGAAAAAAACACGAAAACATTCTGAAAAAAAATCTGATGTGGGCAGCACATGACTTCCCTTATATAATGCAGTGAATTTACTACTTTTACAGTAAAAAGATAGGTTATTCTTATATTAAATTCTTATATTCTTTCCAAAATATTGAATTTTCGACGATTAGTCGTCACCTTCCATGTCGTCATCATCAATGAGTCGTCATTGATTTAGCGTCAATTAGTCGCCATTTTCATTGATTTATCGTCATTTTTATTAATTTGACGATATTTTCATTAATTTGGTAACATTTAAAAAGTCGCCAAATTGGTCGCCAAAATCACCAAGCGTTATGGATGGAGAAATAAGTTATTCTTACAGTATATAAATTACTATTGGCGTTCAAATACAAAAGTATTACTCAAAGTATTACTCAAAAGTATTACTCAAAGTATATTTTCTCTTGAATGGCACGAGCTAGATCTACGAAAATGATGTCACCCAATTTATCGCATGATATTACATATGAAAAGTGATTGTTTCTCAATTGCTAATATTTTTTTTTGAGTTATGAAATATTTCGAGAAATTTATTCGAAAAATGTTCAATATCTCGAGAATGGTTCATGCTAGCGTTCTAAAGTTTATGTTACTCGTTTTCTAAGGAAGAATTATTTAAGAAATGTCTATTTGAGTAACTTTATTAAAGGTTTAAATTTTTTGATGATTTTTTCAAAATTCCACTTCAAAATTTTGGAGGTTCTGAACATTCGATTGCGTTTAAAAGCAACATGCTTCCAGTATTCGCGAGTTTTGTACCAAATTCTGTTCGAATCGGTCCATTAGTTTGTCAGTTATCGTCTCCAAAAGCTCACTGACACACACACACACACACACACACATGCATGACCTCAAAAATGTCTGATTCGTGTTCAAGGATGCTTGAAACGTGCTCTCCCGTCGAAAACTCGAATTCGAATTTTCGACCCCTTCACAATTATTTCCTTATACATCATATGTATATAAGAAAATTAACGACATTGTTTTTTAGGAAAAATCTTCAACTTATAACTCTGGAAGGGCAGCGCGACCTATGCTCTGGAAATAGCAATACACTATATTAATCCGTGACATTCTTGACTGACAAATTTCTGACAAGTCAATATATTCCATTCCAGGAACTCGTGCTAAAGATATTAATGAAGGGTTATTAGCGGCATAGTGCAAGTGTTTTGCGACTTTCAATCATTAATTAAGAATAATTTAATAATTCTAAAATCAAACATTAAATTTCTCTTTAAATGTGCATCACCCTATGTTTTTTGAGGTTGGTTTTAGTCTAAATTATACTTTTATTATGCGTTCTCTAAATTGTTCTTGTTCTGTCTATTACCATATTCAATGTATATAGAATATATTCTTCAAACGAGCAGTCTTGTATCCAATTTCATAATTATTTTCTCCCAGCCGTCCAGATAATGGGTCAGACGACTGATAGCGTAAACATAAATTATTTGGGACCTAGAGTGCGAGCCTACATGGTGCAAACAGACAGATACAGACGTTACTTTAAAAATAGCCAATTTGAGATCCAGAGCTTGTAAATGCATCGACAACTCGAATTCTAATGTTGGAACTTGCAGAGTCAACTTCGACGATAAAAGCTTGCAATTTCGTCCCAGTAGCTCAACGGTAGAGCGTCGGCTGGTCAGTTCGGAGATCCAGGCTTTGATTCCCGGTTGGAGCAGCAAGACTTTTTACAAACTGATTCCCATATTTTCACTGTACATCATTTATTTGACAGGAATAATAAAATACGGCATCAACCATCATTAAAAATATATAAACGTGTGCCATCTTCAAACGTTTACATACATATTTATGTCGGTGACAAGACATTAGTGTTGACAAAGCTCCAGATGTCATTTTAAACAAGCCTCGACTACAGATCCAAGAATGATTTCGAACCGAGAATAAATAAACTTCTCTCCGGGACTAACAAGGAAATTAGTTGACACGAGTTTTAAATGGATGGACAAAGTACGCAAATGCGTTTGTGAAGTGTGCATCCATTCTAATCTCATTTGTAACTTCGTATTGGATCCGAAGACGCTCCTAATCCATTAAGCAGTGTTTGATGGGGGTTTCCAGTTGTGGCTCATTAGCGAGGGAAGAAAATACATTGCAATTCTATGAAAGAACAACATTTCAAATGGTTTTCTATAGAATAATGTAAAGTAGCTATTATCAGAAACTGCATATTAGCAATAGGACAGGGTGGAAGAAGCCATGTAAACAATTTTCTCCAATTCACCATCCACTTTCTCACGACCAATTGTTTTATGACCCCGTAAAAATCATTATTATTAGTATTACAACACCCTAATAATACACTATTATTATAACCAATTTAAGGATGAAAGAAACTATGTGAATTATTTCCTTCAATTCGCCATTTTGCAGTACTTTTCCAAAATTATCCAAACACAGCTCACGATCAATAAGATTAACTGTTTTACGAACCCATAAAAATCATAGATAATGATATTAAACACCCTACTGATACCACATTATTAAAACCAATTTAAAAATATTATTACTATGCAATCCTAAATAGAACTTTATGAATATACGATCCTAAACAAAACATCAATATATATAATTATCTAAAGTGTTTTTGTTTCTCCAGACCCTCCAGAAGCCCAAGATCATTCAGACAGCTGGATATTTCACACTTATAGTATTGACTACAGTACTGAACTTAACAGATCCGAATTTTCGATTAACCTTTGAGTATAAGGACGCCAATGCCTGCAAAGGGGAATCGAACTGTTTGGGATAGGTATGTCAAATACCTGTCTTTTTGGTAGGTTCTTCGTTTGGTATGCATGCTATCCCACCCGTAAGCAAAAAGTTAATCGAAATGCCTTTCCAAACCTCCCGAAAATAATAATTCTTTGCACATTTACAGCATCAACCATCAGACAAACCTCAACAGTAGCTGGTTTTTAATTTACTACTAGAGACGGCGAAAATGGAATTTTTCAAAAAGTATTTTCGAAAAGTAAATACCCTTTTAGCGTAAACCATAAGCGTAAACAGAAAAAAAACATCTCCCTAGTTCTTTTACAAAGTCACAAACCAGATACAATGAAACAGGCATTAAATGTTCAAACCATTTTCAAAAAGGACGATTTTATTCTCAAAATATTGCTCTATCTGTAATTGACCCTTTGAAGTTAACACTCCTATCACATCAATGACTTCTAACAGAAAAATAATCAGTTCATATAAACTTTGCAGAAAATTCCAAAAAAATCGACGCAACTCCATGAACCCTTAACCAATCTACTAAATGTGAGCAGTTTCCAAAACCTTGCCAAAAGTTATTTGTTATATGTTCCACCAAGGTCGTAAAATGTGTCTTTAAGGACAGGCACAGTGATCTTCAGTTAATAACAATGGCCGTTTGTAAATGCTGCATTTTCTCGGGGAAAAGTCACCAATAACCAGGTTATCAGAAATCGGGTACCTTTCATGAATAAATAAAAATAATTTTAATTATTTAATATTTTGAATCTCAAAGAAACTAGAAAATTTTTGTCCGATCACATTTTTGACCCTCATTGCTTAATTTCACTCGAAATATTTAAAAATTTTAAAATATAGATATAAAGGGTTAAGTGACAAAACTTTTCAGTAATAGTCAAGTTCCCAAATCAATTATTTACTTCCACAAAGCTATTATGGTTTTCGGTGTACCGTTTCGTCAAGTTCAAGAAGGTTGATAATATCCCTTTTATTTTTACTTTCCCTGCAATACATGGTAATGTATAGGGAAAGTATTGGAATCATGCCGAAAATCACAACTCGAGTTTTCGACGGATCTACACGTTTCGAGACCTCTAGAATACGAAAAAACCATTTTTAGCGTGACGTCTGTGTGTGTGTCTGTCTGTGTGTCTGTCTGTGTGTCTGTCTGTGTGTCTGTGTGTCTGTCTGTGCAGATTTTGTATCCACTCTAACTAAAAAACTAATGGACCGAATTTCACAAAATTTTGTAGGTAAGTCACTTGTGGGCGGGGCTGGTGCTGATTAGTTTTGGGTACGATTCGGAATAAAAGAACCCGCCTTTTTTTGTGAAATGGCCCGCAAAATCTTGTATCCAATGTAGCTGAAAAACAATGATTTTTACTTTAAACAATAGTAAGTTTTCAACAATATGTTTTATGAGACTTTATTTTGCAACAATGCCTATTTGAAGTTATTTATTAAAACAATCGACATCAGTCGAAAAGATTAAAATATTTCAAATTGATTTAAGTTCGCTAAAGTTTTCCATAGCCAAAAATCTCATACCACATTTGAAAATGTTGAATTTAATTTGTAAAAAGTCCAGTGAGACAATGATCTCTAAGCAAAATATCAGAAAGAGAGCTTTCAGTGAGTTGAAGAAAGAGTATTGCATTAAAAACCTCATCCACAAAGATAGATACGAGGAAATTTGGAAACTGAAACAAAGAGGCACAGGAGAAAGTATGGCAGTAAAAATAAAGCCTTGGTGCTGGTCGAAAACTGGAGAGCTGTGTATCTGGCCAACATTGGAACATGACAATATCCTGCCTGTCATCGAGCGGATATTTGTAGCTGGAGGAGACGTCCATATTCTTCCCTACTTCAGCAGAACACTCGGATGGTACTTTGACAACGACACTTTTCTAAAAAAGCTGGAGTTTCAGGTAACAGTGGAATGGATGGAAGGAGTTCTCAAAGGTCTTGCTTTCCTACACGAGAGAGGTTTCGTTTACCTAAACCTGCGACCAGGAAATGTCCACATCTCTCAGTCAAGGGCAGTCCTGGGAGATTTCTCGTACGCAGATGAGGCGGGACACCCAGTAAGAGAGTGAGTATATTTCGACTATGTAATATATGTGTATATACAAAAGTGAATTAGGCAATAGGTAATATAAGGGGTTACTTAGGGAATCATCGGAGTAGAAAGGGGTATACTGCAATCATTACATTTAAATATTTAAAATAGAAATAATTGAGCACGTGTATTCGCATATCTTTTTAATTATTCATATATGTTACGTATAAACTAATATCTTATATTCAATATAATCATTTGCAACATGTATGAGATGATTAGAAAATAATATTTTTTAGCTTTTTGCTTATCGGTATTTTATTCGATTTTCCATCCGCGAAATTCGACTGGTTTTTCTCAAAAAATGTTCAACTGATTAAACCTGAATGTGTGATACACAAGTAAGTATTACGTGGAAGTGAAAACAACTTCACGATATATAGAATAAAGTTCTGTTCCATGACTGTTTTTTTTTATCATGTGAAAAGAAAGTGTTTTGCGGTTTTGGCAATGTTGATTTCAGAAATATTTTGTGTTTAGTCTTAAATCTATATATTCTTATTTCAGCCTTTTAAATTATTAATACACTTTCACCTCTGCTCCTTGTGATTGCATATCATTCGTGGTCTTACGTCATGTTACCTGCAAATTAACCCTTGCTTGTGGTTATGTCCGGTAGTTAAACTGTAATTTTGATGATATACTAAAAACATTCTATCATATATTCCAAAGTTCTTAAACTTGTAAAAACCTAAAAATCATTCTTCTGAAAACACTCAAAAATATCTGAAATTTGTAAAGTTCCTCTAACCTGAAAACGTCCTAGCAATATACTGAAAGTCTTAAATAAACTGAAAGTGGACCTATTGACCAGTTTCCCTACGTGTACAAATATGTACTCTACATGTAATTAAATGGAACTTTCCTAAAAATAAAAACATTAAAATAAAAGAGAGAACACAGATTTTAGGTTTTCAAAATCTAACGTTTATTAAAATTTAAACTTCATTTTTAAAATAATTTCCAAAATATTTTACATCTCATTAACTAAAATCAAACATCTTAAATAATAAAAATAAATGGAATGGCCGGTCGTATAGTGGTAAAAAAAAACGTTAGAATATTAAATTTTAAAGTTAACAATATTAAACTTATACAATTATTTGCCTAAACTAGAATTTGTGATAAAAGAACATAAGTTAGCCAAAAGGGAATTTAGAACAAAAGTTAAAGAACCACAGGTTCAGGTGACCTAAAGTATATAGGTCAAAAGGGGTCTTATTTCTGTGCTAACTCAATAAAACTTTAAATAAGGCAAAAGTAAACTAGTCTGAGACTTGAAGGAAAAGAATTATATCACCAAGGGTCCAGTAGAAGAACGGCAGAGATCGGCGGGAGGGAGGCAGAATCACCAAACGTGCTGCAGACCCAGGGAAAACCAGAAGAGGAAAATCCATGGCACAGGATCTTATTTCTGTCCAGTAGAAATCTGGAAAAACGATCGCTCCACGAATTCAGACTCCACCGGAGATTCTCCAAATCAGCCGGACGTCCAGCAATAAACATCATTTCTCCAAGTTGCAGCACCGAACTTCTGACATCAGAACGAAAACCAAAAATATATGTCCGTCTATTGAGCACGGAAATATTGATTCCATTCCTCATGTAAAGAGCTGCACAACTCGGGTAAATAAACAAATTGCCACTTCCTCGGCGGACATCGCATAAATCGCGGAACTTCTTGGATCAACATTTAGCAGACAGGAAACTAATTAGCAAGACTGAAGAGGCAGGAATTCAAAACATCTCCATTCAGTAATGGAAGATGCTACATTTTCAGAGGCTCGTTAAAAATGATTTTTGTTCTCTGGACGTAGACAAAACCCCGGTGCATTCCAAAGGAGAATATTTGAAAAAAACTGAACAAATTTCGTTCCATTATGAATCGCGTGCGCGCCGTAGCGCAATTGCCACTTCAAAGTATTACATCTCCATTCTAATCAAAAAAGGGAAGAGTAAGAGAAGAACGAAAAAACGCGCGATTTTACTTATATACTGTCAAACATCGCTGCCACAGATTGTAAACAAAATTATCAATGAACGATAAAATAATTAATGACAGACGATTTTAATATTACGATCAACCAATTAAAAACTCGAAACGTTAAAGAAGAGAAATGGAATTTTAGAGCAGACGAAAATTAAAAAGAAATGAAGTGAAACGATTTGGAAAATACGAATTCGGCAATAATTTAAATATGGACGATTCTGAAATATTTAAAAAGCTGAAAATAGAATAAAACTGTAAAATTGCGATGAATTAACCAATTTTTAACCGAGAGCAATAAATTTGGAATCAAATTAAAGGGAATAAAAAGGGCAATAAATGGAATCACAAATTAGCCAATTTAAATAAATTTAAATTGCTAAAACTTAAAAAGAACGAACTTTTGCCGTTTTTAAAACAAAACCTATGGAATAGAATATATTTGAACAAAGAATATCAAAAACCTAAACAATCGGAAAATGGATAACTAAAAGAGAAATACTATGTAAATAAGACCCCTGAACACATTTAAACTAAAAACAAAATACCTAAAATAATTAAATATCTAAAAGTATAACCCAACAACTCCTTCGAACGTCCCAAAAAAATTTTTCATTTGAAAAATGAAAAATTTTAGCTAACACATGACAAAATTCCGCGAAACGAAGGAGAAAAAAAAAAAAAAATCAAAATCTCAACTACATCTGTAACATGAGCCATAAAAATCATATAAAAAATCAAATTCCTTATAAATAAATCAATAATCAAATAATCACTTCACTAAACACTTTCATAATATCAATTATCATAAATTTTTCAACTCTAAAATAAACATGTAGATTCAACATTAAACTCTCTAACTTCATTATAACTCTATATTATGAAAATTCATCAATTCATTTTAAGATGCTCCAACAAATACGTCATCAAAGAGAAACAGTAGAAAAATAATAAACAGATCTCTATATCATTAGCTGTCATGAATAAACATAAATTTTAACGAAAACTTTGGACCAGCCAAAGAATTCCAATAATCTAAACAATAAATTTTGAAATGGTACCTTCAACATAACAACCAATAAATATAAATCAACAAATTCATCACCATCTCCTCCTCTACAAAGAAAACAAATATTCGAAGCATATTACGCTATTTAAATAATATCAATTTTGGCTCAAGTTACAAAAAAAAATTTTTGTGGAATATTTACCCCCAAAATAACAAACTCAATTCCCTAACAATTTGGAACTGAACTCAAATTTAACCGACTTGCTTACAAATTATACTATAAACTGATTACTTGGCAAATTAGATCGTTCAAAATACAAATATACATAAAAATGACCTTATGCATCATTTTACACTAATAACAATAAACGCGATTCAACTAGATTTTGTGCAACATCTTGCACTCTCAACAATAATAATCTCAAATATCATATCTGTATATCTCTGGTAATCTCAAACAATTCTCATAAAAATCAAAAAAAAAATTAAGACAAGGGGCCGAGGGTTGTGAGTCCTCTCAAAGGTTGTGAATCTTTTTTGAACCCCAAAAAATAGCACAAAAATATCCATCAAGTATAAGTAGTACATTTAAATTCACTAACAGCCAAGTGTATCACATTACTTTAACCAAAATATTAAAGAAAAAATCAAATTACAAATCCCCATTTAAATTTCAAAACCAAAAGTACTCAAATTGCATTGCACAATTTAAAATATTCCACTTAAAAAAAATTTAATTCTCCTATAAATAAAATAAATTTTTCCACTTTAACGACCAAAAAAATTTTAAAGACAGTATTAAAAAATATCAGATTCAGAATTAAGAACAAACAAACTGATTTTATCACCACTCTATTTGAGTATGAAAACCAAACAAATGATCAATGTGAAGAACAAGATAACTCAAGATGACATTTATGTCACACTCATATTGGAGTGTAAAAAACACCTGCATTACCCAATTTTTCAATAAATCAACAGTATTTCATCATCTACATTCACATATCAGTGAGGATTTAAATCTCAATTCCAAATCAGAACATAAAAAATTCTAAGTCGAAAAACTACTGCTTTAATTCTATACAATTTAACTTTAAAAAAAAATATTCTCATTAAATTTACTCAATTAATTTCATTCTATTTCATCAAAACAAATTCTAAGTTGCTGGGAGCGTGGGTTACAGGAACAACAAAATAAAAAAAATTTGTTAATGAGATGGGATTAGAACAAAAAATGTAAATACTCTAAAGTGCGTTCTTCAAATACTTAAAACTTCCCAAACTTATGAATTAAATTTAATTTCAAACTACTTCAAATAATAAAATTCAAATCAAATTAACTTACATTAAGGAATGCTTAAATAAAAATTCTAAATGAAAAAGTCAAATTCAAAAATTCCTAAGTTTCCTCAAAAAATTCTAAATAAAAATATTTAAATTAATCCTAAAATTTTAATCAAAATATTAAAATAAATTCCTCTAATTTAGTTTAAGAACATTCTAAAACATCCTGCCTTAGTTTAAGAACATATTAAAATTTCAACAGTAATCACTTTTAGAATAAACAGGTATGAAATCATTTTACTGAAATTTCATTTTTAAGAACAAAAATTATCAAGAACATCTATTACAGTTAGCATGAATAAGCCCCTAGACTGGTCAAACGGCGCCAATTGTTCGGTAGAAAAAGTTGTATTTAATGATATACTAAAAGCATTTCTAAATATTCCAAATTCCCAAAGTTTTTAAACCTAAACATCATCAAAATTATATATGAAAATGCACCATTTGACCAGTTTCTCCCTAAATTTACAAATATGTAACTAAATATGTAATTTAATGGAACTTTCCTAAAAATAAAAACATTAAAAGTAAAAGAGAGAGAGAACACAGATTTTAGGTTTTCAAAATCTAACGTTTATTAAAATTTAAACTTCACTTTTAAAATAATTTTCAAAACATTTTACAACATCTCATTAACTAAAATCAAACATCTTAATTAATAAAAATAAATGGAATGGCCGGTCGTATAGTGGTAAAAAAAAAACGTTAGAATATTAAATTTTAAAGTTAACAATATTAAACTTATTCAATTATTTATCAAAACTAGAATTTGGAATAAAAAGAACATAAGTTAGCCAAAAGGGAAATTTAGAACAAAAGTTAAAGAACCACAGGTTCAGGTGACCTAAAGTATATAGGTCAAAAGGGGTCTTATTTCTGTGCTAACTCAATAAAACTTTAAATAAGGCAAAAGTAAACTAGTCTGAGACTTGAAGGAAAAGAATTATATCACCAAGGGTCCGGTAGAAGAACGGCAGAGATCGGCGAGAGGGAGGCAGAATCACCAAACGTGCTGCAGACCCAGGGAAAACCAGAAGAGGAAAATCCATGGCACAGGATCTTATTTCTGTCCAGTAGAAATCTGGAAAAACGATCGCTCCACGAATTCAGACTCCACCGGAGATTCTCCAAATCAGCCGAACGTCCAGCAATAAACATCATTTCTCCAAGTTGCAGCACCGAACTTCTGACATCAGAACGAAAACCAAAAATATATGTCCGTCTATTGAGCACGGAAATATTGATTCCATTCCTCATGTAAAGAGCTGCACAACTCGGGTAAATAAACAAATTGCCACTTCCTCGGCGGACATCGCATAAATCGCGGAACTTCTTGGATCAACATTTAGCAGACAGGAAACTAATTAGCAAGACTGAAAAGGTAGGAATTCAAAACATCTCCATTCGGTCATGGAAGATGCTACATTTTCAGAGGCTCGTTAAAAATGATTTTTGTTCTCTGGACGTAGACAAAATACCGATGCATTCCAAAGGAGAATATTTGAAAAAAAACTGAACAAATTTCGTTCCATTATGAATCGCGCGCGCGCCGTAGCGCAATTGCCACTTCAAAGTATTACATCTCCATTCTAATCAAAAAAGGGAGTAAGAAAAGTAAGAGAAGAACGAAAAAACGCGCGATTTTACTTATATACTGTCAAACATCGCTGCCACAGATTGTAAACAAAATTATCAATGAACGATAAAATAATTAATGACAGACGATTTTAATATTACGATCAACCAATTAAAAACTCGAAACGTTAAAGAAGAGAAATGGAATTTTAGAGCAGACGAAAATTAAAAAGAAATGAAGTGAAACGATTTGGAAAATACGAATTCGGCAATAATTTAAATATGGACGATTCTGAAATATTTAAAAAGCTGAAAATAGAATAAAACTGTAAAATTGCGATGAATTAACCAATTTTTAACCGAGAGCAATAAATTTGGAATCAAATTAAAGGGAATAAAAAGGGCAATAAATGGAATCACAAATTAGCCAATTTAAATAAATTTAAATTGCTAAAACTTAAAAAGAACGAACTTTTGCCGTTTTTAAAACAAAACCTATGGAATAGAATATATTTGAACAAAGAATATCAAAAACCTAAACAATCGGAAAATGGATAACTAAAAGAGAAATACTATGTAAATAAGACCCCTGAACACATTTAAACTAAAAACAAAATACCTAAAATAATTAAATATCTAAAAGTATAACCCAACAGTTACATAGATTTTCATATTATAAGTTCAGCCTCATAGGAAAACAACACTTTAAATATTTATTCTTAGAATATGTAAATGCCAGTCTATGCCTGATGAATGAATGCGCGAGTTTGAGGTTTTAGCTTTAAAAGAAAAGCTACAACTAAATTATTTTCCAAATTTTGAAAAAATGAAAACTGTTTTCGAAAGCTACGATTTTGGCATGCATGTCTTCTATAGGGGAGATGCCAGAAAAAAATCAGTATAAACTTTCCAAAAAAATGTAATTCAGTGCAAAGGGAGGAAATCGATTACAAACTTTCTATAAAGGTAAAAAATGAGAACTAAACCTATCAAAAAGATAAAATTCTCACCATCCCGATGCCTTGAAGATAGAGTAGTGCCTATAAAGATGTATAAAGTAATTACAAAAATAGTAATATTGTAATGAATCCCAATATGAAATGTCTAAACATATTTTTGACTCTGAACAGATCGGGGATTGCTAAATTCCATCGCCCCCCGGAGTGTTTTACAGCGGCTGAAGTATGGGGACAACCTCTGGATGTGTGGTCCTTTGGAATGCTGGCTCTTACCATCTGGACCGAACTCTCTGCAAAGGAACCGCCTAAGGACATCCAGAACTGGGAGACGGATGTCTTCCCACCTGTCTTTGGTGCTCTGCAGGTTGATGACTTCTGTGAATTTTTAATTTTTTTGCTCTAATATTCCCATATTTTTTATCTTCTAGATATTTTAACGATATAAGCCTACAGATCAAAAAAACATTATCTGACATTCATTTTGGTTTTAATATAAAAAATTACAACTAAGGCAAAACTTAACTAATTTCCTATATATTAGTATTAAAACTTAACTGTGACAAAAATTAGAACTCAAACTATTTTTAATTATTTAAATGCTCCGTAAAGTTACTTAAAGGATAATTTCTTATGACTTTTTTTTATTAGAAAACGAAAAACACCCATTTTAGAACACTAGCATGAACCATTTTCGACATATTGCATATATTTTATACACATTACTATAAAATTAAAAAAATATATTAACTATTCTGAAATATGCCAACTTTCCATACTCAATATTATGCGATAACTGTATTAAGACTATTCATGTGAATCTAACTCGTTCCATTCACGAGAGAAGATACTCTAGGGAATAGTTTTGAATTTTGACGCCTGACATTTTGCCAATAGCAGTTTATATGATAAAGGACTTCTCTCGATTTGTTTTAAACGCCTGGCGATACATTTGGGCACTCATTTAGCGAAATATCGCCAACTTGATCATATTTTACCCCAGAGTAACGAAATGATCGCAAAAATTTCAAAAATGACTAAATTAGCAAAATTGAAGAGCTAATTTATTAAAATATTTTATACATGGTGTATCCCTAGTAGCATTTAATATTGGTCTAATATTATACGCATATGGTATATTTTATCATTACTTTGGAAACATTTCCTATGGTATCCCAATATTGGGCACATATTGTGGTTACATTGAACTTTAATATTGGCTCAATATTTCCATTACAATATTACGCCAATATTCGTATTACATTGGAAATATTTCAAATGAAACGCCAGTATTACAGGAGTTATATTGCCCCAATATTTTAAGCTATTATTGTGGTAATTCCGTCAAAATGTACATTTTTCATAGTAGTCTAATATTTGCAGTATTGTCTTTTAATATTTGCATTGCTACTAAGGATATTACTTATATAGGATGTGTGCGATCAGTATAAATTATTGTCGATTTAGTGTCAAACAAAATGTAGGTTAATTCGGTACTTTTGCATGTTGCCATCCCAAAAAGCGTCCAATGTAGAGTCAACGTTGGAAACATTGTGCAGTGGATCTCACACATCCTCTTTTTACTGTGAAAGAATGTAATTCGTTGCATAATATACAGAAAGTTATTTTTGTTTTAATAGTTGCTTAATAGGTTGTCAGAATTGTTGGAATTTGCAATAAGAAACACGCATAAAAAGCATATTATGAATCTAAAATGTCTCGCTGCATATCCCGCCAACTTAGCTAATAGTATTGATAAGCATTTAAAATAGTATATAAAACTATAAATTATACATAATACTTTGTTGATTTTTGTTACTAAGCTTTAGTTTGTTTAACAATGCCGGGTGATTAGAATCGAAAGTAGTTTCAACAGTCAAAATTGAAAATTGCCCCGTTAGGTTCTGTCCCGTGGTCGAGTTAAGCCTTTTATGAACGGCATGGAAAGCTTTGGAGAGATTTTATCCCACAATCCATCCGGTTCATTTAGGCTACTTCCGGAGAAAAATGGAAAATGTATCTGTTAGATTTGTTCCAGGAAACGATATCGATACTGTACGCTCAACTTCTAAACCATTGGAAGGATGCTCCGGTGTCTGGATGTATTCAAAAACTGGATCTCCACCCTGTTGGCAAGGGATAAAAAATACGACTCAGTTGGGTTCTGTCCATTAGTCGATACATAAGGTTTGCCCGTTTCAGCCTTCTAAGTCACCATAGGACTTCTGGGGTGAGGGGGGATCTGAAAAACTTTCTTAAAACTAGTTGTTCCGCCCCCGGTGGGGAGAATAAATAAAAAATTTGCAAGGTAGCGTTCTGGCCGATGGTCAATACTACGAGTGCGTAAAGATCCAAACTTCTAGGTCTAAAGCTAAGTTTTGAGAGGTCTGTAAAGACAAAAACACGTTAAATATTTACATACAGTGATAATTATTATAAATTAAATACATACGTAAATTATTGAGATAAATATATTTGACTTAAACAGCTATATCTCATAAAATTGTGCAGGACGTCAACTACTTATGAATATATGCACAGATAGGAAGACAAATCTAAATTTGACTTAATATTTTATGAATATTTTTTATAGAATTTCGATGCCAATCTGCAGCAAAGATTCCCTGATGAATGGATTATGTCCAGGAACAAATCGGTGGCGCTCAATGTTGTCAGAGCTTGCCTGAAATACAATCCGGTATCTAGACCCAGTACTAAACGCCTATTGGATCATCCACTCTGGTTTCCTGATTGGGCACATGAGCAGACCTGCCATGTGGATACAATTCGGAAGAGGCGGGGATGTTTTGAAGATGATGATCCATGTAAGAATGATCTATAACACTTCTTTATTAAGAATAGTTTCAAGGCCGGATCTAAGACCGGCCTTTATTTATGGTCTACATTGGCCATTGTTTTGGATATCGGTAGCAATATTTACCTAATTTAGTCATCATAATAAAAGAAAAGACAAGGCCCAATAGGACTACGGACTATAACTTTATTTTCTCTTTTTATACAGCCAGTCATAGAATACATTTCAAGACTTTAAAATGTATGTTTGTAGTGACATTTTGCCATATTTTACCCCGGTTAAAATGCATCGCAAAATCTTCTCGAGTATTGCAATTGAATCCCGTTTAGAACACGGGTTCTCTCTGAGGGTCTGCAGAAGTCATATAGAAGTGAAAATAGGAGAACACAAATTAGAAGTATTTGTATTTTTCCCGCGATTTATAGAACGCATTTTTAAACGAGGAGTGCTACGACGGACAGGATGTAAACTTAATTAAAAGAAGAAAAAAAGTACAATAGACGAATAAGTAGAGCACACATTTATTCCATTTCACTTCCGATCTGAAATTTGGGAAAATTAACATCCAGTATAAAAGGAAGGACTGTCCTCTCAGTCATTGAATGGGTCGCACAACAATCGTCCAGGACGAAATTCGTGGCCCTAATGCAGACTGGGACATATGCGTCATTTACAGACATTTTAAATATTAGATTTAGTATTTTGTCCACCTTCTCTTGTGAATATCACGCGACTAATCTCGCGTTAAAATTTTGTTTGACTAGTTGATATCCGAAATAGGTTCAAACGGCGCGTGTTGCTTCAACGACGTATCTTGATGAGCATCCTTCTGAGATAAGTCAGCTACTTTTACTTTCCACGCAATACATGGCAGGGTATAATGTATAGGGAAAGAATTGGAATCGTGTCGGAAATCGCAACTCGAATCTCCGTCGGATCTACACGTTTAGAGACCTCTAGACCTCGAAAAAACTAATAGCGGAGACGTCTGCGTGTGTCTGTCTCTGCAATGTATGTATCCATAATAGCTCGAAATCGAATGGACCGAATTTCATAACACTTTACAGGCAAGTCACTTGGAGTGACTGTAGAAGATTAGATTCTGGTACGATTCGGGATTTTAAAAATCCTGTCTTTTTGCAGAATGACCCTCAAAAATCCTATGCATTCAGTCTAGTTAAAACGTATTAACAAAATTTCACAAATTAGATACACACGTTACTTGTTGGTTATCTTGGTGCTGATCAGATTTTAGGAAGTAATAACCGGACTTTTTCGCAAAATAGCTTGTAAAAACCGATTTCGAAGATAAAACAGTTCATCAGAATAAGAATGCATGACTAACACGCACCATACATTTTCTCATCCTTCAAACTTCAAAAATAGGAACAAGAAAATTTTCATATGCTTGCTTTTATTTAGGAATAATTTAAAATTCTATTCACACGAGCATTGAGCTAAGTGTAATGAGGAAAAGCGCTCCACTGTCATCTTTATCGCTGCTCATTTTAAGAGAAAAAGGTACTGAAATCTTCAAATTTCGGCTCAGTGGTTGCAACTAGTGAGGGTACAGTTTAGCAATATTAATCGGACAAAAACGTAGAACATAATTGGAAAAGTATGAAAACAAAGAAAATAAATTTCTCTTAAAAACGGGTCCAAATCTAATAAAATATTTTCTGAAGTGCTTTTCTTAGAATCTGCTATGTATGCAGATTTCAGTACTGTCTGTGATAATCTGTGAGTTTCGGTTTCAGTCTATGATCACGGCAGTATCCTTATTTATAAAACTCTGAAAAATACATTATTAAACACTGAACTCTAATATGCGGATATATAATCCTACTCATTGTATTTCTTTCCTACGTATATTTATTTCCTATTTTTTTTTTTTACAATTTACAGATTGGGGAGTCCTTCAATCCCATTCCTCCAATGAAGATCTCCACAGTCTTCCTGCATCGACGGTCATGGAAAGTGCTGAAGAAAAAATTGTCGATTGTCATAAAGTTGAGGACGTAAGTGGCCGTCCTTTAGATTGGGATGCAGCGACTTTGAAAGGTAAGTTTCACTTCGGTGTATCTTTCCGGTTGTTTCACAGAGAAGAATTTTAAACTCCGCTACATTAGGCAATAATATAGTACAAGAATTTACAACCCGTCAGAAAGGTGTTTAGTGTTACGAAAAAATAACACTCTCATTCAGAAATAAGTGCATTATTAAGTAAATAATCTTCCTAAACCAGTTTAAAAAAATAAACAATTTTATAAAATTTTCAACTGTTAATCAACATAAATATTATTATCGTAACATCTATCATGATAAAATGATAATTCAATTATATACATAATTATAATTTAACATACTAAAGTGTCCTGATTTTTTTTTCAAAATGTCATTTGAAGGATAGAAAGGTTTAGAATGTTAATCAACGTTTATATTTGTTTATAATCACTAGAGTCCCAATATTTTGATTGCAATAATCGCAATGAAACCCATTCTGCTCTTGCTTAGTCTCTGAAATATCGTTTCCATCCAACCACATCCATCCCACTCACATTGCCTTAAAGAAGACTGGATCCGAGTTCAGGAATTTTCAAATGCTTCGATTCCGTTTTCTTTCCTTATAAGTTATATATGGAATGTAGTGCATGCAGAGAAAACGAAAATCGAAATATTTTCATCGACATACATATAGGAGATGTTCTACTGCAAACATGTTGCATGGACATACGAATGTATTTATGCAATGCGAAGTTAAAATTCCAACCGATTTCTGATGCAAAAACAGCTTCCTTCGTGTAGATAAATAAAGAGCAACCACACCATCATATTTTTATATGGAAGAAAAAAGCAGATTTTTTAATTATAGATTTTACACTTCATAACTAGGCATAGTGTTATGAAAAAATACTCTCCAATCCCAAATGGAAAGTAGGTAACTAAAATTAAAAAATAAGTGCAACTATAAGTAAATAACACTCCTAAATAAGTAACATTCCTAAACCAGCATAGATAAATAAATAAATTTCTAAAATTATCAACTATTAATCAACATAAAAGCAAAACGACGTATCTTGAGATATCACCTCCTGCTTTCACATAGCGGTGCTCCTCTAAAACAGGTAAAAAAGATCAGTAAAGATTTTATACATCATACGTATTCCATAATAATAAGTTCGTATCATATGTATATCACAATAATACATATGTGTACCACAAAAAATTTCTTAGGCTATCAGTAATAGATAAAATTTTAAGGCTTCAAAATGTGTACGAAGAAGAAGAGACCTAAAACGATCATAATTTTGAATAATCTAAATGAGAGGACTATTGAGTGGTAAAGAATAAAGGGAAAACTTGCACACAATGCAATTCTTAAAGGATCAATTGCAAAATAAGTTATCACTACCTATTACTTATCAATAATAAAAATCAATTAATAATTATAACTTTCGACACGCATCTCTTAGAACCTCGGCTAAATTCTATTCCTGTTATGTAGTGTAAAATATCCATGACTATTGCAATTGCACACTGTATTTTGTAGGCAAAGATGCAATGCTTGATGTCCATACTCACAACATCGTGGAGCCAAAGGATTCGGTCGAAGATTCATATTCTGCCGAACCTGAACAGCATACATTCGACGCAAAGATCAACACTCTACCTGCATCAATAGCCTTAGAAAACGTCGAGGCAGAAAAGTATGCAGTGTTTGGTAGAGATGAGGAAGAATATGACCGTCTCCAGGATACTGATGCAGAAATAACGGAAGGTATTTTTACTTTAACGATTCTTGCTTATTGCCCAGGCAGGGGCTACAAACCTCGCCACCTTAGGAACTTATACTCTATATTCAAAGTTATATATTTTAAAATGGAAGGTATAAAATAATTAAAAAATACCCACTCATTCTGACTTCTAAAACATTTGCGCTCCTAAAATCCACATACACATAGACATCAGGATTTACCTACTGCACGACCTCCCAACAGAACGCAAATAATTTACGACACCCCAGATATTCTAAAAACCTTACTTTCCCCATGCACCAAAAAGTCACTATATTTTAAATCATGAATATAAAATTAATAATTACCCCAAAGCGACAGTGCTTATTTAAGAAATTAAACTTAATTCTTGGATGATACTGAATTTTCGTCTGTTACAGTTTCGTTGCCTACATCATGTCAATTTGCAACATTTCCCGTAGTTACGAAGTTGGAGATGTTTTCCAAATTTATCATCAAGTGAGATACACAGACAGGCAGACAGAAATTAGATCTTAACACATGGACAAATTTTTAGTCAGAGATGAACTTGACATATCCGTCTCAAGCATGTATATTTTGTTCTTTGACTCTGTTTAGTGTGTTAGAAAATGAGCGGTACGAGATTATTACAATATAACAAGGTATACCTAAAAAAATTTTGCAATTTCAGTATTTAATCTATTTAAAAACATATTATATTGATATAGAAGTATTTCAGAGTCCTAAATTATATATGTTTTTGCCTTATTATTGTAACATAGAATGCCTTATTATTGTAACATAGTTTTAGAATAAACCTACCACACCCCTGTGTTTCATAAATGCCAAAAAATGGGGCCCCAGTGCCTGGGGGGATAGCCAGGTACCCTGCCCCTGGGGATTATATCAGGGAACTGGTCCTCCAGGTTGGGGGTTGGGCGTGGGGTTCACAACTCCGCCTCGGAAAAAATCTTGTTACGAAACCTTTAAGAAATATAACCGGACAGATCTTTGGAAACGACCGCAGAAAGGAAGAGGAAAGCGGCCAATAGAAAGGAATGGTCAAATATCTTAAAGAAGGTTAAGGCCCTACAAGGGATCTTGTACCATGATGATGATGATGATGATGATTGTAACATATATCATGATGAAATGATAATTCAATTACATACAGAATGATTGTTTAACATGATAGAATTGTTTTTCAAAAAGTCATTTAAAGGATAGAAAGGTTAAGAGTGTAAATCAACGTTTATAATTGTTCATAATCACTCGAGTCCCAGTAATTAGATTGCAATAATAGTATCGAATCCCATTCTGCTCTTACTTAGTTTCTGAAATATCGTGTCCATCTAACCACATCCATGCCACACACATTACATAAAAGAAGCCTCAGTTCGAGTTCAGGGATTCCCAAAGTTTATATCGACTCAGTTTTCTTTCCCTTTAAGTTATGCAGGCATGTGGTGCATGTAGAGAAAGCAAAAATCGAAATATTTTCATCGACATAGGTTCATATTGGAGGTGTTCCAACCAAAAACTTGTTGCATGCACATACGAATGTATTTATGTAATGTGAAATTAAAATATGAGCTATCAATTGATTATTTATGCAAAAACAGCCTCATTCTTGTGGATAAAAATCGTGCAACCAGAGCACAATATATTTATATTGAAACACACAGCAGATATTTGTATACTAGTTTCATAAAGTGTGCATATTGATATTAAAAAATACCCTCTCATCCCAAATAGAAAACGGGTAAATAAAATTAAGAAACAAGTGCAATTACAAGTAAGTAACATTCCTAAATAAGTAACATTTCCAAACCAGTATAGATAAGTAATTAAAATTCTAAAATTATCAACTATTAATCAACATAAAAGCAAAAAGGCGTATTTTGAGATATCATATCCAGCTTTCACACAGACATGCTCCTTAAAAGACAGGTAATAAAAATCATTAAAGATTTTATACTTATGCGTATATCACTATAATAATTACGTATCATAAGTATATCACAATACATTTCTTAGGCTATCTCTCATAGATAAAATTTTATGTGCTGCATGCAGAGAAAACAAAAATGGAAAAATTTTCATCGACATAGGTTCGTAGTGGAGGTGTTCCAACGAAAAACGTGTTGCTTGCACATACGAATGTATTTATGTAATGTAAAATTAAAATATGAGGTATCAATTAATTATTTATGCCAAAACAACCTCCTTTTTGTGGGTAAAAAACGAGAAACCACAGCACCATATTTTTATATTCAAGAAAAAAAAGCAGATATTTTTATACTAGTTTTTACAAAGTGTGCGAATTGGTATGAAAAAATACCCTCCCATACGAAATAGGAAAT
The DNA here is from genome assembly GCA_951213105.1 of Amaurobius ferox. Lineage (NCBI taxonomy): Eukaryota > Metazoa > Arthropoda > Arachnida > Araneae > Amaurobiidae > Amaurobius > Amaurobius ferox. Next base: position 135,109,483 of record OX578146.1, on the reverse strand, counting down.
GGGTAACTAAAATTAAGAAATAAGTGCAATTACAAGTAACTAACTCTCCTGAAACAGTATAGATAAATAATTAAATTTCTAAAATTATCAACTATTAATTAACATAAAGGCAAAAAGGCGTATTTTGAGATATCACATCCTGCTTTCACGCAGACGCGGCCCTCAAAAAACAGGTAATAAAGATCATTAAATATTTTATATTTCATACGTGTATCAATATAATAATTACGTATCATACGTATATCACAATACATTTCTTAGGCTATCACTCATAAATAAAATTTTAGGTTTCAAAATGTATGCGACAAAAGAGAGACCTAAAATCGATCATAAATTTGAATAATTTAAATGACAGGATGATTGAGGGTTTAGTACTAAAGGGCAAACTTGCACACAATGCAGTTCTTAAAGGATCCATTGCAAAATAAGTTATCACTACATATTAGTCATCAATAATAAAGATCATTTAATGATTATAACTTTCGGTACACATCTCTTAGCACATCGGCTAAGTTATATTCCTGTTATGTAGTGTAAAATATCCATGACTATTGCAATTGCAAACTGTATTTTGTAGGCAAAGATGTAATGCTTGATGTCCATACTCACAACTTAGTGGAGTCAAAGGAACCAGTCGAAGTTTCAGATTTTGCCGAACCTCAACTGCATACATTTGACACACAGATCAACACTCTACCTGCATCAATAGCCTTAGAAAACGTCGAGGCAGAAAAGTATGCAGTGCCTGGTAGAGATGAGGATGAATGTGACCGTGTCCAGGATTCTGATGCAGCAATAACTAAAGGTAATTTTTACTTTGAAGAATCTTGCTTAATTCCCAGTCAGGGTCTACAAACCTTGTCACCTTAGGAACTTATACTCTTTACTAAAATTTATATATTTTATAATGGAAGGTATAAAATAATTAAAAAAATATCTCCCATTCTTACATCTAAAACATTTGCGCTCCTAAAATCCACAGACACACATAAACCGCAGAATTTACCTATTGCACGACCTCTCAACAGAGCGCAAATAATTTACAACACCCCAGATATTCTAAACATCTTACTTGCTCCATGCACCAAAAAACCGCTATATTTTAAATCATGAATATAAAATTAATATTTATCCCAAAGCGACAGTGCTTATTAAAGAAATCAAACTTAATTTGTGGATGATACTGAATTTTCGCCTGTTACATTTTCGTTGCCTACATGATGTCAATTTGCAACATTTCTTCATAGTTACTAAGTTGGAGATATTTTCCAAATTTATCATCAAGTAAGATACACAGATAGACTGACAGAGAGAAAGTAGATCTTATCCCATGGACAAATGTTTAGTCAGAGTTGAACATGACATATCCGTCTCAAGCATGTCCATTATGTTCTTTGACTCTGTTTATTGTGTTAGAAAATTAGCGGTACAATATTATTATAATACAACAACGTATACCTAGAAAAAATCTTGCAATTTCAGTCTTTAATCTATTTAAAAACATATTATATTGAGATAGAAGTATTTCAGAGTCCTAAAAGAGATATGCCACACATTGCCTAAAATAAGCCGCGTTTCGAGTTCAGGGATTCCCGAAGTTTACGTGGATTAAGTTTTCTTTCCCTTTAAATCATACAGGATTGTGCTGCATGTAGAGGAAGCAAAAATCGAAATATTTTCATCGACATAGGTTCGTATTGGAGGTTTTTCAACCAAAAACTTGTTGCATGCACATACGAATGTATTAATGTATTGTGAAATTAAAATACGAAATATCAATTGATTATTTATGCAAAAACAATCTCCTTCTTGTAGATAAAAAACGAGCAACCACAACACCATATTTTTATATTGAAGAAAAAAAAGCAGATATTTGTATACTAGTTTTTACAAACTGGGCATAGTTTTATGAAAAAATACCCTCCCAATCCAAATGGAAAATAGGTAACAAAAATTAAGAAATAAGTGCAATTACAAGTAAGTAACACTCCTGAACCAGTATAGATAAGTAATTAAATTTCTAAAATTATCAACTATTAATCAACATAAAGGCAAAAAGGCGTATTTTGAGATATCACATCCTGCTTTCAGTAAGACGTGCTCCTCAATAAAGCAGGTAATGAAGATCATTAAATATTTTATACTTCATACGTATATCACAATAATAATTACGTTTCATACGCATATCACAATATATTTCTTAGGCTGTCACTCATAGATAGAATTTTCAGTCTTCAAAATGTATGCGACAAAAGAGAGCCCTAAAACCGATCAAATTGAATGATTTAAATGACAGGACGATTGAGAGTTTAGGACTAAAGAGCAAACTTGCACACAATGCAGTTCTTAAAGGATCAATTGCAAAAGAAGTTATCATTACATGTTAGTCATCAATAATAAAGATCATTTAATGATTATAACCGTCGGTACACATCTCTTAGCACATCGGTTAAATTATATTCCTGTTATGTAGTGTAAAATATCCATGACTATTGCAATTGCACACTGTATTTTGTAGGCAAAGACGTAGTGCTTGATGTCCATTCTGATGACTTAATGGAGCCAAAGGGATCGGTCGAAGTTTCCGATTCTGCTGAACCTGAACTGCATACATCCGACGCACAGTCCAACAGTCTACCTGCATCAATAGCCTTAGAAAAAGTCGAGGCAGAAAATTGTGCAGTGCTTCGTAGAGATGCGCATGAATATGACCGTCTCCAGGATTGTGATGCAGTAATAACTAAAGGTAATTTTTACTTTTTAGAATCTTGATATTTCCCAGTCAGGATCTACAAACCTTGCCACCTTAGGAACTTATACTATTTACTAAAAGTTATATATTTTATAATGGAAGGTATAAGGTAATTAAAAAATACACTCTTTTTCTCACATTTGCGCTCCTAAAATTTGCGCTCCTAAAACATTTGCGCTCCTAAAATCCAGATACACACATAGATTTCAGACTTTACCTATTGCAAGACCTCCCAGCAGACACAAAAAGATTACGACACCCCAGATATTCTAAAAACCTTACTTGCCCCATGCACCACAAAAGCACTATATTTTAAATCATGAATATAAAATTAATAATTATCCCAAAGCGACAATGCTTACTTAAGAAATTAAACTTAATTTTTGGATGATACTGAATTTTCGCCTGTTACATTTTCGTTGCCTACATTATGTCAATTTGCAACATTTCTTCATAGTTACTAAGTTGGAGATATTTTCCTAATTTATCAACAAGTGAGATACACAGATAGACTGACAGACAGAAAGTAGATCTTATCCCATGGACAAATGTTTAGTCAGAGTTGATCATGACATATCCGTCTTAAGCATGTCTATTATGTTCTTTGACTCTGTTTAGTGTGTTAGAAAATGAGCGGTACGAGATTATTATAATACAACAACGTATACCTAGATAAAATCTTGCAATTTCAGTCTTTAATCTATTTAAAAACATATTATATTGAGATAGAAGTATTTCAGAGTCCTAGAGGAGATAAGTTTTTGTCTTATTATTGTAACATCTTTCATGATAAAATGATAATTCAGTTACATACAGAATGATTATTTAACATGATAGAGTGTCCAGTTTTTTTTTTTCAAAAAGTCATTTAAAGGATAGAAAGATAAGGAATGTCACTCAACGTTTATAATTCTTTATAATCACTAGAGTCCCAGTATTTAGACTGCAATAATAGTATCGAATCACATTCTGCTTTTACTTTGTTTCTGAAATATCGTGTCCATCTAACCACATCCATGTCACACACATTGCCTAAAAGAAGCCTCATTTCGAGTTCAGGGATTCCCGAAGTTTATATCGACTCAGTTTTCTTTCCCTTTAAGTTATACAGGTATGTGCTGCATGTAGAGAAAGCAATCGAAATATTTTCAGCGACTAAGGTTCGTATTGTAACTTGCTGCATGCACATACGAATGTATTTATGTAATGTGAAATTAAAATACGAACTATCAATTTATTATTTATGCGAAAGCAGCCTCCTTCTTGTGGATTAAAAACGTGCAACAACCGCACCATATTTTTATATTGAAAAAAAGCAGATATTTGTATACTAGTTTTTACAAAGTGTGCATATTGATATTAAAAAATACCCTCCCATCCCAAATAGAAAACGGGTAACTAAAATTAAGAAATAAGTGCAATTACAAGTAAGTAACATTCCTGAACCGTTATAGATAAGTAATTAAATTTCTAAAATTATCAACTATTAATCAACATAAAAGCAAAAAGGCGTATTTTGAGATATCATAGCCTGGTTTCACACATACATGATCCTCAAAAAACAGGTAAAAAAAGTCATTAAAGATTTTATACTTCATACGTATATCACTATAATAATTACGTATCATACGTATATCACAGTACATTCCTTAGGCTATCTATCATATATAAAATTTTCAGTCTTCAAAATGAATGCGACAAAAGAGAGACATAAAACAGATTATAATTTTGAATAATTTTAATGAGAGGACGATTGAGTGGTAAAGAATAAAGGGAAAATTTGCACACAATGCAGTTCTTAAAGGATCAATTGTGAAATAAGTTATAACTACATACTATTTATGAACAATAAAAATCAATTAATAATTATAACTTTCGACACATATCTCTTAGCAGAAAGCTACCATTAGATTTTGGGTTGGTCGTGTGGTCTGGGCTTTCTACACTCCTTTCTACATATCTCTTAGCACCTCGGCTAAATTCTATTTCTGTTATGTAGTGTAAAATATCCATGACTATTGCAATTGCACACTGTATTTTGTAGGCAAAGATGTAATGCTTGATGTCCATTCTGACAAAGTAGTGGAGCCAAAGGGATCGGTCGAAGTTTCCGATTCTGCTGAACCTGAACTGCATACATCCGACGCACAGCCCAACAGTCTACCTGTATCAATAGCCATAGAAAACGTCGAGGTAGAAAAGTATGCACTGTTTGGTAGAGATGAGGATGAATATGGCCGTCTCCAGGATTGTGATGCAGCAATAACTAAAGGTAATTTTTACTTTGAAGAATCCTGCTTATTTCCCAGTGAGGGTCTACAAACCTTGCCATCTTAGGAACTTATACTATTTACTAACAGTTATGAATTTTATATTGGCAGGTTTAAAATAATTAAAAAATACCTCTCATTCTCCCTTCTAAAACAGTTGCGCTCCTAAAATTCACAGATATACATAAACCTCAGACTTTGCCTATTGCACGACCTCCCAACAGAATGCAAATAATTTACGACACCCCTGATATTCTAAAAACCTTACATGCCCCATGCACCAAAAAGCCACTATATTTTAAGTCATGAATATAAAATTAATAATTATCCCAAAGCGACAGTGCTTATTTAAGAAATTAAACTTAATTTTTGGATGATACTGAATTTCCGTCTGTTACATTTTTGTTGCCTATATCATGTTAATTTGCCAACATTTCCCCATAGTTACTAATTTGGAGATATTTTCTAAATTTATCATCAAGTGAGATACATAGATAGACTGGCAGACAGAAAGTAGATCTTATCTCATGGACAAATATTTAGTCAGGGATTAACATGATATTTCTGTTTGAACCATGTATCTTTTGTTCTGTGACACTTTTTTGTTAGAAAAGATTTGAAGGGGCTTTATTACAATACAATAACGTGAACTTAGTAATAAACTTGCAATTTTAGTCTCTTAAAATAAAAGACAGATTTGTTATCACACAATATGTGAAATTAAATACGTTGTTCATTGAGCACCTTAATTGTCACATAATATTGCATTTATGAAACGAACTCATAACTCGTCATGAAATTTAAATTAGACGTTTCAACTGATTACTGATGCAAAATCACCCTCTTCTTTTGGATAAAAAAACTGAGCAACCCTATCACCCTGTTAACATTTGACAATGCCTACCAACTTAGGCATATATATTCCATTATATGACACATCAGTTTTCTACATTTTATTATATGTTTTTCTCTCTAGAACTGTAAATATCTGTTACTACTTTACACCAGGTTTCATGTATATTGTCTCTATCAGGTTAAAGTATGTATAAATCTTATGGATACGCTGAGATGGCGATGGTTCTGGCAGGGCAACGAAAGATTACAACCACGCAGCGGACATAAATTGCCTACATCAATGCCTTGTGCAAGGCTGACAGGAAGCCTGCGGTGTCTAAAATTTGGTGATTTCGTCTTTATAGACGAGCAAATGTTGTTGAAATAATGGTTAAAGTGCTTTCAAGTTCATGTAATGTAAATCCACCAAAATACGAGAATAGGTTTCTCAACCCTACCGCAATAAATGATTTTTACAATTCGAATTTTAACTTTATAGTATTTTATCGAAAATGGTTATTTTTTTGTCTAATTTCTTAAACATTGAATCAATATTCTTTACTAGATCTGTAAAAGTTAGGTAAGCTAATCGTGGATTTTTAAATTCTAGCTCCAGAAAATGGCAGCAAAAGATCTGGAAAGTGGAAGCGATTCAGAAAATGGATCCGAAAGAAATGGACAAACGTTCGATCTAGAGAATCTACTAGTAAATAGGTCAGTAAGGTATTCCTATTCTTATTGTCCATTTATTCCACACTGTTTTTCTTATACACTTGTTCCACACTATTTTTCTTAGTTACAGATGACCATATGTCGCAGTTTACTCCCTTTCTTATGGAAAACTTTCTTTAAATCTTTCGGAACTAAGCATCAAACTCGGCCCTCTTGATTAAGCCCAATTATGCCCAGCTTGCAATTTAAAGCCGCCCCTTTTAAAGTATATTACGTGACATCACGACTGATATACCATCCTGTATACTATATTTAGGGAGAGGCTAATTGGAATAAAATGTGGAAGCTATGATTTGCCTTTTCCACAGTTATGTCTCCAAATACCAATTATGTGTACAATGACTACATATACCTCCCACCAATGGTAACTTCTTAACTATATTTCGGACAAATGCAACTTGACTATAGAGAAACACAGAAAGTAGTGTAGAAAGGGATATAAGAAGAAGTATATACCTCATCTAAAATATAGCTTCCATCAATTAAGTGCTATTAATCATTTACAAGTACACCCAAATCTATTTTACACGTTTTTTTATATGTAATTGGAGTAGCACGGTTCAAAAAAGTCTTCTTTTTTTGAAAAATGTATTTGATCTAACGCGATTTAAAAGTCATTGTCTTATACTTATGTACGTACCCCTGAGCGGTCTAGTTTAAATTGCAGTCTTTGGTACCAATGTATAAAAAAATTTCACGATTTTACCACACTTCAAAAATTAAGCAGCACTACGCACTGCTATAATATTATCCAATAAGGGGATTCCCCAGTAACTACTGGGAAATCCCCATATCCGAAAGGATCTCCCCTTATTTGATAACTCTTACCTATCCATTTCGTATGACATTTACATATTGCAACATTAAATTGATTGTTTAAGTTTATTAGCTCACAATATTTAATCAATTGTTCGTGTTATCAGCCATACAAAGTGCTATAATTGTGTATTTGAACATTTCTGGCCTTAAGAAGTGAAAAAAGGTATTTTTATCTAGATAAAATTTTTACTCTAGATAACACTTAACAAAATGTCGAAAGTTTCAAAGATTCGTAACAAGCAAGTCATTTTAGAAGTTAAATTAAAAATCTTGGACTGTCTTGCGAGAGATGAAGATGCAACACCTGTGAGCAAAAGATTTTGGCTTGAACGAAGCTACTATCAGAACCATTATTCAAAATTTCTTAAAAGAAATGTATTTCATAATTTAAAAATTAAAGGAGAAATTGCATCAGCAGATGAAGGGGCTGCTAAATGCTTTCCACCAAAACTAGCCAAAATAATCGAAGATGCGAGCTATGTTCCGGACCAAATTTTCAATGCAGATGAAACGGGTCTATTGTGGAAAAAAATGCTTGCCAGAACTTTTATAACAGAATCTGAAAAAAATTGCTAGTGGGTTTAAAGTTGCTAAAGATTGGATGACTTTTTTATTGTGTAGCAACGCTTCTGGTGACACAATTTTAAATCCTTTTTTAATCAACCGATCATTAAGGGCACATGCTTTGAGAGGACAAGAACTCAACAATTGCCGGTTTATTGGGGGGCGAATAAAAAGACATGGATGGCAGCAGGTCTATTTACCGAATGGTTTGAGGAATGCTTTGTTCCTGAAATTAAAAAATATATGGAGCAACGATGTATTGATTTTAATGTACTTTTGGTCGTAGATAATGCGCCCAGTCATCCTGTATTAGAGCATCCATATATTCAAGCAATATTTTTGTTACCTAATACCACTTCCTTGATTCAACCATTACACCACCATATAATCGCTACCTTTAAGTTGTATTATACTCAACAAACATTCCAACACATTTTGGATGCAATAGAGAAGAACAACCTCACAATCGTTGATGCATGGTAAAAACATTCGATTATGGATTACATTACATATGCTTCATCGGCCAAAGGAAGTTAAGGATATCAACATTAAATGCTTGCTGGAAAGCACTTTGGCCAGAATGTGGTAACTCAGTGCCCCAAACAACGATGGAGTCCTCTAAAATTTTAGTCTTGGCACACGAAATTAGAGGAAAAGGATTTGAGGACCTACAAATTGAAGACATCGACGAATTAATGATAGATAAACCTCTAGATGTGGATGATCTGATTGATTTAATAACAGATGACGGTCATAGTACTGAGGATCATAATAGCGATCACGAGGAAGAGGCTAAAATATATCAATTATATTATAGCCTCTGATAACTGATAATTTAATTGGAAATAGTCTAACATTTGGGAAATGTATGGTGAATCATGTTACAGAAAAATGATCCAAACAAGGAACGTGCCCTAAAATTCGAACGAGATATGAAGAATTGTTTGGCTAGGTATCAAGAGTTGTATAAAGAACTTAAAATACCAAAAGTTCAAATGTCTATAACAGATGTTTTAATAAAAAGTCGACAAATTAAGACCTTTCGAAAAGTAGTTCGGCATTTCAAAACAGTATTACCGGACGAAAGTCTCCATTAAAGAGCATGGCGGTTGTGGATATATCTAGAGATGATAACGACGTCGATCCAGTTCGTCGCAAACAATTGCACTTATTATCAAGTAGCGACGAATAATTATGTAACTACATATTATTTCTTTATTTCTATTTTTTAGTTTTGAGTTTTCTATTCTTATTTTGGATTGACAGACTCCTTTTCTTGCTTGCGCTACTTATTTTTTCCTATGAATTATGTATTTAGAGTTTTATTGCATAAAAAAATTGCATATGTATGTATATATCATTGGTATGCATATCAGAACTTTTACAGTTTTTTGCACTTTTTTTACAAGGTTTTTAAACTAAATATTGTTCCTTATTTCATCTTACACGATTTTCGGATAACATGGAACATATCCCCAATTTTACTATAGGAAAGTTGTCTTTTTCTAGACGAATTTTTTACACGAACTTCTGAGGAATGTATATACCGTGTAAAAAAGATTTGGGTGTAAAAGCAATACACGTAGTTTTTAAAGTATACCCTTTTATTATTTATATGTAACGTAAATGTATATAACATGTGTTTATTAAATTTTGTATGCAACTTCAAAGACAACGACATACCAAATTTGACTTTTCTAGCTGTTTCGGTTCACGAGTTATTATCCCCCAAAACAAGTATATTCTTTCCAGGACGAGCTGGACTGTTCAAGTTCGACTCAACCCCACGGTTCACAAGTAATTTCAAAAGAATGAGTACGTTCCAAAGAATTTCCTAGGATTTGCCATTTCGATAAGGTTCACAGTCCAAAGAACGCAAAAAAAAAATACCACAAAAGAAAACAACATACTGTCGGCGAGGTAACGAGTTTATATCAAACGCTTCTTACAAATAAAATTCTAAATTCTATTTATGGTTTATCACATTTCAATAAAAATTAATTTAAATGGATATTCAAAGTGATTTCTGTTACTATTGGAACCGCGACTCTTAATGTGCGCATACTGTGCATATGAAGAGAGAACTGAGTTATTAGCTAGCCATAGCTTCCACAGCGTATTCAAGCTAGGATTGCCCTAAATGTATACTAATTAATAGGAATAAATGCAAATTGTTTGATCATGTTATGTCATAACATCAATTCAGAGGTCCCTACAGTATATCGTGATTGTGACTGAAAATATTATTTATTATATTACTGCATATTTCCCCCCTTTCAAACCATATACCTTCTACTTCCTAAAATATATATAGTATTCCAACTTTAGGTATGATGGAGGTGATCACATTACTACGTTAAGTTAGGCTAAGTTGGATTAATTTTCCATCGAGGGAAGGAAGAAACTCAAGAAAGTAGAAATGACTGAAGGAAAGAAAAAACCAGGTATTGAGGTCTTTCCCCGTGTAGGCGTTCATTTCCGCGCTGCACGTATGAACGTTCGTTGTGTGCTGCACATATTGTGTATACATGCTCGAAACTGTGTCAGTAGAGGAGTAAAAACATCAATTCTCCCGTCTTCCATCCATGCCGTACAGTAATATGACTGGCTCGTATTATCCTGGAAATTCAGTATTAATACATTTTAGAGTTTAGGAATTCATTTCACTCTAAACTAACAAATGGCTAGAATCTGAAACTGAGCTGTAAGACCTCACTAAATTATAATGCCATTTGCAGTACGATGGCCATGCAAGGACCTTGCATCAGTTGTTCGCATAAAATATGTCTCAATAGCACGTTTTATTATTAAAGCTGATACGGTTTATTGGTATTTTGCTGAAATATAGTTTCCGACATTATTAACTTTCAGCTGGCTTATTTGTAAACGCCTGGTGTAATTTGAAGTTTCCATTTTCTATTTCAGGCATATAAAGTCATTTTTTGCACTGGAGCTGACAATTCTTCAATGTTTTCATTTTATGCTGATTGTTTGTAATGATACTTTTTTTCTGTGATGACCTTCCTAATGAACTTGTATTATGAGAATCTTTGCTGAGATGACAATTATTCTTAAATTTGACCATTTGAAGCTGTTTGTTAGACTATTTTCTGAAATTGTACTGAAATTGTAATTTTTTGAAATTGAAATTTGAATTGAACAAACTGTAATTATGTTTGAAAAATACGGAATCAGTATCGTCCAAAATAGTAACATCTCATTCAATAATTTTAAATGAAATTTATTTTTAAATGTATTTATAAGAATGAGATTATCTAAGAATGAGAAATGTATTAACATTTCAACTTTAATTTATATAAAATAAGTTTAATTTTATTATCACATATAACCCTTTATATATACTGAAATGAAAGCATTACAATTATAATAATTCTAAAATATATAGAAGTAAATCTCCTTATGAGATATATTCTAAAGTTTTATAGTTTTTAACTTTATATATTTAAATTTTTAAATAGTAAAATTACTCTAAGAAATAATTAAAGAAATAATTTAATTTTTAATGAAAATCTCTATGAGATAATATTCAAAAATTTTAATATTTTTAAATTTAATATATTTAAATTTGTTTAAAAGTAAAATTACCCTAAGAAATAATTAAAGAAATAATTTCATATATACTTATATAAAGGCTGCTAATTTTAGGTAGTGTCCTAAGTGGTGATAAATAATTAATATCTTTAAAAAATAAAGTGCAATAGTATAGCATTCACAGCAAATATAGCAAGTATCCAAAACATGTCATCCGCATACCGACATATTTCAATGTATTAAAAAGTTCTTTAATATTTAATAATATCTTTATAATAGTTCTTCAAAGTTTTAACAGAAATCAATACCCATTGATAATACATCATTTCACTTATACATTTAATTTAAATTTTTTTGCTTCTTAATTCTTCATAACTTGACCAGGACGTGTAGCAAAGATTTAAAAAAAATGGTAATCAATATAAATTATAAATGTATTTAAATATCATTAAATCTACTCAGCTCCATCGCTAAAATGATTTTTTTTAGTATTCGATAAACTAAAATTATTTCTCCTTTTTATAGACAAAGCAAACAATTTGATTACAAACACGCCTATCTTCAATTTCATTTATATTGCATAATTTCTTAAAACATGGAATATATTTATATTTCATTTTAAAAACTTGATTAAAACTTGGAAAAATACAAATCTTAATAATAGATATTTCGTTTAAACGGTTCAGAATATCAGATAATTTATAATAGATAAAAAATAATAAATATTTTATTTAAACGGTTTTCATTTAAAAACAGAAAAATATTTTAATGTTTAGTTAAAAATAAAACCAGTAATACCTTCTAAAGATCCTAAAATTGGTAATTAAATATTTAAAAGCAAAGAAATGTGTTTCAAAATTTAAATTTTGTTAGTTTCGAAATGACTTGCAGCCAATCATTTTGTCAACAGTAAATATTTTTGCCGGCATCGGTCTCTCAAAGATATTATCTTACTTTATATTATTGTACTCAATAATTACCCCTTTATTTGCATGGCTCACATATTTTACGCTTGCACGTTTTTGCTCATACTTACATTGCAGTAAATCTTACTATTGTTGACCTTCATTTTCAGGGCTTGGTTTGCATGTCTTGGCTTGGCTTGGCCCAGCACTGTCCGAGTTTTGAGCTCGAGCATCTTTTCTTATATGGGATTGGAGGGTCCCAGTTAAGAGCTTTTCTATCCAGGTCTGACTGGGTTCGGCCCGAGCTTTAATAATTTATGTTTATAACGAACTTTGGATCTCGGGTCTGTTATAGTAGAATGAAGGGTCCCTGATTCAAGATTAGATATTTGCCCGTGACTGGGTCAGGCCCGAAATTTTGATAATTTTTATGATAAATTTTTAACCTCGGGCCTATACTCCGATTTTATATTGCAGGGTTCCCAGATTCAAGTTTGCTATGTGGGCTTGACTGGGCCCGGCCCGACATTCGGATAATTATTTATGATTAATTTTTAATATCGGGCCTATATTCCTTTTATATACTGGAATGACCCAGATTCAAGCTCTGCTATTTGGGCTTGACTGGGTCCGGCCCGACTTTCGGATAATTATTTATGATTAATTTTTGACCTCGGGCCTATACACCTTTATTACACAGGAGGGGCCCAGATTCAAGCCTTACTATTTGGACTTGACTGGGCCCGGCCCGACTTTCGGATAATTATTTATGATTTATTTTTAACCTCGGGCCTATATTCCTTTTATATAATGGAAGGGCCCAGATTCAAGCTGATATTTCAGCTTGACTGGGCCTGGCCCGAATTTTTGATAATGTTTATGATTCATTTTTGACCTCGGGCCTATACCTTTTAATTATACAGGAGGGGCCCATATTCAAACCTTGCTAATTAGGCTTGACTGGGCCCGGCCCGATTTTTTGATAATATTTATGATTAATTTTTGACCTCGGGCCTATATTCTTATTATACAGGAGGGGCCTAGATTCAAACTCTGCTATTTGAGCTAGGATGGGTCAGGCCCGAGTTTCCGATAATTCATTTTTATAATAAACTTTTGATTTCGGGCCTGGAGTCCTATTTTGGACTGTTTGACCCAATTTCGAGTTTTGTCATCCTTGGTAGCACAGACCCGAGAAATGTTTTTGTAGTTTTAGTTATACAATGGATATTTTAGCTCGGGCCGTTTTTATGTGTATAAACGGGATTTTACATTTCGTGCCGAACTCCGGCCTATATTCAGCGATTCACCGGTGGCCGACTCGAGGCTGCTTCAGGTCCTGTATGAAGTAATGGAAGCAAAAATAAGTAAGTAAATGGAAAGTAATGGGAGCAAATAGTGCAAGTGAAAAAGAAGTGAATTTTGTAGCATGAGGCGTACACGTTAAAAATAAATATTATTAACAGAGGTATTAAAAGTTAACAAAATTATTTTTTCACAAACAGTAACGCATTAATAAGTCAATAATGTGATCGGTATCAAATGGTTATATGTCAGTCTCAGATATTAAATACAGGAATAAAATTTAAATTCATTGCCCTTTTCCAATAAATGTCTTACGAGAAATTATGTAAAACTAAGCATTACATTCATTTTAAATATAGCTCTTGCTCATTTTACCTATTATAATTAAAATCATTTTTTGTCAATACTTAAGTTAGTCAATACTTAAGATAATCACATTGAATAGTTTGGTCTAAAAATTTCTTTCTTTCTTTCTACAACCGCTTTTTATTGTTTGTGTTCTAAAAATTAATATACACTTTGTCTCATAACAGTTGACTCATTCTTTTTATTTTTAATTATAAAACAGTTAATCATTTATCATGTTTTAGAAAATAATTAAATACGTTTGCATTTATATTGTTTTACCTCAAAATTTTAAATTGGCATTGGTTAAGTAGTTATGAAGATTTCATTAATTTTTTTCCGATATTCCGATTTTATTAAGTTTTTATCAATACGTAATCTTTTTCAACTATTATTTTATTAGTTGTTTTACAAAAATATGAATATTAAAATTATTTTCAAAATGTAATTGAAATGATCATGTGTTTATTAATGTATATTGATTCCTTCGAATTTTTATTTATATATATAAAATCATATCTTTTAAACATTTCTATTATAAAGATTAGTCAAAAACCTTGTCTATATTACTTGCTGTATAAAGTAGAATCAGTCATATTTTTTAAGGGTATTATTTAACAATATATTCAAAAATGCTATTTCCTAAAATCTCTTTTCATAAATTATGCATTTTCTTTGCATTTCAAAAACGTACCTCCTATCCATGCTCATTTCTTTAATTTCTCAACTTTCAATATAGTTTATATCCTGTATAATACCAGAAGTTAGCATTTCCTATTTATTAACTGTTATACATAGTCCATCACAAAAAATATAAAATTAAATTGTGATGGCTATGCTGAAATTGACTCCTTCGAATTTTTATTTATGTATATTAAATCATATCTTTTAAACATTTCTATTACAAAGATTAGTCAAAAACCGTGTCTATATTACTTGCTGTATAAAGTAGAATCAGTCATATTTTTTAAGGATATTATTTAAGAATATATTCAAAAATGTTATTTTCTAAAATCTCTTTTCATAAATTATGCATTTTCTTTGCATTTCAAAAACGTACCTCCTATCCATGCTCATTTCTTTAATTTCTCAACTTTCAATATAGTTTATATCCTGTATAATACCAGAAGTTAGCATTTCCTATTTATTATCTGTTATACATAGTCCATCACAAAAAATATAAAATTAAATTGTGATGGCTATGCTGAAATTGACTCCTTCGAATTTTTATTTATGTATATTAAATCATATCTTTTAAACATTTCTATTACAAAGATTAGTCAAAAACCTTGTCTATATTACTTGCTGTATAAAGTAGAATCAGTCATATTTTTTAAGGATATTATTTAAGAATATATTCAAAAATGTTATTTTCTAAAATCTCTTTTCATAAATTATGCATTTTCTTTGCATTTCAAAAACGTACCTCCTATCCATGCTCATTTCTTTAATTTCTCAACTTTCAATATAATTTATATCCTGAATAATACCAGAAGTTAGCATTTCCTATTTATTAACTGTTATACATAGTCCATCACAAAAAATATAAAATTAAATTGTGATGGCTATGCTGAAATTGACTCCTTCGAATTTCTATTTATGTATATTAAATCATATCTTTTAATCATTTCTATTGCAAAGATTAGTCAAAAACCTTGTCTATATTACTTGCTGTATAAAGTAGAATCAGTCATATTTTTTAAGGATATTATTTAAGAATATATTCAAAAATGTTATTTTCTAAAATCTCTTTCCATAAATTATGCATTTTCTTTGCATTTCAAAAACGTACCACCTATCCATGCTTATTTCCTTAATTTCTCAACTTTCAATATAGTTTATATCCTGTATAATACCTGAAGTTAGCATTTCCTATTTATTAACTGTTATACATAGTCCATCACAAAAAAATATAAAATCAAATTGTGATGGCTATGATGAAATAATTAAAATCTGTTCAAAAATTAGTATTCATAGTGACATCACAGAAATGTATATATATATAAACTGTGATGGCTGTCTTTAAAAATGGATTGATACTGATTGCCGAAAAACTGTAAAATATGTGAAATGAAAAATCAAATTTTGTGAAATGAAATATGTGAAATGAAAAATCAAATTTTGTGCAGTAATAAAAATTAAGTCATATGCTAATAAGTAGTTTGTTATTGGTGTCTGATTTTGTTCAGCAATTAGATAAATTACACTTCTCACAGGATATGAAAATAAAAGAATCGATGATGGAAAGACCAATACTCGCTTCTCTATGTATTCACTTTCACTTTATTTACGTAACTTATGGAAGAATCTGGATTTTCACCATTGAACAAGATAAGATATATTATACAATTCTAAACTGGAAAATCTGATAAAAAATAAAACACATTTATATATAACCATTTTTATAACTCCCCAAAAAGTAAAAAATAATTTTATTTAAAAATTTTAAAAATTTGAGTTAGCAGATTAAAGGTGGGCGGTTGAGAATAATTGCAATATTAATTGTTAAAATTTCTATGTGATTACACTTTAATTGTGCATTGTAACGTGCTGTAAGGTCGGTATAATGATAATAAACCTTATGTGATTTGAATATATTCATATTTTTATTTAAACGAAATATAATCTTAACTCGTTAAATGAAAGAATTTTATAAGGATTTTTAAAGGATTTTATTAGAATTTTTTTCAAAAAAAAATTTTTTTTTCATTTTTTTTAAATTTACAACTAAAAATGGATTCTGGTATGAGAAAATCGAGTGGAGCTGCACTCCAGTTAATTTAATCTTTTGTTTACGGATGACAGCGTCCATCTCAAACGAAGAACCTCGCAGCAAGACAGGTATTTGACATATCCTATCCCAAAGAGTTCGATCCCCCTTTGCAGGAATTGGCGTCCATGGACATAAGCAAAAGGTTAATAAGTAAATGTAAGTAAAAGGTTAATATTGCCATCAAAGTATTACAATTTTTCAAAAATATGCTTCCTGAAAAATATCTCAAAATTTTACATGAATAACTACAGAATAAAACTTGGAAATTGCACAATCAAAATGAACATTAGAACAGCTTAGAAATGTATGCATATGCAAATATCTGCCTCTGATCGGTGCGTCACACAATCGCAACAGACGCATTATCACATGAGAAAGTTGTTATTACTCTGCCATTGATCAATCGCCTTGCTTACTCAAGCGTAAAGCGTCCACATAGTAGTGTGCCCAGCAGTCTAAGCGACTCTTAAGTATTTCATATTTCTTACATTTTGAGAGTGTAGTTTGCCTGTATCGACAGTATGTCTCAATACAGCAACGAATTTTTTGAAATGCTTATGCTATACAGTTTATGCAATCGCAATGCTAACGAAACTGGACTGGAATATCTACGTATTTTTCCCAATTCTCGATATCCTTCTGGGAGATTTATTTCCCGATTGGTGCAACAAGTGCCTGAACGAGGAAGCGTTCATCGTGTTGGGGAACTAGTTAGGCCAAGACTTCGCACATTTGATGTATAAATTTATATTTTGGCTTACTTTTGCAGTCATCCACATAGTAGTGTTCGTACCGCCGCTTCAGAAATGAACGTACCATGTGCAACAGTCTAGAGAAGGCCGAGACTGAATAAATGACATCCGTTTAATATTCATGCTGTGCAAGAACAAGAGCCAACAGATTATCAACGTCGTCTAAATTTTTGTGATTGGAATCTAAATCAGGAAGATGCAAATCCCTTCGTCCTGAAAAACGTAATTTGGACTGACGAATGCTGTTTTAAACAAGATGGATGCACAAATCCTCAAAGTGAGCACTTCTGGTCTGACACAAATATAATCGTGGTACGTGATATTCATCATCAGAAGCAATTTTCTGGGAATGTGTAGTGTAGAATTTTCAGAAACCGATTCCTTGGACCCATACTGTTTAATAGTACGTTGACTAGTGACAGATATGTTAATGAGATTCTGAATGCGGTTATTCATTATTTTATGGATGAACTGCCCTTGACAGAATTTCCACATGTATGGTTTCAACAGGACAGATCTCCAGCTCACCATACTGCAGTTGCGAAACATTGGTTAAGTAACGAATTTCCAGACAAGTGGATTGACTTGCATGAGCCAGTCGAATTTCCCACGAGATTGCCAGATTTAACGCCTATGGATTTCATTTGAGGGATCGTTTATTAACAACTGTTTATCTGTCACCTCCCTTAAATAAAGCAGAGTTGCAAGAACACATTTAAGATGGTTGTCGTGACATCACCAAGCAAGAACTTGATCGAGTGCACAGAAGTTTTATCAGGCGAATGCAGCTCTGTATTGGCATGGTTGGAAAATATTTTCAACAAGCTTCGTAATCTTTGTGTAAAGTTATTATTTCTACACTGTGTAGATATTTTTGTACCAATAAATAGCAACATTATTATTACTTTCCTTATATACATAAAGTAAAAGGAAAATATTGTGACGGGGTCGAAAATTCGAATTCGAGTTTTCGACGGGAGAGCACGTTTCAAGCATCCCTGATCACGAATTGAACATTTCTGAAGTGATGTCTGTGTATTTATGTGTGAAATTATGTGTGTGTTTGTGTGTGCGTGTGTGTAAAAGTATGTGTGTGTGCCAGTGAGTCTTTGGAAACAATATCTCACGAACGAATGGAGCGATTCGAATGAAATTTGGTACAAAAATCACAATCCGTGAATACTGGAAGCCTATTATTTTAAAACACAAGCGAATGTTCAGAACCCACCAAAATTTCCGAGTGAAATTTTGAAAACACCATCAAAAAATCAAAATCTTTAATAAAGTTACGCAAATAAACATTTCTTATGTAATTTTTCCTTAGAAAACGATTGACATAAACTTTAGAACGCTAGCATGAACCATTCTTGAGATATTACACATTTTTCAAACAAATTTATCAAAAAATCTCATAAATTAAATAAAATATTAACTGTTAAGAAACATGTTTACTTTTCATATATAATATCATACGATAAATTTGGTGACATCATTCTCGTGGATCTAACTCGTTCCATTCACGAAAAAGGTACTTTGAGTAATAGTTATTTACCCGCTGTAAGAATAACTTATTTCTCCGTACATAACGCTTGGCGAGATTTTGGCGACGAATTTAGCGGAATGTAGCCAACTTGGCGATATTTTTAAATGTTGTCAAATTAACGAAAATCTCGCCAAATGGATGAAAATGACGCTAAATCAATGAAAATAACGACTAATTGAAGAAAATTTAATATCTTGGAAAGAATATAAGTATCTACTATAAGAATAACATTTTTTTTAACTGTAAAAGTAGTAAATTCATTGCCTTATATAAGGAAAGTCATGTGCTGTCCACATCAGATTTTTTATTTATGTAACCATTGTTTTCTTTCGTAATTTGTGTATAACTCCTGAAACACGATCTGCAGGCATGATTTTCCCCTCTAAGAATCTATGTCGATGCATCGAAAAGTGGTTTAAGTCAGCATTTTTGTCTTTTCATATCTCTGGGACTTATTATGATAAAATGCTGAAATTTTGTACATCACCTTATTAGTGTATGGGGCACATTTTACTCATTGGAAAGTGTTTTTTTACGGGGCCGTATAAAAATTTAAATTTTGCATTTCTTAAAATTTAATTCCCTTGAAAATTAGAATCGATTTCATAAAATTCGGTATGTTCTTTTACGCAACTTTGTAATTTATTATATATGTCTAACATCAATATTTAAGGAATAAAAGCCGAGGTCTGTGTTTTTGGGACACCCTGTATATATATATATATATATATATATAAAACGCTTGTTCACTAACGGTGGCGGTACGTACGGTACGCTTAACATCACCACTGGCAGCCATTTTAAATTTCGTAGTAGATTACATGGGTGATTTTTGAATTTGTGAAATATCATGAGGGTATTTCAGAAAAACATTGGGGTAGCAACACTTGAGTTTGGGTCTGAATTTTATATAAGTTCACGAGGATATTTTGGGAACTTTGAAATGTTTTTCTTCGTAGAAGATTTTGGAAAAAGAGCATGTGAAAGTTCACCGCCGAGGGTAGCAACTGTGGTTTTTATGAAAAATAACAAGGGTATTTTGGATATTGAAATTTTCAGATTGGTAGAAGATTTTGTGGTAGTTCCACGAGAGGCCTCCGGTTGTGGCTGTACGTGTGGATTTTGTAAAAGATCATGAGATTATTGAGACATAATATGCAAATGCAAAACATTTTTAGGAGTTATGTCTTCCATCTGACATGTTATGAACTCCACTGACTGTATGAGTGACTCATGTGTTTAGAGATCTCAGAGTTCACAGGCTGTAGTGGTATGTTTACCACGCTCCACCACTGACTACAGAAAATATTCGAATTGCACACAGTGTGCTGTATTAAGTGCATCTCATTGTTAACTGTAGTAATAAATTAAATTTGGGATTTAATATATTCGCTGAAGTGAGACTTTCGCATTTTTGAATCCATAATTATAAAATAGTAAGTATTAAATTAATTTAAAATATAAAAATACAAAGTAACTTACTATTTTAATATTGTGTAACTTTTTTGTTTAATATCATAGTAAACAGACGTAGTAAATTATTTACCTGGTAAAAAAGGCCGCGCTGTAATCTTAAACATGCAAATACTGAGGAGGGACGAATTGGTGATGCATTTCGAAATTTTACATAATTCTACGGGTGATACAACTTTTAAATGTAAAGGGATCAGCGTGTAGCTGATAAGTTCACAGCGATTATGGTTAAATAGGTCGCGGAAAAGATGTCGGAGTTTTAAAAGGGTCAAATTCTTGGCCAGTGTCAATTCCAGACGACGTGGAAGGCGACTGAAATCACTGGCACTGGATTACGAACTGTCCAGCGCATTATTAAACTTGAAAGATGGTGGTGGACCATCAACTTCGCGGAAATAGTGTGGTCGAATAACAGTGCTAAATAATCGTAACAGAAGATTATTAAAACGCTTCGTGAAATCGAATCCCAAAAATCCGACCCTGAAACTCAGAACCATGTTCAATAGTGGAAGTAGGACCATTTCCATTCGCAGAATGAGATGAGAACTCAAAGAAGTGGGGTTAAACAGCCGTGTTCCAAAAAGGAAACCACTGGTTACTGAGAGTAATCGGAAAAAAATATTCCAATTTACCAAGGAACACAAAGAATTGACTACTGAGCAATGTGGGGAATCATGTTATCCGATGAGTTTAGATGTAATATCTTCCATCATGATGGCCACATCAGGATTACAAGGGATAAGCATGAAGCATTGGGTCTCTCCTGCACTGTACAGGGCTCAGGAGGCAATGCTGGGGTTGTTTTTGCTTGAGTTGTCAACACTATGCAACAATAAAACACGAAGTCAGCTGAATGTTTGAACATACTGAACGCCATCTTATTTCATCAATGGTACTTTTCTTTTCTGAGGACAATGGCGTATTCCTGGATTACAACGCTATGATTCATAATTGTGAAAGATTAGTTCGAGAATCACGAGGCCTCATTCGCACACTTGAATTGGCTTCCACAAAGAACTGACTTCAACCCAATTGAAGATATGTTTGACATATTGAAGAGTAATTCCACTTTTCCTTCATCAACCAAGGAACTCGGCAAAACGTTACGGCAAATCTGACCACAAATAAGCGTTGAGACATTACATGAACCCATAGATATAATGCAATAGCGAATACATACATTAATTTGTGCTAAAGGTGGTAAAATGAAATATATTAACTTGCGCCTTTTTTCTTTGGCCAGACAGCGTATAAAGATAAGTGTCCAACTCAATGAAAGTAACCTGTCACGAAAAGAACCTGTCATCAAACCATGTTGATGGCTCGTTTATCACTGATGATATAGCCCATAGTCGAATGTCGGAGTTTAGTCTTCGGGGATTATCTATACGATTACATAGTTGCCAGATTAACAGAATTTTAACAGTTATAATTTAAATAGCTAAATCGTGGTTCCGGCCGCTTATTTATTATTTTATAACTTTAAGGAAGAAACGCTAAATTGAAGATAAATTCGGGAATAAAATACAAACAGAGGAAATAAGTTTTGTTTAAGGGACTGTCCTCGAACATCGGAGACGAATGGCCACCTTAAAATAGTTATAATAATGGTACTGGATTAACAGTGGTTACTTATAATTGTTAATTCATTATATTTCTTAGAAACTGTGATGAGCTCACCGGATTTGAACAGCGTAATGAGGAGGGACTGAGACTTTAGTTGATCCGAAATATCTATCTTTGTAGCTAAAGTCAGGTGTTGGAGAGACCAGTTAATTTACTAGCTTCTATTATATGCAGTTCTCTTTGTAAGCGATTTATTGTAGCTTTGCCAACGCCGTCAGATAACCGAAATATACATTATTCACAACCTTAGATAATAATTCATTACATCCTAAGGGAATTCAACAATTCCCATACATTTCCGCCTCGCATCACTGCCAGGTCACTCCAGCGGTTGATTTCCCATATTTTAGATGGTGATATGATTATGGATAAATGTATATATGTAATACTGACGAATATCTTATCTGTAACTGTTGTTACATTATAAGTAGACATTTCACGTTTCCCGCGTCTTTTAAATATCTGCTGTGATATTCTCCACTGAACCTTTCGCATATATTAATTTTCCATACAGTTTAACTCCACTTGCATGAAAACCTTTGTCAGAATGTAACAAGGCGACGTTTTATATTTTGCATAATACTTTTTCTTAAAATATTCCGTACATATTATTCAAAAGTATATTTATTGTTTAACATTGGCAACAGTTTAGTGACATTGGTGGATTAAAGTATTCTTACTTACCTGTGTTTATAAACTACTAGCAGCGATTACCCGCCGTTGCTCGGGATTTACGACGCAAAACTCTGATAAAAATTACACCGGAACATATAGGGCCGTGAATCTTATGCATTGTTTTTTCACTGTGAAAGAAGTAATTCATTGCATTATGTAAGAAAAAAAATCATTGCATTATATAAGTCATAGCTTCTTCCAGCATGCCATAGGCACTCCCTTTGCAGTTAGTCATACCTACATATTTTTCTTCTTTATATATATAGATATTTTACATTTATTTATTTATTATTGAAATTAATAAAATTTGTTGAGTAAGCCTGTGAAAAATAAACAATCGTGATAGAGTTCCCATTAAAATTCATATTTCAAACCAGCAATTTTCAAAAATGATCTTGAATAATACGTTCAATAAACTCCCACAAAACCCAGAGATTTAATTGACTTTCACGTTTTAAACCAACGATTTCCAATCTTCTTCGTTGGTAATAATGGAGTTAGAGAGCAGAACTCCTAGGAAAAGCTTCGTTTTCCATTAATATCTCGACAACTCCTGGACTTAGAAACTCGAAACTTGCACCAAAATTATGGGAGGGCTATTTCAAAGCTACCCGAACAATTTCAATAAATTCGGTGCAGCTGTTCTCCCGTGATGATGAAACAAATGAAAGTTTCGTTTTTCACTAACAGCTCGAGAAAGTCTGGTTGCAGAAACTCGAAACATAGACTAAATTTTAAGTGAGGCTATATCAAGACTACCTACCAAATTTCATCAAATTCGGTTCAACCGTCCTTCCGTGATGTTGGATCACACATATATACATACATACATAAATACATACATATTTTTCATCTTCATATATATAGATTTTGAAACCATAAATAACCATGTAGCTTCAAATTATTATATGAATTTATTCCATATACTCCATATACTACAACTTCAAGATTCTAGTATCAATGCTCTGGGATTACCGTTTTCTTTACCATGAATTGAAGGGAAAGTAAAACACTGATATAATGTATAGGGTAAGTATTGGGATCATACTGAAAATTGCAACTGAAGTTTTCGATTGATCTACATGTTTTGAGACCTCTAGAACACGAAATATCTATTTTTCGCATGACGTCTGTGTGTGTGTGCGTCTCTGTGTTTGTGCGTCTGTGTGTGTCTGTTTGTGCAATGTATGTATCCACTGTAAATGAAACACTAATGCCCAAATTTCATAAAATTTGTTAAGGTAAGTTACTTGTGGATGAGGCTGGTGTTGAGTAGATTTCGGTACGATTTGGGATAAAATAATCTGCCTTTTTTTGCGAAATGACCCGCAGAAATCGCATGTATCCCCTCTAACTAAAATACTAATTGACCAAATTTCACAAAAATTGGTAGATAATTTGCGTATAAGTTGCCCTAGTACTGAGTAGATTTTGGTAAAATTCCGAATAACATAAATTTCTTTTTTGCAAAATGGCCCTCAAAATTCGTTAAAATATAAAATAAAAGACTACGTATGGTCAAATAAAAAAGGTATCAAATTATATGTATGTTGTTTACGTAATTTTTGACGGTAACAAGAATAAGATCAATCCCATTACTTTAACATTAGCAATTCTCGAGATATTTTTTTTCACATTTCTGCTACGCCTCCTTTGAATATGCGTGCAGTTATCGAATAAAAACGAAAATTGAATTAAAAGTGCAAATTCAGTGTAATTTCAAGTAAGTATGCGTGATTTGTCGTGCAATGAAACTCAATTTAAAGAGAAAATTCATTTAAGTCTGCAGGGAAAGTCATGTACTGCCCACATTAGATGTTTTCTTTGTATCCCCGTTATATCACTGTTTTCTTTACATCACTGTTCCATCACCATTCTATCGCTGTTTTCTTTAAACGATGCTCCATAAATCTATAAAATCGAATAGTTAGGGTTAGTAATAAAAATTACTAAAACCTCGTATCTAGTTTTATACTGGTGTCCCAATTTATTGTTATATAAATAAAAATAGCGCTATGCACAAAGCTCTCTGCACTATGCATGTTTCCCTGCAAACTCCTGCAGTTCAGGATTTGATTTAGGTGTTATTCGACTCAAAACAGTGTTATATGGTAAAATAGTATGGTAACACGTCAAAATAGTTAATACTTTAAAAATAAAGATCATCAAAAAATTTGGCTACAATTAAAATTATTTTAATAAAATCTCCTTTTTACGATGTACAAAAATCACACGACCATGGCGCTTTTGGGAATTAATATGCCCTTCTTCAGTATCAAAATGAAACTAATAGGCAAACACGTGCTTAAATATATGCCATAACCGCCAGACAAAATTTAATATGTTAATTTTGTCTGGCGGTTACGGCTTTTATTTAAGCACATGTTCGCCCCCCTTATTTTCACTTCGCCACTGATGAAGAAGTAGTCTTATAGTTTCGAAGTATCATTTGAAAAAAATCTTGCAGGAGACGAGTTGAAGGCGATTTTGAGGCTGGGCAGGCATTGATTGAAGTAGCAAATTGTTTCATAATTAGTTTTGTATCATATGAACTTAATGTGTATTTGTGTGTTATGATGCTATATATCACCCCAAAATAATGAATTTATTTATATTGAACAATTACTGAGAAATAGGTGTTTCTGCGCATGTAAAGATAATTTTAGACACCAGTGTATTTGAACGCATCATGTAATGTAAATTCAATAGGTAGATAACACACATTATATCTACACCATATAAATGGTAATACCCTGTTCATATGTATATATGTATGCATGTGGGTAGGTGCTGCGATTTAAAACACGAATTCTCAACATATAAAGCCACGATTTTTCCATGACAAGTCATGAACCTGGAATGTTCGCAAAATATTTGAGAATTCAAAAACATTAATACATTTTCAATTATTTACAAAAGACGCCAAAAAACAACTGATAATAGGGCCTACACATATATCTTTAAACAGTTAATTGTTTATTAATCAATTCCTTATTAATTAATAAGGAATAAGTTTCCTAAATAAAATCTTCCTTGGGAGCCATCTTCAGGTAAGATGACAAATCACGGCTTTTATAAGCTGCGATCTGCTCGCTTAGTGTGTGAACCATTATTGCATAGAATAGGGTTATTGTTATTCCATGTATCATACGTGAAGGCAGCGAGTATACCTATCTTTCAGTGGCGAATGTTGGAGTTTGGCTAGTATGGCGTTGATAGACCAAATTCACGACAAAACCCCCCTTCCCTAGTTACAATATAAATAATATAATAATACAATAGCAGTAACATTATTAATTATTATTACTCTTATCGCAATTAAATCCCTTCAGAATTGTAGTGCGATAAATAACGGGGGGGGGTGTATGTATGATGCATTTCCGTATGACCTACTTCCTAGGCCAGGTTTCACACGTTGCTATCGTTAGCCGTGACAGCTAAAAAATTTTCCTGATAAAAAACCACCTCTAAAAACGTGACTCCTCACTCCACCAAAAGAATGACAGCAAGACCCAGGAACCACAATTTGTCTGCATATGAAATGCATTAATGGTAGTAGATTATTTGTGCTTGCGTAATCGCGTGCACACTTACACACACATACACATTTTGTTCAAAATGAGTTCAGTGGGTTCTAAAATGTGCCAATCCATCAAACCCTCGAAATAGAAAACATTTGGGAAAACAATACTCTGCGTATATATTAGTACGAAAAAGTAAAATAGTACGATTTCTAAAATATAATATTTATGATATGATAATTCCATAAACGTTTATATAATAAATTCATTTTGCTTTACATTCAATCTCGCTTTATATCTGAATGATATTCATGTATTTTAGATTTGTTTGTAATTATATAGGTCTATTTCGAAACGATGTCTATATAGACTTAAAAGCAAGTGCCATCTTATTATCCAAAACACATTTCCAGCATCATTTGAGACATTTTATAACATCTTTAGGGGATGCAATGATTCCCTTACGTCTCAACTCACATCAAGGCTAGGACAGTTCAACCATTGGCTTTGCACTAATTAGATAGCAATTAGAGGAAGGAGAGTGATCCTTCAAGGATTTCGAATATATATGTTTAGTAGCTAACACAGTTTATTGTATTTAGAAAAGAATAGTTACCAGTATTTGTCATAAAATAATTAGGATAATAATATAAGCTCAATTTTTTTGGCATGTTAATAAAAATGATTTGAGGCATTTTAATAAAATCGAAATATTTATTTACTTATGTAGTAGGAGTTAATTATTCAAACAGCAGAGTTTGGTTTCGATTTGCAAATGCGTTTAGAAGTTAGAATACAGTACAAAAGCGTTGAACGTCTGAGCCGAATATGCAAACGACAAAATAAAATAAAGTGAACATTTTAACCTACATTTATTACCCTACATTTTATTCCTTGTAGATTACAGAGTGTTATTCTCTACAATTATCAACATTTTCGACTACATTTTTTTAACCGATCACCTTCTTTTTCGATCCTGACCGTCCGACCTACCAGAAAGTGCAAGGTATTTGTTTAGACGACCGGGAAGAGCTACCCAATTTAAACCGGAATCCAGTGGGGGCGACATCCACCAGGACCTTGTTGGCCTTCCCCTACCACCAACCTCTCGGAAGGACTTACGGGTCCGCATATTTAACGTGAGTTAACAGTTTGGGCAGATGTAGTAATAGAACTCGGGTCGTCCGTGTGCAATAAAATTTAAACCGGAACCCCGTGGGGACGACATCAACAAGGACCATACCCTCCTCCTCCTACCACTAACATATTGGAAGGACTTATGGACTCACATATTTAATGTGCGTTATCGATTTGTGCAGAGGCGGTAATAGAACTCAACTGGTACGAGTGCAATCCTCATTATCTAACCACTAGGTTATCCCACCCTCTGAATACTGATACTCTTATATGACTACGGCTAGAGAAATATTGTTCTAAATACTTATTTCGCTCTGAAAACGCCATATTCTTTGATTGATAAAAAATAAGTATTAAAAAATAGTAAGAACGCTAATCACTGGGCTGTCTCACCCCATTAACCGATCATCTTAAAAATCAATCAAAAAATCAATGATTTATATAAATAAACGAATCTGAAAATTTTTGTGCCGATTTCAGTATGCATTTAAAATTCAGAGGCCGTTACATTCGAGCCATACGGCTGAGCTGGAGATAAGAGATAATCGAATACTTAGCGTGGTCTGTCTAGGAACCTTACGATATAACTAGAAGTTAGCTGACAAATAATGTCATATGGCTACAAATTTTGAGATTTGTATATATATATTCTTCTTGAAATATATTTTGAAATGCCTCGAAATATTTTAAAATGTTCATAATGTTGTTGTCCCCCGTGGTGAAGGAGCGCTATTCCCCCGTGGTGAAGGAGCGCCTATGCACCACGTCCACTAGACCACTGGTCTCATGGCGAAGAGGTGAGAATATGCAGCTTCACTTTTATTGAGGCTCCCCAAGGGCAGAAGTCTGACTTCGCCTCGACAACACAACATTCATACTCGCTAGGGGGGGGGGTCGAACCCTTATCCCGGCAATCCAGCAATCAGACGGAAACTCATGACACTGACCGCTCGACCACCGGAACGGCTGTCCATAATGTTTTTCACTGTATTGTAATCAGAAAGAGACAAACATTCAAAAACACTAGCAAAAAATATGACTCAGTGAGTTATCATTAGAAACTCCATCTACAGCCAGGAAAGACGTTTAAAAATTTCAATTTAGTGCTTTGTGATTGAGAGAAGAAAACGTTACTTGCTGAAACAGCGGTGAATCATTGAGGGCTGGAAGCATTCCTAGGTTAATGAAGAGAAAAATATTTATATTAATGAAAGGATGATGCATAATTACGAAATATCCCTGATCTCCTAACTGTAGTTAATACGAAGTACAGTTTAGGTCGATTGTTACTTTATAATGTCTGTTTCTGATACCATTAGTTCAACAAGATATCCAATTATGTAATCGATCCAATTGACCTTTTGCTTACGGGTGAAAACTATTAAGACAGTAAATGTGTTGTCATTTCAAATAAGTATCCATTCCCTGTATTATTTGATGTCAGAAAGCTCAATTTAATCAATATAAGGAATGACAGTTAAAAAATAATAATAATTTGGATATTTAGGTAAAAGTTACATAGTGCTCGCATCGAATTCTTAATTGCAACACTAGAACGAATTACTTGGCACCGCCTAACCCCTAAAAATCCTCCACGACGTAAATAATACAAATAAATATCTCAATTTCCATAATATCAGTTTAAAATAAAAATGTCTGTTGTGTATTTACACCGAGGAATAGGGCATAAGACACTCGCAGAACTCAACTACCTTTATTCACACACCTCACTTACAAGTGCAGCGTATTTATATCAGCCTTTATAGAAGAGTTCAGTCCCGCATACTAGGCTGACGTCATTTCGGTGACATAATAGATTTGCATATGCCACACTCCTCCGTCCTCAATTATAGTCCTTAAGGGTTACCTGTAATTGGCAGTCTGTCATGTGGTTTCCGGATTCTCACGTACGTCGTAATAGCATTTCTGGTATCTCCAGTGTACTGAAGTACGAAAAAGAAAAGCAGATTTAGGAGAATGGGGTAAAAGAAATTGTAAAAACAGGATAAATTTTTACATTGGATACGATATCTGAATTGGGCTTAGTAACTCCAAAGAATATAAGGGATATACAGCAATAGAAAAAATATAAAAGTATACGTAAGAACTAAAAGCATTTGATAATAATCAAAACACAGAAAAATGAACAGATAAATCCAAACGAAGAATATACAGCAATCTCAAAATTACCGGGATCAATGGGTCTCGCGGAAACACTGCGCTATATGCGAAATCGCGCTAATCGAATTTATTAATCAATATAAAATATCTTATTCTGTCCCCCAATATCTTGAAAACACCAACCAATATTTTTAAAATATTTGTATGGCAATTTTACTTTTATTAGTAGAATAAAAACAGATGATAAATAATATTAGTAGCAGAAGTTTATTGAAATTAACAAAACACTTTAGTATATGATTGAAAAACATTTATAACTTACCATACAGTAAGGTACTCTACATTTCAAACTATTTAATGCGCACATACATATATTCGTAATTGATGAATTATGCATTAATATAAAATGTGGAGTATTAATATAGCCAAATTTCTGTGCGGAAGATGATGCAATTCTAAGTATTTATTACGTAATGTATCGAAATGCCAAAATGCTTTGAAATCTGAGTTTCGGAACTGCCCTTAAGCATACTGAAAGTGTTTGAGAATATTCTAACTTTTAGTACAGTATGCACACATATGTATTATAAATGACGCATCAATAACGCATCAATATATAAAGAACTAATCATGTAACTGAACATCACCTCTCTATGAATGCAATCTGCATCTGAAATTTCAATTCAATAGGCTTACGCCCTAGTTAAATATAGCTATAATCGACATTTTGATTCGTGCTAATCAAAATTTTGATTCGTGCTTATCGATATTTGGTTGCTGAGAAACAACGTTAAATCGGGTTTTGCACTAATCGGGGGATTGCATTCTAGCTTACTAAGCTAGAAAGCACATGGCTAAAAATGGAGGTTAATTTAGAATTGAATTCGGTTTCAAGACAGGAATTTAATAATCTAAAAGCACATGCTCGCAGGTAACAGGCAAAAATACAGGTGTAGGTATGCCTATATATATATACAGGTATATATATATGTATATATACAGGTATATATATATATATATATATATATATATATATATATTTCAATCTTTATGCATGTAGTCCAAGTAGAATGAGTTTATAGATATTATCCATCTCATTCTTCTGAAACATGCATATTTTGTGTTCATTTTGATTAAATACCTGGACTTGACAAATAGTTTTTTTTCAAATCGAACAATGTATTTAGGCCTAGTTCTTATCCACGTGTATAGCTTTAATGCTTGAATTTTGTTTGAATTTCTATTATCGAATTCACTCCATTGATATTTGTTGAGTATCTTCAGCTTGATGACTAGAAATTTGTATTTTATTTTGCAAATGATTGATGATTCTCAATTTAATACTTCTTTTTATTATATAGGCATATTTTAAAGTTAGGTTTCTTTGAGTTAAAACGTCTCCCTATTATTCTATCATTGGATTTTTAAATAACTTTAATTATATATATATATATATATATATATATCTTCATATTGACACCAAAAATAAGAATTGTGGGAAAATTCAGTACGCCAATACTAAAATAAAGATGAAATTGTTCTTTAAAATGTATAAATGTATGTTTTAAATGTATTTTGTTATATGGAGGAATTCTCCAACGGATTTGGTTCTAAAGTTCTTCGAGCGTTTCGATGAAGGTAAATTGGAAACTATGTGATAATATTTTCGATCGCTAATATACCGAATTGCGCAAAAACTGCTCAAAAATGTGTTTCAACATACGATAACAACAAATTCCTTTTAAAAGAAAATCGCCTCAGAGTATCTTAAATGGAATACCCTGAACTATTACCGTATCGAATTAGCTGTGAATGGATTCGATTTTTCTCTGCGCACCAGACAGACGGACACACAAATGAACAGAGAAACACTCATCTTCTTATATTATCATACATATTCTAAAATACGTATATGTAACTTTCTGCCTTCAATATCTTAAAAGTTTTGAAATGCGCCCCATTTGACCGTAATCAGATTGTTACTGAAGTTCGACAACACTCGCAAAGAACAAAATATACAAAGGACGCATTCATTAAAATCCCCCATCTACGGCCAGAAAAAAAGTTTCAAAATTCCAGTTGATTATGTTGTGGGGAAAACAGCGTTTCTTGGGCCAGGAACGACTATGAATCATCCAGGGATTGATTCAGCTCTTTGTTTAATGAGGCATCAACTATCAGCATTAATGACTGGATGCTACATAATTAAAAAAAAGTATTCTGTTCAGTTCTCCTGACTTCGGTGAATAAGAAATACAGTTTTAATACAGTCTCATATTATTCTATAATTGCTGCTTCGCCCACTGGTTTTCCTACAAGCGACCCAATTAAAATAATAAGGAACACAGTCACAGTCTTAGTTACAAAATTTCGTTCTAAATTAAAATAAGAAATAAAAGATTCTGCCTGTATTATGTATCGGAAAATAATGATTTGCAAAATAGTATTTCCCTATTACTTATTCGAAAAAAAAATACTCTCATATAGCCTTCTTAGCTTTTATAAGTAACTTAAAAATTCAATAAGAAATATAAGCTTTTTGCGAAGGTTTTTACATGATACAGTTGAGTACCAACTAAAAGAATAATGTAAGAGTTAGAGAATAATTAAAACTCTTCCACACTAATTGAATCACTAATTAGAAAGAAGGAATGAGAACATAAGTGTGTAAAATAAAGTGAGATAGGCATTTAGTTCTCTATATTAAGATCTGTACGATAAGTGCGTAAAGGAAGGAAACCCTTTTAGTGTACTGCTATTACTGCTATGAAACATGGGATTGATTTAAAATAAAAAAATAATATCTCTGGGACCGAGATCCTTCATCTTTTGGTATAAAAATTAAATGACTGGAAAAAGAAAATAAGTCCAAAAAATTTAAATTGCAAATGCAAGATAAATAACACTTCAAATAAAAAGGTTAAAGGTCCAAATAATTCACTTTAATCTGCACACATTTTATATGTACTGTATATGCATTTTTCTACATTATTTAATCAAATCAAATTAAAAAAAATTGCCATAAAAATTAAAATAAGTGGAAAAAGGAAATAAGTCCAAAAAATTTAAATTGCAAATGCATGCTAAATAACACTTCAGATGAAATGGTTAAAGGTTCAAACAATTAATTTTAACCTGTGCCCATTTTTATATGTGTGTATATGTCTTTTTCTATATTAATTAAACAAATAAAATTTAAAAAAATATTGCCATAAAAATTTAAATGAGCGTCAAAAGAAAATAAGTCTGAGAGATTTAAGTTACAAATATGGTATAACATTTAAAATGAAATATTTTACATTTCAAACAGATGTTTACAATAAAAATAACAGCAAACCAGAGAAAAAAAGCAAGGTTAGTAGAATGTATATATATATATATATATATATATATATATATATATATATATATATATATATAGAGAGAGAGAGAGAGAGAGAGAGAGAGTGATAAAAAAGATGAGCCCAAACTTTACAAAGTGGTAGTATACACCAAACCAACCACTTTCGTCATAGTTTATCGCGTCTGGAAAGAAACGTAAAGGCGTTACAGGGCGCTTACTCGTTGGGAAGAGGCCGCTCCGCAAACTTAAAAGCGCCGTTCTGGTTGTTATTTTTTGGTTAAAAAAAAAACCACGTATGCAGATTTTATCTAGGGAATAAGGAGAGCCCTTATGCACATTTTTCTTATCTCTGAATGTACGACCGTATCAGGTTCCAGCAGTTATTCGTATCTTCACCTTTTGAGACTATGGAGGAATTTACAAATAGTGAAAAAGCCGATATGCATTTCATTTATGGATGCTCTTTTTGTGGGGAGATCTCAAGAGTCTTGACTATGATACTCCTCTTGAATCTGAAGAGGAACTCGCTGCTAAAATTTTGGCCGCAGCTGCCGAAGTGCGGAAGATGCCTGGTCTGTTCGAGAGAGTTCGCAAATCATTCCTTCGTCGCTATGAGGCGTACATTCAGGTTGGCTATCGCTCTTTTGAGCCAGTACTGTAATTATTGTTTATGAAATGTCATTTTATAACTTCTAAGTCAATCTTGTGTGTTCGCCTTGCCCCATCGGTTACACCATTAAGAGCCCACTGGCGCCTTTAGGTTTCATTTACGACCCGGTAAACTCTGATGAAAAATTTTTGGTTTGGTGTGTACTAACACCTTGTAAAGTTTGACCCATCTTTTTTTAATCACCCTGTATAAGATATCCTACGGATCACGTTAAGCTGAAAACTCTGTAATAATATTATCGATCGCCAAGGAACAGCTTCATGCGAAATTTGCTCTAAATCGCGCAGAGTCGAGAAAAAGACAAAATTTAAAGTACTTGCTAACATATGGAGAAAAAGCTCGATGCTAATAATTTGACAGGCCTTATTTTAATTTGATACAATTTATTATAACCGCTTTTATATGCATAATATATTACAACTTAATAAGCCGTAATGCCGCGGTTCCCGTCAATAACTTTTTGGATGCATTGCAGCATAGAATTTATTAATTTGCGGACAAGGTCGGTAGCCTGCAGAAATAATTTCCATGCTACATAAGTGAAACTTAAAAGCTAACTCTCACTAAAATTTGACAGAATAGTTTACATAATGTACTTACATAAAATAATGTTCTTTGCAGTCATCGTTATACCTTCTAAATGCAATTAAAATGTCGAATGTAATTTTGAAAAATCATTATTAATTCTATTTTCAATGAGATAGTCCAAACCAATAGTGCAATAAACTGGGAGAAGATCCAGGTAGGGAGACTTCGCCGACATATTCTTAAATATCATTCCTCACATTCAAGAAACATAGGCAATTAGTTTTATTTGCAATTTCATCATTGTTGTTGATTTCAACTTCAGAATACAATTCGAAATTTAAAAAGTATGATGTGGACACATCATGACTTTCCTTATATAATGCAATGAATGTACTACAGTCAAAAAATAATGTATATTATCCACGGTACTGTGTTTTAACGTTTGCATTCTATATTTGGCGATTTTCAAGATGACAACATGTAAAACCATTTCAAAGTACCGAATTAACTTATATTTCATGCAACTCTAAGTATACAATTATCGATACTAATAGCATCCTCAATAAGTGACATAGTTCACACATTAAAGTAGTTTAATAATTAATTCAACAATTAGGCGTCTTTTTCATTAATTTAGCGTCATTTATGCAATTTTGACGATATTTCCCTCAATCTGGGGTATTTTGACGATATTTTTGTCAATACGTCGCCAGTTTATTCGCCAAGTTCGCCAAATGCATCAGCAAGTTTTACAGACAAACAGAAAGAAAATAATTTCTTATATGCTAGAAGGTATGCTTGTCATATGACGGAAATCAGAATTTGCGAAACATTACTCCCACTTAGCGCCATTTTTATCAATTTGGTGACATTTTTGTCACTTTGGCAACATTTAAAGTAGTCCCTAAGTTGGCGAAATCTCGCTAAATTTCTCGCCAAGCGTTATGGTGGGACAAAGACATGGGTTGTTATTATAGTCTACTCTTATGTTCTTTCCAAGATATTGAACTCAATTAGTCGTTATTTCATTGATTTAGTGTCGGTTTCATCAATTTGACGTATTTTTATCAATTGCGTGACATTTTTGTCAATTCGGCAATATTTAAAAAGTCAGCAAGTGGGAGATATTCCGAAAAATTCGTCGCAAAAATTTTGCCAAACGTTACGGATGGGTAAATAGGTTACTCTTATAGTAGATACTTATATTATTTCCAAGATATTGAATTTTCGTCAATCAGTCGTTATTGTCTTGATTTAGCTTCATTTTTATCAATTGGCAACATTTTCGTTAATTTGACAACACTTAAAAATGTCAGCAAGTTGGCGACATTTCGCCAAATTCTTGGCCAAAATTGCGCCAAGTGCTATGTATGGAGAAATAAATTATTCTTATAGTAGATAAATGACTATTGGCATCCAAATACAAAAATATTACCCAAAGTATATTTTCTTATGAATGGAACAAGCTAGATCCACGAGAATGATGTCACCAAATTCATCGTATGATAGGAAAAGTGAACATATTTCTCAATAGTTAATAATTTTTCTTTTTATGTTATCCGATTTTTTGATACATTTATTGGAAAAATGTGCAATATTTCAAGAACGGTTCATGTCATCATTCTAAAGAATATGTCAATCGTTTTCTAAAGAAACATTATATAAGAAATATATATTTGCGTAACTTTAATAAAGGTTTTGATTTATTGATGATTTTTTCAAAATTTCACTCGAAAATTTAGGGGGGTTCTATCATTCGATTACTTTTAAAATTAGGTTTCCAGTATTCACGGATTGACGAAATTTCGTTCCGTTTTGTACCATTCGTTCTTGAGATATCATCTCCATAGACTTACTGACATACAAACACCCACAAAAACGGGCATCACCTCAAAAACATTTGATTCTTGCTTAGGGATGTTTGAAACGTGCTCTCCCGTCAAAAACTCGAATTCAAATTTTTGACCTCGTCACAATACTTTCCTTATACTACGTATATAAGGAAAGTAATTATTACTTTCCTTATATACATAATGTATAAGGAAGATATTGTGACGGGGTCGAAAATTCGAATTCGAGTTTTCGACGGGAGAGCACGTTTCAAGCATCCCTGATCACGAATCAAACATTTTTGAAGTGATGTCTGTGTGTGTGTGTGTGTGTGTGTGTGTGTGTGTGTGTGTGTGTCAGTGGGTCTGTGGATACGATAACTGAAGAACAAATGGACCGATTCGAACCAAATTTGGTACAAAAATCACAATCTGTAAACACTGGAAGCCTATTGTTTTTATACGCAATCGAATGTTCAGAACCCCCGTAAATCTTCGAATGGAATTTTGGAAAAATCGTCAAAAAATCAAAACCGCTAAAAAAACAAAACGCAAATAGACATTTCTTATGTAATTTTTCATTAGAAAACGATTGACATAAATTTTAGAACGCTAACATGAACCGTTCTCGAGATTCTGCACATTTTTCAAAAAAATTATCATAAAGTCATATAAAATAGAAAAAAAAACATTTCCTATTGAGAAACATGTTCACTTTTCATATATAATATCATGCGATAAATTGGGTGACATCATTCTCGTGGATTTAGCTCGTTCCATTCATGAAAAAAGATACTTTGAGTAATACTTTTGCATTTGAACGCCAATTTATCTGCTGTAAGAATAACTTATTTCTTCGCCCATAACGCTTGGCGAGATTTTGGCGACGAAATTGGCGGAATGTCACCAACTTGGCGACTGTTTGAAATGTTGCCTAATTAACGAAAATCTCGTCAAATGGATAAAAATGACGATAAATCAATGAAAATGACGACTAATTGTCGAAAATTCAATATCTTGGAAAGGATATTAGTATCTACTAGAAGAAAAACCTATTTATTTTACTGTAAAAGTAGTAAATTCATTTCATTATATAAGGAAAGTCATGTGTTGCCCACATCATTGTTTTTATATAAAATGGTTGTATAATATTCAATGTAAAGTTATAAAAGAGAAACTAACATAGTAAACATGGATTTAATCAGAATCAACTTTCAAATGAGCTATTATACTTCATAATTTGAATTTCTTTTCTTAACAGAAATGCAATAAAAATGACTGATCATTGGTTGCACACATGTCAAGAGTCTATATTTTTCGTTGATCTGCAATTTTGAAATTCGTTTTTTGAAAAAACTGCAAGATGATGGAGTTTTGAATATAAGTCATTACTTTCCTTATATACATAGAATAATGTATAAGGAAAGTATTGTGACGGGGTCGAAAATTCGAATTCGAGTTTTTGATGGGAGAACACGTCTTAAGGATCCCTGAACACGGATCAAACGTTTTTGAGGTAATGTGTGCTTGTGTGTGTGAGTCTGTGGAGACGATATCTGACAAATGAATGGAGCGATTCGAACGAAATTTGGTACACACATTACAATACGTGAATATTGGAAGCCTATAGTTTTTAACCATAATCGAATGTTCAGAACCTTACTAAATGTTTGAGTGAAATTTTGAAAAAATCATCAAAAATCAAAACTTTTAATAAAGTTACGAAAATAGTCATTTCTCGTGTAATATTTCATTAGAAAACCATTGATATAATTAGAACGCTAGCATGAACTATTCTCGAAGTATTGCACACTTTGCAAATGAATTTATCAAAAAATCACTTAACGTGAAACTATATTATTAACTATTGTGTAACTTTTTACATGTAATATCTTTTCGATATATTTGGTGACATCATACTTGAGGATCTAGCTCGTTCAAGTCATGGGAAAATATACCTTGGGTAATATATTTTTGTAGTTGAACGCCGATAGTCCTTTATCTGCTATAAGAATAACTTATTTCTCCATCCATAAAGATTTTGGCAAGATTTTGGCGACGAATTTGGCGGAATGTCGACAACTTGGCGACATTCTTTAAATATTTCCAAATTAACGAAGATGTCGTCAAATTGATAAAAATGACGCTAAATCAATGAAAATGACGACTAATTAACCAAAATTCAATATCTTGGGAAGGGAAGATATAAGAATCTACGAGTATTATAAGTATAACGTATTTTTCCGTCCGTAACGTTTGGATAAAATTATGGTGAATAATTTTTCGGAATATCTCCAATTTGGTGAAATATCACCCAATTGATAAAAATTCGTCAAATTGATGTAACTGACGCTGAATCAATGAAATGATGACTAATTAATGAAAGTTCAATTTCTTGGAAAGAACATAAGAATAGACGATAATAATAACCCATTTCTCGGACGGACCTGTAACACTTGGCGAGAAATTCAGCGGGACGTCGTGAACTTAGCGACTACTTTAACTGTTGCCAAAATGACGAAAGTGGCTCGAAATTGATAAAAATTACTCCAAATGAAAAATAATGTTTCGAAATTCTGATTTCCGTCATATGACGGGTACACATTCCAGTATATAAGAAATGTTCTTCTCCCCGTTCATCTGTAACACTTGGTGATGTATTGGCGAACTTGGCGAATAATCTAGCAAAGTATCTCCAACTTGGCGATATTTCGTCCTAGATTGACGAAAATTTCGATAAAGTCGCAAACGCTAAATTAATAATAAATTAATTAAAATATTTTAATTTATAGATTATATCGCTTATTGAGGATGCTATCAATATTGTCCATTGTTAATTTAGAGTTGTGTGATTAGATTAATAGGGTACTTTGAAATAATATTACATGTTGTCATCCGGAAAATCGCCAAATGTACAATTCAACGTTAAAACATAGTACCGTGGATGTTATACGTAATTATTCGACCGTAAAAGGAATATAGTTATTGCATTATATAAAGTAAGTCATGTGCGACCCACATCAGATATTTTTGATAAGTACTGAAAGGAATGAATGTTGCACACCGAGGTCTCCGACAATGTTGGATAGATTGTCGTCAAAACTTCCCCACGTTTCTATTTATATGTTTTTAAATATGACTTTCATAATTAAAAATTAATATTAAAAATATGTTTGAAGATGACAAATGGTATGCATATCATGTAGGTTATTTAATATTATAAAATGAAATAGGAATTTATTTCATAGGCTCATTAGTTCAGAAAATATAATAAAAAACAGCAGCATCTATTTAACATTAAAAGTTCGAAATTTCAAAAAGGTATAACTCCCCAACGGCTTGAGTGTGAAATATATCAATTGTATTTAAATTTGGGGCGCTTTGATATGGAGAATCAGAAGCTGTTATCAAAAGTGAGTGTTGCAATTTAAAAAACGGAGTCGGAGCGAAATATAATAGTAAGAAGCCCCTTCATACAAATTAGTTGTATATTTATTTATAGAACTCATTATTAGAGTGTAGTGATACATTTGGTTTTACTGTACGACCCGAGTAGCTGGAAAGACAAGGGGTGTTTGGATTTTATGTTTTGGGAAGGGGGAGGGGTGATTGTACCTCTCAGCGCATTATTAGTATTATTTGCGCACTTAAAACACCAATTCTAACAAAATCAAATAAGAAATTAAAAATTTTGATCCTATAGGATTTTGTACCTAACATGATAATGGGTTGTCAAT
This sequence comes from Amaurobius ferox, assembly GCA_951213105.1. NCBI lineage: Eukaryota > Metazoa > Arthropoda > Arachnida > Araneae > Amaurobiidae > Amaurobius > Amaurobius ferox. Next base: position 135,069,677 of record OX578146.1, on the reverse strand, counting down.
GTTTAGGATACTTGATCAAACCACTCGCATACTTTAGACAGACTACAATTACTCGCGATATTTGTAAAATTAAAATATTATTCAGATGAAATACTACCTGAATAAATATTAAATATATTTTTATTGTACTATAAAAATCCATCAAAAGTACCGAAAAAAAACAAAGAATCCTTAACTTTCAATGAATCCTTAATGCTCGCCAACTTCAACGTTATCCTTGTGATCACGCAATCACAGCACATCGAAGAAACAAAGTGTACCGAAATTGTAATTAAAATTGAAATCTCCTGTCTGTAAAATGTTAAAATTTTATTTCATTCTGTTGCTTAATACTTTCGTAAAACAACGCCCCTTACAGAGAGGAAAGTGCATCTTTTGGATGAATTTAGTGCATCGTTAAAGAGGCAGGATATATTTATATTAATGAACGGATGCGGGACAATTAAGAAGAATTTCTGATTACTCCTACATATTTTCTATGAGCCGTTACAGCATTTTGGTCGTAATTTATTTTATAATCGTTGCTTCTACTGTTACTGATACAACCAATGGAGTAATGATAGATACATCATATTTTGTAAAGATAAATTATTTTGTTGAGAAAAAAGCAGATAAATGACGAAACGTACATTTTTAAAGTACTCGCTTTATTATTTCTATGTAACTTGAAGGTATAAAAATGTATTTATACCTGCAAGTTAAATGTATGTAACTTAAATGTATGAAAGACAACGATATACCAAGTTTGGACTTTCTTGCTACTGCGGTTTTCAATTTATTCCCTTAAAACGTGCATATTTATATGGCAAGTATATTCCGATGCTGATTTTGGTACGATTCGGCAAAAAAGAACATATCTTTTTTAGATATTGATGAAGATTATGATTTTAGATATTGATTAGATTTTGGTACGATTCGGCAAAAAAGAACATACCATTTTTAGATATTGATGAAGATTATGATTTTAGATATTGATTAGATTTTGGTACGATTCGGCAAAAAAAAAACATATATTTTTTAGATATTGATGAAGATTATGATTTTAGATATTGATTAGATTTTGGTACGATTCGGTAAAAAAGAACATATCTTTTTAACACTTTACAACAAAGTTGAAAAGTGTTTATGACTTTGTTCATTATGTCTGTCTGTCTGTCTGTCTGTCTGTCTGTCTGTCCGTTAGCACGATAACTGCCGTAAAAATGAGTTTATCAAAATGAAATTTTAGTATGTTGTTCAGACGGTCTGTAGGACCTATGGGAATATAAATAAATAATATCACCCAATTAGTTTTTTATTGAACCCGGGTTGAAAAAATGAAATACATTGAACCCTATGGGACCTAATTTTTCAAACATTTTTTAAGTAAATTTAAAATTCACGAATTGCTTCGAAATTTTTAGGAAATATTCACATTATCCCATAGAATATATAAAAAAAAATTCAGTAAAATATGTTAAGTAGTTTTTTAATTAAAAAAATTATTTAATATAGGGAAAAAAACAAATTCAATTAAATTCTGACTTTGGGATATCTTCCAGAAAGAAAAGAGAGAGATATTATATAATAAATATCTCTCCATTTGTTTAAACGTTTTGCATATGGGAGTGGCTTCATATTTTAAAATAAATTTGGTAGATAACAATTTTTCATTTTTTTAAAATTTTATATAACTCTTCATGATAAATTTAATTGATGGCATTTTAAATGCACTTTCCTACGTCCTAGAGAGTTAAAATTTGGTACACAGCTTAAATTTGTTAAACATTTTATTCGACAAAAATTTGATGGATCTTTAAATATAGATCATACATTTTTTTCGAAATGGCCTGAAAATAATCCCCGTTCACTTCTATAAATCATTGTTGTAATATTGTTAAAAATTCTGATGTGGACAGCACATGTCTTTCTCTGCAGACTCATATTCGTTCTCTTTATTTATTCAATGATAATTTGAGTTTATCTGCACAACATAAGTATTTTAAATGACATTGAATTTACACGTTAAACTTAAATTTGGTTCTCATTTGATAGCTGGACTTATTGTCAAAGGTGGCGTAGCGAAAACGCGAAAAAACTAGAGTATCTCAAGAACGGCTAGTCCTAGAGTAATGGGGTTAGTCTTATTCTTTTTGTTGTCAAAAATCACATATAAAATAGGAATTTAATTGATATAATTGAGCACACGTAGTCTTTTATTTTTATATATAACGATTTTTGCTGGCCATTTCGCAAAAATAGCCCGTTCCTTTTTCCCGAATCGTAGTAGAATAACCTACAAATGATTTATATACAAAATTTTGTTAAATTTGGTATATAAATCACTTGTAGGTTATTGAAATATTATACACCAAATTTTGTTAAATTTGGTTCATTAGTTTTTAGCTAGAGTGGATAAAGGCAATTCGCAAAGAAGGCAGATTCTTTTATTACGAATCGTACTATAATCTAATGAACATCAGGATTTCCCACAAAAAACATACCTACCAAATTGTATGAAATTCGGTCCATTAGTTTTTCAATTAGAGTGGATGTAATATCCACACAGACACACAGAAACATACACAGATACACCCTTACACACACAGACGTCTTCCTAAAACTAGTTTTTTCGTGTTCTAGAAGTCCCAAAACGTGTAGATCCTTTGAAAATTCGAGTTCCGATCTTCGGCACGATCCCAATACTTTGAGTACATACACATACACATATATATTATCTGTGTATCTAAATTCCGTGCCTATGCAATTACAATAGTTGTGACTTTAAATGATCCCTAAACTTTTATTATTTCTTCAAGGAAGCCTAATTTTAACATATGCAGAATGCAAATATCTCAAGCGATTGTAAGATGAATTACATAAGAATTGCTGAATTTTTTTCACACAAAATTATTTAGCTCTGGAGTCTGGAATACAAGTTATATGAATGAAATATTCATTGATTTTGCATAAAGAATCAGATGATTTATATTTCGATACAGTTTTAAATATTTAAGTATAATAAATTACTGTAGTACTGTGTAATGTAAAAGATATTACCACTGAATGAATCACATTTTAGAAATTTTTAAATGAAATTACATTTCAGTTGGAAAGTGTTTCATAATCAATGCTTATGCATGATTGATCTTTCTTGTTTAGATATTGATGAAGATTATGATTTTAGATATTGATTAGATTTTGGTACGATTCGGCAAAAAAGAACATACCTTTTTTTGCGGAATGGCCATAAAAAATAGTTAGAATTTAAAATGAAAGACAGCATATGCTCGAATGTATTAATTAAATGCCTGCTTTATACTCAATTTTTAATGACGAAAATAATAAGATCAACTCTATTCCTTTAAGATGGATCGGAATTTTGAAATTAAACCATTGTTTGAATTTTCAGGGGCTGGAGACATTTTTCATTGTAGTTAAAAGACAACTATGTGATGAATTGTTTTGAAAATCTAAATTAGTCCCTTGAGGGCTATCTTTATGCTGATTGGATTTCGGCATGATTTAGGAAATAGAAGTACACTTTCTTTACGAAATGGTGAGCAGAAATAGTGAAAATCTTAAATAAATTGCAAAATTGTTGAAATATATTAATAAAATACTTGTTCTTCGTGTATTATTTGACAACGAAGCGAATAAAAAAACCCTATGATTCTAGAGGATGACCCGTTCTCGAGATATTTAAGTTCCGGAGTTTTGAGGAGCTGTAGACTTTTTGAAAATATATTAAGTCTCCAAATAAAACGGAGATGCATAAATAATACCAACTGAATATAATTTCAGGACATTATATATGTTATATTCTGCAATTAAAATTTAATGCATCGTGAAGTGAAAAGTAAGAAAACGAATTTGAGACTGTAGGGAATGTCATCTGCTGACCCCATAATATTTTTTAAATATCTATTACTCAAATTAGTGGTTTTTCTGTCGCAGATTAGGTAATAAATGGAACAACTATAATATACAATACAAAAGTAGGAATTTGCAGGCATAAATAAATTGTATTATATTCACCCAGATCGTCAATTCCGTGTACAGGAAAATTTCCATAAATGTTTCATCATGTTCTCACAAGAGGTTTTAATTAATTAATTCACAATATGCCGACATAAATTTCATCCCCAAAATAATTTTGATAGTTTGTTTTTCATGAACATATAAAACTCTATTGTGTAAATAGAAATTTCATATATCACCCAATAGTTTGAACGCGGTAGCTTGATCCTTAGTTGAAACAATACGTTGGAAAGGACTACACAACTTTTAGATGGCGAAATAACCCGAAAATGGTTACCGATGAAAGTAAAAAGGTTAATAATATGATTTATGATTATTGCACATTCAATAGGATTAAATCCCGTTATGAAAATCCGTATGTCGTATTAGTTGAGTGAAATTGTCTGCTACGTTTTGCAGTGTTTGAAATCATATGCAAATTCCTATAGTATACTAAATGACATTGTTAATCAAAATATTATATTAAAATATTTAATTTAATACTCCTAAAAAGAAGTTTAAGAATATATGTTCTCGTTATACAAAATTATCTACACGGGCAGATCTGAAAAATAAAACATCCTGGTCCCGTTTGGAAAAAAATTTACATAAAATATGAAGTTGAATATGCAAAATAAAAGAGATAAAATTATGTGGGGCCCGTACTACTTATATTCGCGAATATTAGAATATATACCCTTATATTAGTAGAATATTACACGTACAACAATATATGAGTTTCTAAAATCTGTGCAAAATAAAGTAGATGACGTAATAAATTGAAAATATCAATAATCCCTTAATCTTTAAACCTAAAGCCGCAATTGATTTCAATATATGACAATATATGTCAAAATATGTGCCAGTATAACTGTAATACTTATTTTCTGGTAGATTAGAAGATATTTGCATGCATTTGTTGAAGATTACCCATACTACGTACAATATATGAATTTCAACAATTTTTGCAAAAATAGAACGATGGCGTAATAAATGGAACATATCAATAACTCCCGAAAATATCAATAATAATGATGTTTAAACCTGAAGACCGTAAATGATATAATCCAGTCAAAAATGTATTATCGGTGAACTTTATTTTATATACATATATTTATTATTTAAATCCGAAAAGATTTAATAAAAATCGTCTGCTGCAAGAACACATTAGATTTAAAGCCGATGCTAAGCGACATGATATAATTTACTTTAAATAAATTGGTGGAAAATAAATCGTCTGCATAATGAAGTATCTATGGAAGGTTTAATTGTTCGTTTTAGTTAATATCTAGATAATCCTTGGTCTTAGAAACTCGAAACATGGACTAAATTTTAAGTGGGACTATTTTTAAGGCAACCCACAAAATTTCATTAAATTCGGTTCAGCCGTTCTCCCGAGATGGTGAGACAAACATACATACATACATACATACAGAAAGGCAGACAGATATTCAATTTTATTTACATAGACTAGCGTGATTATACATATGTTTGATGCTATTATTCGTATTTCATTTGATTCATAAATATAGAATTAAAATTTACTGGAATGTGGCACAGCTCCTTTTTCTCATACCAGAATCCGTTTTATTTCAAATTTTACAAGGAAAATTTGAAAATTCGGCATCTTGGGTCCAAATGGTTACAACTATAGCTTATTACCCTTAACTTTAAAGGGCTTGAAAAAATCTTTCGATTGATACTATACTTAACAATGTACCCCGGGGGGGAGAGTAACTTGCTCCTCAAGGGCGTTAATGACGTCACGAACAAAACATTATACTGCGACTATTTTTCACATCAATAATTAAACCTATTAAGTTTCGTAATCACTGAGCCTTACATAAACCCTTTTCTGCATGACTATGTCAAATTTTGTCCTGTCATGCTATGTTAAAAACATATAAAATTTTGAATAAATTTCGAAGATTTTTCTGGAATTAAAAAATAAGTATCTCTAATTCTAGATTTTTGGATAGCAATGCTGGATATAAAGTTTCGTGAAAATCTGTTAATATTTGTGGTAGTTAACGTATACACAAGAAATCGACTACAGACACACAGACAGATTTCTCTAAAAAATAGTCAAAACATATTCAGAAGGTCTTTATATATATAGGCATAAAAATCTAAAATTCGAAAATTTTCTTGAAAATTATACTTCTGCTAATTTTTATTACGTAGTACAAGGAAGTGAAAATTATACAAGACGAATTTTATACCGCAAATTATGGTAGAAAATTCCAATCTATGTTAGAAACCTTTTTCAAAACTCCGCTTCATTAAGTGCTGTAGTATTACGTGACGACAACGCGTCTTGAAGAATCGCAAATCAAACATCGAGGGAGGTATCTTGTCTTTCGTTAATGAGACAGGGAATATCTATATTAAGGAGAGAAGGTTGCATAATTAAGAGCAGTTTCCAATTCCTTAGTTTTGTTGAGCCTCAGCAAGAGTTTGGAACCACGGTACATTATAATTGCTTCTACAACTAGTATACAATTATATAGATGAAATTCAAATTGTTAAATATACATAGTTAGTTTTACTGAAGATTCTTTTCATCAAGAAAGACAAAGTTTGTAGTTTCTAGTGAAAATACATTATGCAAATCGAAGTGAATAATAAACTAAAGATTTTATTTTATCTTATAGTTTAAGTTCTTCCTTTATCTTCTTAAACTTAAGTACCGTCGGAAACTATCGGCTCAAATTAATAAATGCGCTACCTGGAATAAGTTCGATTACTTAATATTTCAACAAGATTTTGTCACAAAAATAAAATTCTGTGACTTTAAAATGTTTCGTTTCATGAGGCTGAATAAAATATTTATTTTTATGAAAACAGTTCCTTTCATATACGTTATAAGTTTAGAATTTTGAGTGGGGGTGGGAAGTAGGGTGATAAGCCATTTTCAGAATAAGTGAAAAATATATTATTTATTTATTGATTTTCTCAATAGACATAAGCTCAGTTATAGAAAAGGGAAAACCAAATTACAGATAGTATAAAAACATAGACAAGATGTTACGCGCACAACATGTAAACACAATAAAACGAGTACATAAAACATGAAAATTAAAATAAATTATTTAAAAACTGTAATCTTCAGAATTTCTATAATCTTAAAATTACATCATAAACTTTTCAAAAACATTCTGTGGGTCATATTAAATATCAAAAGTTTAGGAACTATTAAGTTAGTGAACTATTAAGCGTCCTCACAAACTGCTTTAATTTTCCAAATATCATAATATTGTATAAGTCACTTGTTGGCTAATTCGGAATAAAGAGTCTTAAATGCTAATTTTATACGTAATTTTTGACGATGTAAAGAATAAGACCAACCCCATTACTCTAGAATTAGTCGTACTCGCGATATTTTAGTTTTTTTTTTGCATTTTTGTTATGCCGCCTTTAAATACACGCCCAGTTATCAAACGAAAACGGAAATTGAATCTTAAGTGCAAATTCAGTGTATCCTTAAATAATTATGCGTGTTATTTTGTGCAATTAAACTCAATTTAATGAGTTAATTGCACAAAACGCCGTTGACAGTATGTTGGCATGTGAAAGCCATAATTTTCGTCACCGGCATGTGTGAAAAACAAGACGATGGTGCACACCGAAAACACGTGGCGTGCATGGGGGGCACCCCCATTAATGAGCCCCAGACCGACGACGACCAATAAGATGGTCGGTCACTCCTTCTGGGGCGTTTACAAAATTCAGTTTAGAAAAGAACTTTCATCTTTTCGGATAGAGACTCGCTCTAAAAATCTCGACTTGATCAGTCGACTCTCCGTCGACTTGCTTTCGAACTTTGGAACTACGCAGTCGAAACCTCCTTTTGACTGCTTCGAACTTAACGTTCCAACAATCAGGATTTATCCGCTTGCCGCAGAATCTCTATGCAAAGTATTAGTATGCTGTATATATATTTGTAAAATTTAATGTAAATAAATGTTATTTTATGCAAGTTAACGTTCTGCCAAGAGAACAAAACAGCAACAACAAATGTCGGGGATTTGTGCTGGGCATTAATACCGCATGTCAGGTTCAGCCTACACAAACAAAGCAAACATAAATCCCGCACGCCCGTACGACCACCCAGCCGTACGTAAGTCTAAAATGAATCCGCACGATCTTCCAAATGCTGCTCTCGCACGATCGTCCAAATGCTGAACACGACTTCAGCGTTGTCGGCAGGCATCGCTTTAACAGCATGTGTCTTCTGAAACGAAAAATAGGTCTAAAATTGGTTTCCGTAGGCGACAGACAGTCACAACTGTTGACTCAAATGTCGTTTCCATTCCTTTTACCCCGCGCTCTAATCACGTGACGTACTTGCATTTCAGATCATTTGCATTCATCAGCCAGTTGCGTTTGTCTCGCAATTTTCATAATTATGCGGCCAAAGATTCATGGGGTTGCAGTTTCTATGTCGGGTATTGTATTCAATTCAATTGGTAGTATAATATTTAAATTACGAATTTTTATTATACAAATACTACATTTGATCGACCAGAAATTTAATGAAATTAATTAAGTTCGATTTTTTTTCATATTCCCTTTGAAAGTTAGACAGCAATATTCAAATTATGCCATCAAAGGGTAAATGCAAAGGACAAGTACCTCGAGGGTGACAGGTGAATTAGTTTAATGCAAATCACGAAGTCATAAAAAATAAAATTCAGAAACGTAAAAATAAAAACAAAAGTCCAAAATTTAAGGAGCCCTTTTTTAGTACCAACTATTTCACTTCCAATCAAAAAACACTTTCCTTTGATTTTTCATTGTAGATTTCCTTTTTTTCAACGAATCTCTCGCTATCATTGATGCATATTTAAACCGAAATATATACTTCGCTATCCGAAATAGTATCTTAAAAATATCGTCTTTCTATTTTTAAGGATTAAATCTATATTTGGTATTTACGAGACTTTAATATTCATCCAAGAATGAATCGACTTCTTTTCATTTTAAAAATAAATTTCACTAGGAATTTGAAATGAAATAAATTTAGTTTTCGAAATATATTTTTGGATACATTCAATGACATAAATACGGCGTGATCGAAAAGTGGAGCGCAAGAAATTTCAAAATTATATACAACTAAAATAACGTCATTAAAATCATCATACAGTACAAAATTAATAATATCGACCCGTTTCAAAGGCTCCGTCTTCTTTTCCCATGACAGTTTTCTCACGAGTGAAGGTTGTGCGTCTTGTGTGCCCTGACGAAGACGGCTGTTTTTGATCGATACTGTTAATTTTGTGCTGTATGCTGCTTTTAATAAAGTTGTTTCAGTTGTATTTCTTCAGCAGCAGTTTGAACTGTACTCATATAGTATAATGTACCGAGGAATTGAAGCAGTAGGTTTGTTTTCAGTTAAGTACCACTAACATACCCTCAAGAATATATCAGGATTATCGTTGGCTATGTTTGACCCATCAGGTTACCCCCTATAGAACTATTTTCATCAATTGAAATAAATACCGTTTTGTCAGAGTGAAATAATTATTTATTTTGTTTTATTTTAGGGCAATATTTCTTTAGTCATTTTTATGAGACTATGAAATTTTATGAGATAGTTTCATGGAGAAGTTTCAGAAGAAACATCCATGTTCTGAAATCCCAAATAATTGAATAATTACGAGGAAACTGAATCTTTTGTAAACAAGGCGAGAACAGCTAGGCCTTCTCAGGTAACTCAGATAAAGTGTCTGAAATAACAAATCGCTGCAATGAAATGTTCTGAAACTCTTCAATGAAGTCTTATAAAACTGTTTTTTATTTCGATCCAGATCATCCGACCTACTCGAAGGTGTAAGGTATCTGTATGGACGATCGGGAAGTGCCACCCATTTTAGACCGGAACTCAATGGGGGAGACATCCACAGGGGCCTCACCCTCCTTCTCCTACCACCAACCTCTCGGAAAGTCTTTCAGACCTACATATTTAATGTACCCGTATTTCGCGTAGACACGGGGACTGTTTCAGCAGAGCCTGGTATCGAACTTTAGTCTTCCGAGTGCAATTCCCGTTCCCTAACCACTAAGCTGTCCCGCTTTCTAAAATGCTTCAATGACACTCGTATACGGCTTGTTCTAAATATTTATTTCCTCTGAATCTCTGAAAATTTCATCTTTTTCGATTAATAAAAAACAAGTATTAAAAAAGTAAAAAAGGATTATATATGTAATTTCGATCTGGCTTATTAAAAATAGCAAACGATATTTCTGATATATTTTTGGGGGTATATGAGGTATATGAGTATTATATGATTATAAGATTGAATGTACGTCATTTTCCAAGCACTCTGGACTTAGAATTGGGGTAATCGAAATGCATAAACTTCGATGCAGGCATAGTTATCCAAAGACAGTTGACTGTATCTTCATGTCATTACAGTGTAACAGAGAGGTAATGACACAAATACATGTTTGTTTACGGTTGACAGCAAAACTACAACAAAAACAATATAAACTTGAGAAGGATAGGGCGGTTTAGACTGTGTACATAAGTAGAAAACTCAAAAGATCACATTAAAAGTTATGTGACCAAACGTAATAAACAAGTTTCGGAACTCGCCCGTTTCTACAAAACGTACAGAAACGTAATTCCAGTACACCACTTTATCTGAAACCATTGTCAAAAGAATATTTTCAGGACATCGCTGGCAATAACTAGCTATTCAACTTTTGACAAGGTTTTTCAAGTTCAGGAGGGTTATGTGCCTGCACTGATTCTGTATAACATCTCAAAGAATTGCTATTGGTCTTTACTTATAATGCTGGAATTAATGAAGTGCATTAAACAATGAGTTATCGGACATAAATTACAAAAATATTCTCATAGTTGCCCAGTACTTATTCAAGACATCCTCTGTGCAGTTGTGTTGACAACGCAGGTAATTTTTTTCTGGGAGCAATTTTCCAACATGGTAACATCTGGACATACACGGTTCACGTGTCTCCAGTGTGCCTCTGATGATGTGATGTAGTCCCAAAGCTTGTCAGAGTTCCAGCCCTAACAGCATTTTTTTTCACAGTGACGTAAGATTTACGTCACACTGTGACTTTGGGACGTCACAGGACTTCGCAGTACGTCTCGGCAATGTCATATTGAGATCACAGCGAAGTCATTTTGGTCATTTTCATGGTGGTTTGTGACGTCGCATATTAACTTGCTCATGACGTCACATTGTAATTGCCATTGTAATGTCGTCACATTGTTACGTATTAAGTAACTTGTGGAAACTTCACAGAATATAGTCACAATGAAGTTATAAATTTACTAATACGTAACGTCGCATAGAAGTCACAAATTTGATTCCATCTTGTGACCCAGGTGTCACGTGACTACAACGACACTGTCACACATAAGGCTTCTCTATATACGAGCTGACTCATCAAGCATATTGAAACCCACCATAGCTGTAAGCGCAATCCATTAGCATTAGCTCTATTCGTATTTTCACTTTAGGAAGTATAATTGAAATAATTATGGGTGGATGTTCAGCACCGAACTGCTGTAGTCAGTCTAGAAAGGGTTTTGGACTATTTCGCCTTCCTAGAAACGAAGAAAGAAGGAAGCAATGGCTAATAAATAATTGGATACTCGGTACTGGAGCATACTTGTGCGAGCTAAGTTCTACAATATTCTAATTGAAATTTCTTTTTTTTTATATAAAATATTTATTTCAAACACTTATTTTATAATTTCTGTAACTGTAATATGGAACCCTATGGGTAGTACGGAACCCTATGGAATCCTATGATAAGTCAGCCTGTAGTAGAGGAGCTCTAGTCACACATATGACGATCTTTGCTGTGAGAGAGTATTCTCGCCAATCGTGTATGTCTGAGATTTGCCATTAAAGAAACTGCCTTATCTGGTCGAGCATTTATATAACATGTCAGAATTTGTCCCAGGACAACATTAGACTATTATATGACTAAATGTCGTATCGTATATCAGTTTGTAACTCTGGCAGAATGCGATTTAACACATATTAGCTTGTGAAAGGTATGTTGTTACAGCTCTGTAGCAAAAAATATTATTTTAATTATTTTGTTTTTGTATTCACTTACTCAAAGTAATTATATGTGCAAAGTTCCATAGCAATAAAACACTTTCTTAGTTAGAAGACTTTTTTTTTCAATAGTATATATAACGACGTATTCTTAGTTTCAGACACATATTCAGTAAGAGAATGTTCATTAAACATTATATTTATTAAAATGTTAGTAATTGTAGGATTCACCACTATTGTAGTGTGTATAAAATGGAAGTGCATAAAATAGTACTTCTATTTTATTTTTGGTTCGAGAGCTTAGCAGACATTATTTGTTTTTATTTGTATAAATATTATACACTGGCGGAAAATAAAATTCCAACACCAAGAAGAAATTAGTTTAGCGGTATTAAATTTAGGCAAAGCAATTATGTAGGTTACATACTTATTTGATTAAAGTTTTAAGGTCACGGGTCAAAGTATGCGCGAGAAGAGCCATTTCAAATGTGAAATGGTGGTACATTAATAACCGCTGTAGTCGCCACGATTTTGAATGCAAGCATGCAAACGTGCATGCATTGTGTCGTACAGGTGCCGTATGTCATTTTGTGGGATGGAGTTCGATGCTTGTTGGACTTGGTCAGCCAAATCAGCAACGATTAATGCTGGTTGTGGATGACGCTAAATTTGTCTTCCACTAATATCCCATACGTGCTTGATGGGAGAAAGATCTGGTGATCTCGCAGGCCAAAGCAAAATATTAACACTCTTTAGAGTACGTTGGGTGGCAGCACCGGTATGAGGACTAGCGTTATACTGTTGGAAAACACCCTCTTGAATACTGCACATGAATAGCAACACAACCGGTTCAATCACCAGTCTGATGTACAAATTTGCTGCCAATGTGCTTGGGATAACGACGAGAGTGCTCCTGTCGTCAGAGCAAATGGCTCCCCAGACCATAACTCCTGGTGTAGGTCCAGAGTGTCTACCCCGCAGACAGCTTGGTTCCAAGCGCTAAACCTGGCCTCCTTCTTACCAACATACGACCATCACTGGCACCAAGACAGAAATGGCTCTCATCTGAGAGTACAACAGATCTCCACTCCGCCTTCCAATGAGCTCTAGCTTGACAACACTGACGTCGCAGATGGCAGTGATTCGGAGTTAGTGGTATGAACGCTACAGACCGTCTGGCTCGGAGCTGTTCCTCAAGTAATCGATGTCTTACAGTTAGCTGTGTCATTCTTTGGCCAACAGAAGCTCTAATTGCTGCAACAGATGCAGTACGATCCGCCACAGCCATGCTACGAATACGGCGGTCTTCCCTCTCAGTAGTGGCCCGTGTGCGGCCGAACCCCGGTCTTCTTGAGACTGTTCTTTTCAGTGACCACTGCTGCCAACAATCATGCACAGTGTACATCCCTGCCAAGTCTTTCGGAAATATCGCGGAAAGAAAATTCACCTTCTCGTAGCCCTATTATACGGCCTCGTTCAATCTCACTGAGCTGCTGATACTGCCTTCTTCGTCACCTTAAAGGCATTCTTGACTCAAACCTAGCCCACAACGCCCAATCTGGACGATACATAATGCTCACGAAGTTTACATCGCGTATTTGAAGCAAACGTGATTTGCATGATCATAGTGGCGCGACTAACGCCACTCTTATTCGTCTAGCGCGAAATTTGAATAGACGTCATCTTTCATATGTGCAAAAACGCGCTTCCCAAATTTTGTTTATCTAGTACAACTTCTTCTTGGTTTTGGGATTTTATTTTCCTCCAGTGTATATATGAAGTACTGTCTTTCAGAACATATAAAGAAGGACTTAAACTGTGGATAATTCTTATTTGGTAGAAGTTGAAAAACTGTTGCAAACTAATAAAATAAATATTCTTCTAAATTTCCACCTAAATGTTATCTTACTGGAAAGCAAATTCTAGAATATGTGGGCATGAACACGAAATTAATGAGACTGTCAGCCAAGATGACCGTGCAATTTGTAAAATATATCCTCAGGTCACGCCTCACAAAAAATATTTTAACTTCAAAAATTCTGCAAAGTGTTACAAAATGTCAGAAAGAGTGTATAAATAATTATTATATGGTGTTAATAGAATAGCGTAATTAGATTTGTCGCAAAATGATGCATGCGGAAAGACAATACATTCGACTATTCTCAGTATTTTAATTTTATATAACGGGATTTTATGGACGATTTTAATTTTATGCAGCATTTTTGATAAAATTATTTAATAAATTATCTCAAGAATGGTTTATGCTAGTGTTCCAAAATCAGTGTCATTCGTTATATGTTATGTTACTGTGATGTAAATACGTGCAACAAATATGACGGGATAATTAAAATATTAGATAATACCTTGAAGTAGAGTGATAAATTGATCTTTCTGTATGTTTCTTATAGAGCTGCTTTGTGACAAACCTGCCAGTTTACATTTAGTGATAGCGAACTACTTACCTTGCTGTGAAGCAAAATTCAGGTAATTATTAAGGACTCTTTAGTATTATATGAGAGAGAGAGGGGGGATAGAGAGGAAGAGGGAGAGAGACGGATAGGTGTAGAGAGACGGAGAGGGAGAGAGGGATGGAGGGAGAGGGAGGGAGAGAGAGGGAGCGGAAGGGTGAAGGGAGGGGAGGGAGAGGGAGGGGATGAGGGGAGGGAGAGGGAGGGAAGGAGAGGGGGGAAGAGGGAGGGAGAGCGGAGAGAAGGAGAGGGAGGGAGAGAGAGGGAGAGAGGCAAAGAGAGGGAGAGAGGCAAAGAGAGGGAGAGAGAACAGCTTGGTCCGTGACATATTTAAGCCAAAATCTGTCTTTACACTTCTGGACCATGAGTATATAGAAGTCGAATATATCTTAGCAGTGCTTGGAATATTGTTGATCATTTGGGGCGTTGTACAAATTCGGCATTGGTACTGTAGGTAACACCGATTTCAAAACACAGAAGTTTTTATTTTTCTCAGCATCTAAACTTCAACCACACCACTGAACATGCTTCTGCAACTACTTGAACACACTTAATATTTTACCTTTTTTTAATTTGGCTTCGCGGAGAAACGTCTTCTTTTAAACCCATCCCCCCAAATCGGATTGGCAATGCAGGCTCCATCAACAGTTTCGGATTTTTGGATAGGTCCTGAATGGATAAAGTAGTGCCTCACCCCCTTATGACGTTGCAACTTCGGATTGGTTTGTTGCAAGAGTTGGACTCCCACAAGATTGCGTCTGAGTTTCCATTTTCATTTATTGGTTATAAATAACTGTCCAAATTAACTTCAGTGTAGGTGTCATTGCTTCTGACATTTTTTTTAACACGTGATTCTTCTCGTCATTTTCTTGTTCAAATATATAGCCGCTTTGATCTGTCTCAAAATTACGTATGAAATAGGTGTTTATTTAAACCGATTACTTGTTTGAACTTGCTTGCAACTCCTCTATAAACTATTTGAAAATTAGGGTACATTCAGACTGTCTTCTCGCGTTTAAAAGCAACAACTGATTAAAACGGTTCATTTCGCATACTTTACTGCGATTTTTTACGCCTCCTATTTTTATTTGAGTTCACAGCATAATTTTATTAACAGATTTATACAAAAAGTTATGGACCAGTCAACGGCACTTTTGTCACTTTTTACTTTCTTAAAAGTTAATGAGATTAATTAATTTTGAATATTTTTTTCTTTTCTGCAGAAACTTAAGCAGTATTATTCAAATGATGCGATCAAAAGATAAATGCGAAGGACAAGTACCTGGAGGGTGACAGGGAAATTAGTTTTATGCAAATCAAGAGCTAAATTAAAAGCTTTTCAATGATGAAAAAAATGAGGAAAAACTAAAGTAAGATTTCTGAAGTACTCTTTTTCTCTCGTATAAGTCAAGGTAGGTTTTTTAAAAAGTTGGCAGAAACGTTTCATTTGGAGTTTTAGTTTATATCGGAATTTAGTTTTTATCGGATCACATATTCATAATGATTTCTCGAAACTTGAAGATGCAATTTATAATTTAAAAAGATAAAATTGACAAATTCTATTTTATAGGTTAATTGGTGTGTGTATAGTTTACTGATTCACAAATATATGTAGTCAAATAAAAATCCAAATGAAAATCGACCAGCTAATTATGATATATATGACACATTCAGTATGTAATATTTCATGTTTGTAATATTTCACGCACAGCTCTCACGATCTTTCTGCATGTGACGTCGTCATTTGCCTGTACGTTGAATATTTCACCATTTTGCAAAAGTGATTTAAACTCTAAAATCAAAGACAACCAAATAAGTGGTTAAAAAGTCATTTATTAAAATCGGCATATTATGACGTACACAATCACATAGTCAAAGCTCTTTTGTACATTACCATGCCCTTCATCAGTGGTGAAGTAAAATAAAGTGCGAACACGTGCCTAAATATAGGCCATACCCGCCAGGCAAAATTTACATATATCAACGACATACAAAATTACATACATCAATTTATCCATTTTTAATCTTTAAAAAAACAACGAAATAAAATAAATAATCATAATGCATATGACAATAAGACATAGAGTTTACTAATCAACATGAATGTCGACAAAAAATGAAAAGCGACTACTATTGAATTTTTAGAAAATCATCTAAAGACTTGACCCGCAGAGAGTCAAGAACGAGTCGCCAAGCATATCTAAGGGTCAGAACGGAGTCAAAATTACAAATATAATTACCGTTAATATAAATAAAAAGGAATTCATAAAATAAAATATTGCGGGAGTTATTGCAGCTAATTAAAAGAAAAGTTGGGCATGATAATGTCCGAAAGCGCTTTGGCTATGTGATTGTGTACGTCATAATAAGGTGATTTTAATAAATGGTTTTTTAACCACTTAAATTGTTGTCTTTGATTTTAGAGTTTATTAGTTGACTTGTTTACCATGCTGTTTATGTGGTTTAAGTTTAACTTATTGAAAGTAAACAAATGTTTTTCAAATTTAAACACTCAAAAATAAAACATAAACTTAATAATGAGGATGTAATAAACACTATACATGAAATAAATGATGATTTTACAATTATTTTAGTAATAAAGCACTCAACCATATTATAAATGAAACAACACATTTACTTCCGAAAATATTAAAATTGAACAAGCATTTAAATGTAGAATACCATTAGAAAAAAATTCGATAATTGTAACCAATTTCTCCTTGAAACAAATGTAAATAACCTTCCCACAACATGTTTATATTATTCAACAAGTTGTGGGGATGTTATTTACATTACGTTGCTTAAAGGTTTGCATACCTTATACGTGGACACATAATTACTCTGAGCATAGATATTGGAAAAACTTCAGAAACATAATTAAACACAAACTAGTTATTTAATTAATAAACAATGCTTATTTATCTAATTATGCTGTTAATTACATTTCTCGAGTTTTTCCTTATTCTGTGCATAAATTGTTTTCACTTATTGAACTTAGATATTGTCAAAACTCTGGAACCATAAGCATTAAGGTAAAATAGTATAAAATATAAGTTACGTACTTGTTATACTCAAAAACAAATTTATATTGCACTGAAACTGGATATAGAACAAACAGTTTATACATAAATTAGAGTGAAAATACAGCATTCCTTTTATCACATTTTCCCAGTAGAAATCAATAGTTTTGTGTATTAAACATAAACGTCAAATAATATAATCACTAAATACAACTACAAAATAAAAGATACTTTCAATTATGTTAAAGATGTCAAAACCAACTAGTCCATCATCTATAATTCATATGGATAAAGCCCTATTAATTATGCATTTATATGTGAAAATTTTTATTAAGAACAATTTTTTAGGCCTCTAAATATTAATTCTGCGAATAAAACTTTGAGCTTAATCTAAATACAACTACTAAATAATAAAATCATTATATAACTAATTACATTTAAAAACCCCAAAATTAAATATTTCAAATTTGGTATTAATTCCAAAATTTCAAACAACATCCAAATTAAATTATCTGTAGATATAATAAATATACACATGTTGTTGATAAAAAAAATTATGAAAAATAGTAACTAATAATCATGGAAAAATTCGTAGTTAAGCCATCATTATTTAAAATAAATTATTAAATAAACAAGAAATTAACTAATATAAACACTGTGCATTCATTTAATACATTTCATTTATTTTAATGTAGACATTATCAGTAAGATCTATTTAAAGTGAAGTGAATAACTTATTATATGATTAATATTTTAATTCTACAACAAGGTGGATTTTACTAAGCTATTAGAATGCTTTTTATTGAATAACAATATTTATCAAGGAAGAAATAATGGTGAAACTAATTGTGATAGTGCATATAGGACACATTTTTGTCGAATAGGAGCTGCAACATCGTTTATTTTTGATAACCTGTTTCTGCATTAGTATAAAATAATCAAAATTTATGGAATAATCTAATTGCATGTAGCATTTTGTATAAACTAATGTCAGTATTCATTAATACTAATATATCAAAAATCAACTGTATTTTAACCCTAATATTCTGGACCTAATAAAAATATCTACAAGTCTTTGAAGACGATGTTTAAACTGTTGACCTACTGAAAAAAATAAAATGTTTTTCTATAATTGAAGATTATTTATTCTACATTCTTGTTTTTCAGATCGACGAGATCGATAAACGACTCAGATAAACGACTTTCAGATAAACTACTATCAGATAAACGACTTTCAGATAAACGACTCAGATAAACGACTTTCAGATAAACTACTATCAGATAAACGACTCAGATAAACGAGTTTCTTATTTCCCCATTTATCTATAAAGGTCAGTTTTCTGCGCATCGTAATACCAGTCAATTAAAAATTCCTGCTACAAATCATCAGGCTGTTCGGAAACTCTGTTTTTTAGAGACTTGAGAGGTCCACGGTATCTAATCTTCCATATTAAAAGGTCACAGGCCACCATTTTTAAAGAAAATATCCTAATGGTGATTTAAAACCCTAATTTTCGCTTAATAAACAATTCATTTAACTACTAGGAACATTTTCTTTTCTTCTAGAGATGAAGTGGTACTCGAATAAATATTTACTAAAACTACAGCATAAATGATATTATTATGCTGAGTTAATCTTAAAATTCTGCAGAAGATCATAAGGGTTTTTTCACAGCATACATACAGGGGCCAACGGCCGTACCGTGCTGAAAACACCGGTTCTCGTTAGATCACCGAAGTCAAGCAGCATCGGGCGCGGTTAGTACTTGGTGGGTGGCCACCTCGGAACACCGCGTGCTGTTGGCCATCTCGGGTGCGGTATCCCCGTGGTTTGCGCGCTAGATTTGCACGCTACCACAAATGCCGCCGTGTTCATGCGGAGTACGATCACGTTAAACATGTGGGTCCGTAAGTCCTTCCGAGAGGTTGGTGGTAGGGGAAGGAGGGTACGGTCCCTGTGGATGCCTCCCCCACTGGGTTCCGGTCTAAATTGGGTGGCACTTCCCGGCCGTCCATACAGTTACCTTACACCTTTCTGGTAGGTCGGACGGTCTGGGTCTCAACAACAACAGCATACATACAGTTTCAAGTTTTCACATATTTTCTCAATTCCTCCTTTTTGTAACTTCAAAATAATTTTTATAATTTATAATATCTTTAAAAATAACAAGCATTAGTCAATGACACGTTGGTATTTTTTATCTGCCAAAAATTAATGAGAATAATTAAGTTTGATTATTTTTTCTACTTTCACTAGATAATCAAACAGTATTATTTAAATTTAGCAATTAAAGATTCATAGGATGAGGTACCTAGAGAGTGACAGGAAAATTAGTTTTGCGTATATGAAGAAGAAAATTAAAAGCCCTCCACGGATAAAAGTAAATGAAGAAAAATTAACACAAAATGAGTTAAGTGCTCTTTTCCTCTTGCACTTCCATCATTTCACTAACTTATAAAAAATTTCTTTCGATCATGCATTTTTTTTTATTCATATTTAAATTTTCATTACCTATAAAACATATTGGGATTCTTAAAACGTATATGTAATCAGTCAGTTATTTTGTAACGTATAATTTACTTTATATATGTTTTTATCTGTATGTATAGCTGCAACTTAATTAATATTCATTCTATTTTCTTTTCAGGTAAGAAATGGTCCCTGAGTGCACAGTTAGGTACAGATAAAATGACAATGACCGTTCGAATTAAAATGTTCTTCTTTGAATTAAAATGTGCACTGTTGCTGCAAAAGGCATTTTAAACAAACTTTAGAATCTTGTCGGAGACCAAGAATTGAGTTCACACCGATTTAGGTCAGACAGTTTTATGTTCAATATTTATGAGCATCTTAATATTGGACAATGGAAGCAGACGTAACGATGCCAGGTTTTACAACACTTTGACCCGAGAGATCAATTAGGCCAGAAATCAAAGATGATGAGATGAAGCTCCGAGAGTGGTTAAAGATGTTTACTAATGGCAAGATGTCTGAGCGCATTGCCCTAAAGTCGACCAATCAGAGCCAAAGAGGCATGTCAGAGCTCAGGCAAAAGGAGGCGGCAACCAAGATGTGATATTACACAACTCCAACGAGAATGGTAGTTAGGAAACCAGGGATGATGTAGTTAGTGAAGTCAGAAGTAAGAGTGAGATTTTCTACGATAGTACGGAAGCAATACATAAGAGAAGTCATAATGACTTCTGCGGAGTCCAGAGGCAAATGTGAAACGACAATGTCCTGATTATAGGTTCCAGAAGTGTTCGAGAATACAATGAGCAGATGCAGTACGAGTAAGGAGCCCAATAAGTAGAGTTAAGCCAGTACGATATACGCGAATGCAAGAATTGTGGTCAATGACCGAGCAGAAAATGAAGGTATGTGTCCTCGGGGAGATGTGTGAGACCAGGAATTGATTTAACACCAGATTTAGGTGAGACAGTTTTATGTTAAATATTTATGAGCGTCTTAATGTTAGACAGTAGAAGCAGACTTAATGACGTCAGTTTTTACAACACTTTGACTCGAGAGGTCAATTAGGCCATAAAACTAAGATGATGAGGTGAAGCCTCGAGAGTGGTTAAATATGTTTACCAATGGCAAGATGTCTGGGCGCATTGCCCTAAAATCGGCCAATCAGAGCTAAAGAGGCGTGTCAGACCTCAGGCAAAAGGAGGCGGCAACCAAGAGATGGTATTACACAACTTCAACGTGAATGGTAGTTATGAAACCAGGGATGATGTAGTTAGGATAGATGCAAGAATTGTGGTCAATGACCGAGCAGAAAATGAAGGTATGAACCCATTAATAATTGTAGAAGGTCGGTAATTCATTTTGAAATTATTGAGAAACTGGTTTCACACTTGATCTCTCCGCCGCATTTGCTATGAATAATTGTGTAAATAATTTAATAAGTGTTCTATGTTGTTAATAAATGATTTTATTTTTAAAGTTAGCAATGGTGCAATTAATGGAGTAGTATTGTGGTAATAAATATTTTTTTACCGAACTCGCACTGAAGATAAAATAATGGTGGGTTTTAATAGCGGCAAACAATGCACTGTGTAACAATGTTCCACGAATATGATACATGGCCATGTTCAAGAGAAGTTAAATTTAATATATGCTTTGCATAATTCTCATATTGATGGTTAAAGCGGTATTAGTAAAAAATCAACGCAAATAAGAATAAAGAAACTCTAATGTTTTATTTTCAGATATGCGGTATTATTAAGTAATCGTCGCAGTAATCAAATCTAATAAAGTAATAAGCTTTATGCTAACTTTTGTGCACCACATCCTGTACATGTTAGTCGTTCATTGTATCATATACGAATATGACATAAATTAGCCTATAACCATGTTTTGCCAAATGTCTTCTGCAATCAATTTATTGATTATTTTACTAATGAAACAATGCTTTACAAAAGCAAGAAGCACTCTTATGATGATTCATGCCACCTGTGTTTCATGTTTCTGAGGTTATTGCACGGCGTAGATAATGTGATTTTAGTGAGCACAAAACTCCTCAAGGGTAATATTTAATAATTTTCTGGGAAAAGCATTTATACTTCAAAGCCAATAACTAGTCATAGCATTATTTTAGCCCCGCTCATCAAAAATAAAATGCTAATCACTCAAGATAACAATGAAGCGATTTGTATTTATTATTGTGCATTTTCGTTTTTTATCGTTTTAATATATATCACAATTATATTTTAAAACCTATTTTTCTTATTTCATCGGAAATATATATGAATAAAATCGTTTCATCCAAAATATATTTTTAGTTTAGGAAAAAAAGGGATCAATAAATGTTTATTATTATTTAGGAAAATTATTAAAAAGACATGAAATACTGTTCGCAATTTTTTTTTCGTCGTAGATGTTTTTGTCTTGATACAAAACCAATTTAACTCTCGGTATCAATTTTTCTCTTTATCGGCTTATTTATAAAATAAATAAAAAATCTTAAAATCAACGAACTTAATATTATAAATCTATTGAATAGATACTCAGAAGTTGCATTCTCTTGTACAATAAGAATGATCGCATCGGTTATTCTTAGAGCTTCTGCGGCATACTTCAAATACTTCCTCGCAAGGCGTAAGGAAAAGAAATATGACGTGGTTGGAGGATGGCCAAGTACGGTATCAGTATACCCATTTGAGATAAGAACGCGATGGCACATATTTTAATATTTATAATAAATTAATACCATATTTTTTTACATAGAATTTAGAGTTAAATAACAGTTTCATTGAAAAATTAATTAAAGAAAATGTTAATAAAAAAAGCAAAATCTGAACGTCAAGCTCATAACGCCATTAGCAATCAATTATAAGGGGACTTCTCAGAAGTGAGAAAGTGGGGTGTGTCATAACCCAATTTTAAAATTTTTATATCAGAAAAGACACAAATGAGACATGGGTATTTGGATCAAAACAATCTGCTTGTTTATTTTTATAAACCATGATTTTTTTAACTTTAACAAGATACGACGATATCTAAAAAACAGGGACTTATTTTCCTTACTACAGTATTGAACAATTTATATAAATTTTGAGTTTATAAAGTAATTTTAATATTTTAAACTTTTATATTGGTTTACCAGTTTTTAAAATATGGTCTTTCAAATTATCTTATGCATTCACTTATTCAGTACTACAATACATTTGACTAATTATTACTTCTACCATAATGAATTTTAAATCATTTATTCCTGTATATTTATGTTCATTGTTAGAGTTATCGTATAGAAATATCTGTAAAAAATTGTTGCAAAACTAAAATCAGAAATTATTTTACTAGTTACATATTTACATAATTTTTCTACATTTTTAATTTATTTCATATTATTCAAACAACATTTATTAGGCTTTTTAAAAACATTTTCCCCTACCCGAATGCCTGTAATTATTATAATTAGTTGCGACCATTTCTGGAGCTGCTAACTGGATGCACATTTGAAAATTTACTTCGGTACTATAAGTTATGCTAATTCATATATCTTATAATATTTACTTTTAAATAGTTTATATTGGACAAGAAACACCTGTTTAATAAATACCTTTTTTCAAAAAATCAAAGTGAATCAATTTTTACATAAAATCTTGTATAGGCAGAACATAAATTCTTTACATAATGCAATGAATTTACTCCTTTCAAAAATGAAAAAATAATGTATTATATTCAAGATGTAATGATTTTAATCTTGAATTGTTCATTTGGCATTTTCCCGGGTGATATCATGTTAAACTATTTTGAAGTGATCAATAAACTTATTATTTCTCGCAATATTAACTTGGTAATTTTCAATACTCACTAGCCGAATACCCGTTGAAAATCAGCGGACTCATAATAAGAACACCCCGATGATTATACATTTTTAAATAATTCGATTTTTACCGTAGGACATTTTACATTGTTCACCCGTGAACAAATTGTTTTCTTCTATCTTACTTGAAATAGAATATTTCTCATTAATTCAGCAAATATTTCAGAATACGTAACGCCTAAAATACAAAATATATCAACACAATAATTGGTTTTCTATTTTCCATCATACAACCTACACTGTTACCAAAATTCAAAATTGTTTAGAACTTCTAAGTTCTTTTTCCAAACAGTCCATATTTCGAACGTTTTAATGTGAAGTATCCTTTCCTCTTCAAATTTAAATTTTACAAGAGTTTATTTTTTTCCAGCGTGTCTTATCGAATTGTACATTCATATGCCAGATTTTATGTTTCTACTTCACTTAAAAGAAGGCGTTCTTCATTTATTCTGTAAATCGAACAATTTGTTCTGTGACACTATTAACAAATATTAGATAAGTGAAATTAAACACCTTTTCTATTCAAACAATCTACTCTTGAACCAAATTTCGTGTCTCTATTTCATCGCGAATTAGGTGTGGCGAACCTCCTGCCCTCTACTGAACATTTATGAAAAATTCGATTTTTTCCTGGAGTTTAATTATACGATTGACTAATGTAGTAAATTTAAAGTGTATATTTCTCTAAAAAGAAGGATTTTTTTCTTTTAATTCAAAAATCGAACATTTTAGTGTAGGGCAACTTTAAAGTAGCAAATATTTGAAAAATGATATTGTCTGCTGACTTCCGTTGGAATACCAATTATTTTTTATCATGTTTGAAAGCTCTATGTCATCATGGAGTATTCGCGTTCTACTATTTAATTTATATTAAATTTTTTTTATCATTTACTTATTGGTATTTAAAAGTTTGTATTTAAAAATTTTTATTTAATTCATATTTTTTATTTATTTACTTATGTATTTTTTGGCATTTAAAGGTATTTAAAATGTATTTGGTATTTAAATTATTTTAATATTTTTTATTATTTACTTATTTATCTATTTCTACCAATTTGGCTTGGAGTACCTCCTTTACAAAACATTTTTGAAAATGTTATTTTTTCTTTGATAGTAAAATAGAGCAGTGCATCAAATTTTAAGTCTCTATCATACTTAAAAGAAGGCGTTTCTCATTTAGGCTGCTAATTGAACATTTTGGAGTGCGGCACCTCTAAGATAGCAAATATTTCATAAATGAAATAGTATATTTTCTTTCTTTCGAACAATCTACTGTTACACCGAATTTGAAGTCTCTATCTCATCGAAGTATGCTTATTTACTTTTTTATTTTCGAACGTCACTTGTGTAACGCTTTGCCTCAACGGAATATTTTTGAAAATTTTGAATTTTCCATGGGGTTTAATCATATTGTTGCTATATCACACTTAAAAGAAGGCGTTTATCATTTATTCATCAAAATCGAATATTTTGATTTGCGAAATGCCTGAAAGAGCAAATATTAGAAACCTGGAATTGCACACCTTTTCTTTTCAAACTATTTACCTATACACCCAATTTGAAGTTTATATTTTATCGCAAATCAAGTTTATCTATCATTTCACTTTTCGAACGTTTTGGTGTTCTTTTTGTTGAGACCCAGACAGTCCGACCTACCAGAAAGGTGTAAGGTAACCGTTTGGACGGCCGGGAAGTGCCACCCAATTTAGACCGGAACCCAGTGGAGGAGGCATCCACAGGGACCGTACCCTCCTTCCCCTACCACCAACCTCTCGGAAGGACTTACGGACCCATATGTTTAACGTGATCGTACTCCGCATGAACACGGCGGCAGTTGTGGCAGCGTGCGAATCCAGCGTGCAAACCACCGGGCTACCACGCCTGAAATGTGCCAACAGCACGCTGTGTTCCCAGATGGTCACTCACCCATGTACTAACCGCGCTCGATGCTGCTTGACTTCGGTGTTCTAACGAGAACCGGTGTTTTCAGCAAGGTAGGGCCGTTGGCGCGAACGTTTTGGTGTCGAAAGCCCTGACCACCCGACTCGTCCGAGGACTTAGAGCAGCTATTTGGATGGCAGGGAACGTTTTGGTGTGAAGAAGTTCTTCCATACAACATTTTCGGAAAATACGATTTTTCTATGGGTTTTTATCAAATGATCAGAAGTTTCAAATTTCAAGTCTATTTATACGGGAAGTACTTAAAGAGGCATACATGACAGATAGCAGCTGCGGGACAGACCAGTGGTTAAAGCACATACGGAGGACCCGAGTCCAATTCCTGGCTCTACCCAAACTGTCTACATAGAGTACAGGTATGTTAAATCTGTAGTTCCGAAAGTCTTTCCGAGATGTTGGTGGCAGGGAAAGCAGGTTACGGCCCTTGTGGATGTTTGCCCCACTGGGCCTCTGTCTATATTGGGTGACACTGTCCCGGGCATTCAAACAGGCACATTGCAACTTCAGGTAGGTCGAACAGTCTGGGTTGAAAGACAGACAGATAAAAGGACACTTGGCAATTAGAGTATATAGATAGCTAACTCCACAATAAGCAATATAGTCCATATACTAAACAATTTTAATAATTCATCGATTTGGCATAATTTTCGTTAATATATATACCTTTTTGGAATTTTGACAATATTTTAGTCAATTTGGAATTCCATAAAAAAGTCGCCAAGTTGGCGATAATTGGCAAAATTAGTAACAAAGTTTGCCATATTTATCAATAAGAGTTATAGAGAGACGGAGAGACTACCTTTTCTTATATACAGTCTAAGACAAAAAAAAAATCGACGTACCAAGAAAGCATTATCTAAATGAGACAAAATTTGTTACGTGTAATGTGGATGTACAGAAAAAGAAATTATTAGAATTTCAGAAAAAGTGAATGATTTATTGCACTGAAAGATCTACACAAAGTGAGCACGTCAATATGGCATTGGTCCACTTCTGATGGAGCAATGCCATATTGACAAGGCCTTGTGACAAGCTGTTTCTCGACGTGGCATTGATACATAAAGTTGCCGGATGGTGTTCTGAGGAATGCCGTGCCAAATGGCCTCCAATTGACGAGCTAATTCGTCTACATTCTGGGATGGTCGCCGGCGACGCCAATTCCCAGCCCAATTGTGCTCAATAGGCGAGATATCTGGGCATCTGGCTGGCCAAGGGAGTATGTAGTAAGCACGCAGACAATTAATAGAGACGTGCCGTGTGTGGCCTGGTGTAATCTTGCTGAAAAGTTAACCCAAGGTGTCGCGATAGGAATGGCAATACAGGGGGTCGTAGAATGTCGGCACCGTACCACTGTGTTGTGATGGTGCCACAGAGGACAAAGGGGTCCGGCTATCAAATGAAATGGCACCTAGACAATGGCACCCTGTTGTCGGGTCGTGTGGCATGTGACAGTAAGAGCAGGATCCTGACGATGTCCGGGCGGTCTCCAGACACGTCTGCGCTGGTCGTCGGGACTCAGTTCGAAAACGCAACTTATCACTGAAGACAATTCGTTCCCAATCTGAACAAGTCCACGTTGATCGGGACGGGCACCATTGCACTCGCTGTTGACGGTGCATACTGGTCAGTGGTAGGCAGCGTAACGGGAGCCGCGAGTATAGTTTCCGCTCCCGTAGTCTTCTATTAATGGACCGGGTGGTCTCTTCCGGTTGTCACACGTTGGATGTTTGATAACGTCGAATCTCTTTCTGCCAAAGCTGCTCTGACAATCGCTCAATCTTCCCTTTCTGTCGTCGCTGTAGGCCGACCGCTGCCCGCTTGCCGCTGAAATCTTCAATTTCCGCCTATTACTGCGAACATCGTCTAATTGCTGCATCGCTCCCATTCACATGCCGAGCGATTCGGCGGTGTGCCCATACAGCTTCATGCAGTCCGATCGCAGCTTCATGCAGTCCGATCTTTTCGTACACACATTGTATAATGCATACGGAGAGTATTGTGACGAAATGCAATTAGTATTTTAACCTTTTGCTAATTGGTGGGACAGCGTTCATCCCAAACGAAGAACCTGTCAAAAAGACAGGAGTTCGGACGACACTGTCTGCAAAGGGGGATCGAACTGTTTGGGATAGGGTATGTCAAATAGATGCCTTTTTAAGAGGGTCTTCGTTTGGGATTGAACGTTGTCCCACCCGTAAGCAAAAGGTTAAAAATGCTTTTGTAATGTCCCCTCTAATTCGATTTTTCAAAATTTGGAGATGACGAAGATGAGGCGGATGAGGAAGATGAGGCGGATCTAATGAGATCCAAATTAACATTTTTCACAGCTAGTGTGAAAGTACTAAATAATTGTTAGACTTTGTGAATATCCTCACGTAGCGCCGCCTCCCCCCCCCTCCCTAATTCGAATGTTAAAATATTAAAATATTATTTAAGCTATTATTCTGTTGATCTGAAAGCTGAAAAGGATCGATTGAGACTAAAAGCAAGATTCTATCTAGAGTAGAACTCATTCCAGTAGAGTAGCAAAGTTTGATATTTAAGCAAAGTGATTTAGAGCTTTTACTCCTGTACTTCTCCCTTCCCCCTCCAATTTTAATTTTTGAATTATTAGATTGTGGTTCGATCATTTTGAAAGTGATTTAAGTGATTTGATTATATCTTCGCACTGTCACACCTGAGTCGATATTTTAGATTTCTTATCAGGACTGGAAGCTGAGACGGATCGAATGGCAATCAGAACCAAGATTTTAGCGATAGGGTAAGTGTTCGATAATTTTTATGAATTACCCCTCTCAGTCAGTTTATCAGTTCAGTGCATATTATTTATCTATTATGCCGAGATCAGAAGCCGACCCAATGGGTTTGCGGCTATATAAACCTAAATCGGCTGATACAACTAGAGTTTGGACCACCGGCGGTGAATGCGCGACGCAGACAACGGTAGACAGCGATAGTTGTGGAATGTAATATTTGCATTTATATTAAAAATTAAAGATCAAATTCTGCATTGTGGTTTCGTATCCATGCTGGAGGCTTCGATACGTACATGTATCTAACCCTTTGTAAAGGAATTCTCCTAGGAAGTCCAATTACTACTTACCATAGTGTAAAACCAACAAAGTACAAATGTGACACTCCATATTCATTTACGTTATGTATACAAGTACTTGGTGCGTAATGGTGATTAAGCCATTGACTATTTTGTTTGTTGAAGATGAAAGTATTGTAGAGGATAAATGAGCAGTTTCTAGAGGTCTGATGTATCAGTGAAGGTAAGGGATGAAGAAATGTCTTTGAGACTTGGTTGAAGTTTAGATGCAAAATGTGACGTCGATGTTCTTCGGGCTAATTGAGGTTCCTCTCAATTAGGCTTCATTCAACGTGCCTATTATATGTATACTTATTGTATAACTATAATGCATGGAATATTGTTTGCAACTTTTTTTTTTGTTTGAGAATGTTTGTTTTGGTACAAAGCCAGTTCAACTTCAGGTACTAGTATAAGATTTTCCATATATCTGCTAAACAATCTGAATCCTTAAATTAGTGGCACTTAATATTCTAAACTCTTTTGAATAAATACACGAAAGTTGCTTCCCCTGTGGAATAGATCTTACCGGTATTTCTCAGAGTATCTGTGGCATACTTCGAATTTTTTCTCGCAAGACGTGCTGAAAAGAAATAGAATGTGGTTGGGAAATAGCCAAGTAAGGTATCAGGATATCCAATTGAGAAAAATCACAACGGTGTACATTTTATATCCATATAATATACATACCAGAATTTGTTTCATATAAAATTTATAATAAAATAATAATTTCAGAAATATATGATTAATTTAGCTAAATGCAAACCAAATTTAAACATATCGCTTTTAACGAATACAATTAAATATTTCTAAGTGTGCTAACCTAAATGAAAATTGTATAGTAAAAGATACGGATAAGACATGGTACTTGAACAGAAACAGTGTGTTTGTCTATATTTAAGAACCTTTTGAACTTTAGAAACATATGAAGTTATCTTACCAAATACTGATATATCTTTATTTTCCCTCCAACGGTTATTAACGTAATCTTTAAATAATGCGTCGTTTAGAGCGCACTATAACATTTTGAATGTAAATCACTGTAATATTTTTAATGAATTTGTCTACGAGTTTAGAAAAAAAATTCTGGTGTGTGGACGAACTCTACTCTCTCATACCAGAATTTATTTTTAAGTAGCTTCTAATTTTTTTTATTTTTATTTAATTTTTATTTTTTTTATAAATCTTGCAAAAATATTTGCTTTAAAATCTGTATCGTTTGTCCAAATAATTCCACTTATAGCATGCTACCCACTATTTTAATAGGTTTTTGATTGATACCCAGTTTGACAATGTACCTTCACGGGAAGGGGAAGGGGTCACTTGACGGTCCAGAGGACTAATGACGTCGCGAACACAAAAATTGTATTGAATCTATTTTTCACTACAATAAGTAAAACTATTAAGTTTCGTGTTCATTGAACCATAAATAACCCCTTTTATACATAATTATGTTTCCCCTTATTGCCTTGTCAAGAAAATATAAAATTTCAAATAAGATTTGAAATTTACGCTTCAAATTAAAAAAAGTATATCTAGTTCTAGTTTAAAGTTTATAAGCCCGATATAAAGTTTTGTAGGAATTCATTAATATTGTGACAGCTATCGATGTACACAGGAAAGCGATCACAGACAAACAGACATGCATCACTCTAAAAATAGACAAAACGTGTTCAGGAAGTCCTATAACATATGTTGGCATCAAAATCTCGAAATAGAAAATTTTCATGAAGACAATTACTTTATGCTGTATTCTTAGTAAGATAATACTGTGTTCTTAGTAGTAGAATAAAAATAGTCCTTTTAAAATATCCACTACAAGCATTTGCTATATTTATCTACCACAATATGTTTCAAAGCATTTATTTTAGAATTTAATTACTTCATCATTTGGAAGGAAATATGCAAATGTAAAATTATCTTATTGAGTATGAAATTGTAATTTTTCCGTTTCTGTAGGGGACATACTCTTATAAATAGGAAATACATTTTGGGCTCACTATATCCTAAAATTCTTTACATTCTGAACCATCCTCCAACTATCGAAATACCCTTATTTAATACACTTTTAGGGGTGGCTTAATAAAATTAGGCACCACTGTCTAAAATTAATTTAGATTTTCTGGTACCTTATGATTTTTGAGACCTTGATCCTCTAGATATCATTTGAAATCTCAAAACAAAAACTGATATCGAATTGAAAATGCAGTAAATACATAAAAAGCAGTAGAAACATTTCAAACGTAGGAATGGAAAATTAGTGCGTAGAATTGACTAGTACTTTTATTAAAAAAAATAAGTAATTTAAACTAATTCCCGTTTTTATTGTTTTATTTTGCAAACGGTTGTCATTTTTATTTTAAATATAGAGTAAATTTAGCTGACAAATAAATGATACGAGACTGAAAAGCTTAAGATTTTGGGTGAATGATGGAAAATATCATCCACATGGAAATGTATCATCCTATCTGGGTACAAACATTTTATTCCTTGTTTAGTAAAATAAATTTCACATATATTGCACAAGTTTCATTATCACAAGTACAAAGCAACAGTTTCATGCAGAAAAGAAAGTCGACATTTTTTAATAGAAACTACTTCGGCTGCCAGCGCCATCTCTTGTTGATTATCATTACTGATTTTCATTTAACTTGGAAAAGTCAAATTGACAGAATTCTATATATGTAACGAAGAATTATGGCAAACTGCAATTTAAATTAAGATTACTAGGTGCACTTCTTTTGGTAGGAGGATCGTACAGTTGAAGGCACGTGTCCTACATTTGTGTTTGAATTCCCCACATTTTAGATTGTGATGATAAAAATAAAAATGTGATATATATGCAATTCAAAATTTTACAGATATACCCCAGATTGCTAAAAATATTTTACGTTTGCTGTCAGATGGCAGATAAGCACAGTATTTATAACAAAGGAACACCTTAAAATATTGAAATTACATACAAAATTGCATCATATATTGAAAGTATACAGCTCCATCATATATAGCTTCATCATATTTTGTAGAAAAACATTTTTTTCAAAATGAGCAACCGATGGTCTTAAGATAGGATGTTCTGAAATACTAATTGATGTAGAACTATTCATGACTGTACATTTCCAAGAAAATGTTTATCTGTTTTTTGAAAACATAAAAATGGATGTAAGCTTATGCCAAAAGTACTCAAGAATATAAATTTTAACACCAATCTGCCATTTAAACACATTTATGATTAGTATGTTGTATTACATTTGCAGAATCAGTATCTAGTTTTCATAAATACATATAAATGTTTATTAAAGTATAATATCGTCAAAGGCGGAGCTTGATTTGGTTGAACCTCCCACGCTACTTGAACTTTTGAGGTCTCTTCCCCCTCTTACAACTTAGCCCTTATTGTGTTATCATGCTACTTCAGTGTCAATAAACTCACATTTTCATATGCATGGGTTTTCATTACTTATTTAATCTATAATAGTAATAATAATAAGTATTTGTATATTTGTTTGTCTAATTGTTTTTCCGTGATGTCGTACGATATTCACCGCACATACAAATCTGAAGTTTTTCATACTGTAGCTTATGCGCCTGGAAAGCCAACAAAATTAAAATATGGGCAAATTAAAATAATTAAAATATGAACATTGGACTATTTTGCCGCCCAATGAATCTAATACTATTTCTACTGGAGTGCAAAATTTACGTAAAAGCAAAATAAATTGCAATTCGAAAAATTTTTACTACTTAAACTTAAGTTAAAGGAGATTCGTAAGCCAAAGCAAATATTAAAGTAATCATCCTCTCCCCTTTCTCCTTAAAAAGTACCACTTGTGAAAAAATATAAAAACGCGTATTATTCAATTAAAGAATGCAGAACAAGCATCATCTATTATATAAATTACTTACGCCTTTAAATTTATTTTTTTAAATATAATCTATTTTAAAATATTTTTAGTTAACGGAAAAAAGAGAAATGTTAGGTTCAAATACCTGAGGTGTAAGTTTTCACTTGATATTCTCATACATTTTTATTCTATACTATTGTTAAGACTTATGTATCCTCCAGAGATAGAAGGAGTTTTCATTTCTGGTTAATTAAACGGTTTATGAAAAGCACTCATAACCATGAACACGAAAAATAGAGAGCTAGTAACTCTCTATCTATCTTACAAATTTACAAAGTAATTGTCAAGAACCATAAAATAGCCATAAAATGCTTAACTCATTCACGAAACGGACGATTATATTCTCAAGACACTGACGTATTCATAATTCACTTGACTCGAATTACAACTCCTCTAGCTGAGCCATGATCCGCTTATAAACCCTTTGTGAAAATCTTTTAAGAAATGGACGTAACTTATAAGACTCGTAACCAAACTAGAAAATTCGAGCAGTTTTCAAAACTCACCAAAAGCTGCAAAGTTGGCAAAATTTACCAAATTTGTCGCTACGCCAGTCATGTAACCCAGACATTCAAATAATAACAAGGGTTGCCTGTAAATGCTGTTTTTTCTTAGGGGATAAGCAATGTGTCGTGAAAACATTTTAGGTATTTGCGACAGTATTTTACTCTATTAATATCAGAATCATTATCATATTGAAGAAATATATATATATTTATTAGATTTCATGTCCAAGTGTCCAAGTTCGTTTTTCAAATATTTATTAAAAAGTTTTAAGTTGTTTTTTTTTTAATTTGGTAATAGCATGGTGGCATCGATGGACGTTCTGACCCATTTGTGTCAATATGAACTATACTATAAACTCTTTTGACATCATTAATATTCATAGCGTATATTAAATACACAGGCAGACGGACATCTTTCCAGAAGTGTGCAAAAGGGGTCGAGGAGGACTTATCCATCTAAATATGGAATTAGAATTTTTTTTTGGCAAGCAAAACATTTTTTATACCGGATACTTAAGAAAGTCCTTTAAGGCCTCATTAACATTGTAAGTAAATGTCCAAGAGTATACATGTGCAGAGTCCACATCGACGGTAAGAGCTTGCAATTTTGTCCCAATAGCTCAACTGTAGAGCGTCGGCAGGCCAGTTCAGACATCCAGGGTTCGACTCTCGGTTGGGGCAGAAAAGTTCTTTACATATGCTAGGTCTATCGATATTAAAGTAGCCATGCTGTAAGGAAAACTTGTATATAAACTCAACGTACATAAGCACAATAAACAATGTACATACGCACAAATAACAAAATAATATCACAATAGCAAATATATTTTGTTATTTATGCTTATATATACCTTGTTCAAGTTTATCTTATATTTTGCATAAAGTGTATTTTAGTCATTGACCATGCTAGATCGAAAGGAAAATGGGGTTGCAGCATCCCTAGCGGAATATGTAAAAAATTAGGAAAAGATCTCGACAACCAAGCGAGATAGACGAAAAAAACAAAGTTGCCGAGTGTGGTCTATTGAGTAGGAATTGACGCTGAAACTGAGACTGAAGTTATTTATATGACATAATAGGGTTATTGCAGACTGACTGTCATATTCAGGAATGGTACAATAAACATCATCTGCATGCCCAGAAATCGAGTGTACAGCCTGTTTAAGATACGCTGCGTTGGAGATAATGCACATTTGATTTTCAGAAAGAGCATTATTGCATACTTTGACAAACGTTGCATGCGTTTTGATGTTAGAAACCCCAACAATTCAACTATTAGACAGGTATTTATTGTCTTCCCTATACATGTTTTGTTCGTCACTGTTGATTCACTTTCACTAAGCAATATTCTACAACTTTGTAATTGAAATTTTTCGTCCATCTTGCTTTGTTGCCGAGTAAGTTATCTTAAAAGCTCTTCTGGGAAAATTGTATAATAATATGAGAAAGTAAAAAATTATAACTTGACTCCAAAAACAAAAAATAAAAATCAAATACACCAAAAATCTCACTATGTATCGCTATATGTTCGCCTACTTCATCTTTGGGAAATGCACCCCTTACACACATAAAACATTCCTGCCCGTATTTACGTAGTTGCACCTAACTATTTTTGATCGATTGCAGCGATAAAAATTTGCAAGGGATTCAATTTTACGTAAACATACACAAATTCACATCACTTCAAAGCTGAAAACGAATCTTGGGACAACTTGGAATTTTAAATTTAATCTCAGAAATGTTCTTGGTATAAGGAACATTACAACTCTTCAAACAAAAGATATTTTCAGAATAATCATTCTTTTTATGGAAATTTCATTTTTCATCTACCACTTTTTAATGCATTATTTTATTGCGTTGTGCCTAAATTCTTTTAATCACAAGCAGTTGGCTCAGCTATATTTCGTTAATACGCTAACGCATAATCCTTAATCTTGTAAATATTTTTACAACTTATGTTCAGTGGAGGAAAAGGAGAATCGAAAAATTATCTTGAAAGAACAACTTGGAGATATTTCACCAAATTTGTTTTCGAGATCAAGCGACTCGGAAATTAAAATAATAATGGTTGCTTTTAAATGTCGTTTTCCCACGGAGATAGGCAATATGCCGTAAAGGTAATTTAAGTATTCCCCAACAATATGTTTATAACCTGATCGAATTTCTGCCATCATCTAAATCTCATTTTAAGGCTGTCATTTCTCTTCGTTAAAAATTGCGTGTAAAAAAAAGTTATTGTTGGAGTCATGATTATACTTTTGAATTTTTATGGATGTACACTCTCAGATTATTTTCAGACATATCGGGCTTCCCTGAATAAAAGTAACATTTCTAACATTTCGACAACCATGGCTGAAAACTACTACACAATGGACTTGCAACATACAAGGTTGTATACTACACCTTCGTATATACTGAAAAGGTTTTTTTCAATTTTCGAATAAAAGTGAAGAATCTCAACCACAGAGAAAATTGTCGTTCTATAAATGATCTCATTCGCTTTTAAATGAAAAGAAACATAAAATGACTTTTTTCTTAAAAATTTTGAAAAATATTTTTTTGCTTTTATAATAATTATTTTTTTGAAAATTTGCATGTAACACCATTCAGGACTGTAATAATTTTTATAAATAATTTCCTCTTTCATAATTTTGTAAATGTTCGAAAGAGAACGTTTGAGATTTTCAGGTCTTTCCCCTGACATAACATATTTAAATATCGATAAGCCTCTTAAATTTACTGTTTGCAATAATCGTACCAAATTACAAGTGATTATTCCAATTTATTGGAGAGTTATTGCTTCCATAGACTCGTAGACACATACAGACAGACATCATTTAAAAAAATGGTTGTTTCATATTTAAAAATGTTCTAAACGAGCGGATTCATTAAAATACAAGATTTTAATTTTTTCATTCCATAACACACACACACACACATATATCACTTCAAACACGTTCGATTCGAGTTCAGGGATGCTTGAAACGCGCTTTTAGGCCATAAACGCGAATTCAAATTTTCTATCTCGTCATAATGCTTTGCCTTATACAATATACTATACATGAAGGGAAGGTACTAATACAAAATTACTTTTGAATTTTGCAACTATGTGCCGCAAATTCAATATCTCGGCATATTTACTTACTTTTTGTAATCTGTGCAGTTCTGATAATAATTACGCGAGTAAGGATAAATGGGGAATATTTTTCATTTTATTTTGCTGATCATTGGGGGATGATTTTAAAAGGATTAATTTTATACGATATTCCCGTGCTCGGAGCGGGGTCCGCTAGAGAGAGGATTTTTTAATTTAGATGTCGCCGTCACGTAGGTTATAACTTTGTGTAAATCCAAGTTTTTTCGGAGAAACTGCACACACAATTTCCCCAATTAAACCATTTAATGATAACAAATGCATTTCACAACAAAACAAATTTTACGAGTCATCAAATAGATAGACATAATACGCATCAGATAGATAAACATGGAATTTTCCCCTTTTATATTAGGATATATCATGTGATAGATTCTTTTTAACCCATAAGCAGGAATCTCTCTAATTCTCCGCACATATCCTTAGTACAGCCTGTTTACTGAGGAAACAATACAGTAGCAAAAGTCATTTCGATTCTTGGCAGATGCTACCCCTCAGATCAATAACGGAATAGTTTTACTTCCAAAAGATCGTTCTGTAATCCTCTAAGATAAGTGAAGAAATGGCTTTTTACAAAAACAGGTTATACTCATTTCTCTCATAGAAAGTATTTTTACGAATATATAAATTCTCTTCAGGGCCTTTTGCGTATCACCAAGGAAAAAGAACACTTACAGGCAATAATTGTAAACATTTAAAGGTCCGAGTCGCATGACATTGGCGACCCATTTGGCACAATATAACCAACTGGGCGGCTGTGTGAGATTTTTGGAAAGTGCTCGAATTTTCTATATTGAATAAGAATATCTTAAGT
Source organism: Amaurobius ferox (assembly GCA_951213105.1). NCBI lineage: Eukaryota > Metazoa > Arthropoda > Arachnida > Araneae > Amaurobiidae > Amaurobius > Amaurobius ferox. Next base: position 135,032,381 of record OX578146.1, on the reverse strand, counting down.
TGTCATTTCTCTAGGCATTTCTAGACCACAGCCCAGTGGTTAGCGCGCGGGGATTGCACTCGGACGATCCGAGTTCAATTCCCGCCTCTGCTCAAACTGTCACCGTGTTCACGCGGAGTACGATCACAAGCAGAATGTGGGTCCGCAAGTCTTTCCGAGAAGTTGGCGCTCGGGGAAGGAGGATACGGTCCCTATGGATCTCCCCCCACTAGAGTTACGATCTAAATTGGGTGGTATTTCCCGGGCGTCCATACTGTTATCCGAAGGTGTACTTCGGTTAGTTAGAACGGTCTGGGTCGAAGAAAGAAAGACCACAGAGTAGGTCATCCTGCAGATAGATGTTGTCATTGACGTGATACGATAAAAGTGAATCGCAACAGATTTTTTAAAACCAAAGTCTATCGATGAAAAAAAACACAACTAAAAAGGGCATAAACTGCTTTTGAAAACTGTTATGAAAACCGGCATCTATGCAAAGCATCGTTTTGTCCCTCACACCTGTTGCTTTATGTGAAAAAAATGGGCAATTTAACGGTTTTGTATGTGGTACTTCGCAAAGCCGCTTACAAGCAGAATTATTTTCAAAACATATCTTATAGTATAGTTGAAATAACAGGAATGTGTTCCTTGGGAAAAGGACAAGATAAGTAAAATGAAGTAAAATGCTTTAAGAGTGACACAACTCAAATTGGAAATCGTCCTCAAGATGAAGTAAACTACTTGTATGTTTATAAATTGTGAAATTTTATTAAAAATTCTGGATCATTAATTTATATCTGAAATATTAAGATTATTGGATACACTATCGAATTGTCATTTGGTCACCCTTATAATATATAACTCAAGAAAAAAAATCCCATCAAAAATGCAAAATATATTCATACTTTGAACCGCTACTTTGATCTTTTGAATTGTAATACTTTTAATTTTGTTTGACAGAAAAATAAATATATATTTTAAATTGCAATACTTTTGGACCAATTGCTAGTACATGGAAACAAACTTACCTTCTAGTTGATACTTTTAAAACAATGTATAACCATTATTAACAATGTTACTTGTAGGTAATACCTGATTACCGTTTTAATTAATACTAGGGGGCTCTGTCCCCTGTTTCCTATGCTTCGCAACCTCCATTCGGGAGGTTTCGCCTCCTCCTCGCAGCGCTTGCTTCATACCTACCTCTCCTAAAACTTCTGCTTTCAAAAATCTATTTTTCTATCCCTACCTATTTTTGACAGGAGGTAAAAGCAGGGATTTTTCTTAGTCCAGGGAATCCTGAAACTGAATTTCTTGTTCCTGAGCTCGCTACGTGAAATAGTTTATGCTAAACTAAAGTTTAAATCAATAAACGGTTTATTTTATCGTATTACCCTATTATTTTTCTACAAATGTACCAAATTTCATATTTTTATATACTAGAGTTTTTGCGGTACGAGGCTTGGAAATTGTCAAACATACCGATACGAAAACAAAAATTCATTTCAGAAGATCATAAAAGTAAAATATCTGAAAAATTACATCGACATTTAAAAAAAGGGGCTCCGTCCTGCAAAAATTAATGTTATTTCTATTGTTACTCTCTCTAGGACGAAACCTCGCAGCTCAAATATTTTGCTTTTGACTGTGACATTACATATTTCTTAAACTACAATACATATAAAAAAAATCTGATGTGGGCAACACATGACTTTCCTTATATAATGCAATGAATTTACTACATTTACAAATAAAATAAATGTTATTCTTATCGTAGATACTTATATTATTTCAAAGATATTGAATTTTCTTCAATGAGTCGTCATTTTCATTGATTTAGCGTCATTTTTATCCATTTGGCGAGATTTTTGTGAATTTAGCAACAATTAAAAATGTCGCCAAGTTGACAGCATTCCGCCAAATTCATCGCCAAAATCTCGCCAAGCGTTATGGACGGAGAAATAAGTTATTCTTACAGCAGATAAATGACTATTGGCGTTCAAATAAAAAATATTACTCAAAGTATATTTTTTCCTGAATGGAACGATCTAGTTCAACGAGAATGATGTCATCAAATTTATCGCATGGTATTATATATGAAAAGTGCACATATTTTTCAATAGGAAATATTTTTTTTTATTTTATATGACTTTTTGATACTTTTTTTTAAAAATGTGCAATATCTCGAGAACAGTTCATGTTATCGTTCTAAAATTTATGTCAATCGTTTTCTAATGACAAGTTACATAAGAAATGTCCATTTGCGTAACTTTATTAGCGGTTTTGATTTTTTGACAATTTTTTCAAAATTTCACTCGAAAATTTAGGGGGGTTCTGAATATTCGATTGCGTATAAAAACAATAGGCTTCCAGTGTTTGCGGATTGTGATTTTTGTAGCAAATTTCGTTCGAATCGGTGAATTTATTCGTCAGTTATCGTCTCTACAGGCTCACTGACACAGACATTCACACACACACGCGCAGACATCACTTCAAAAATATTTGATTCGTGATCAGGGATGCTTGAAACGTGCTCTCCCGTCAAAAACTCGAATTCGAATTTTCGACCCCGTCACAATACTTTCCTTATACATTATGTATATAAGGAAAGTAAAAAACGGTTTAATTCAACGTATTCCCCAAAGCCTTTTTCTACAAGTGTAGCAAATTTAATATTTTTATATGGAATAGATTTTGCGGGGCGAAGCAAAGAATCTCGAGAAACGATAAATTTATCAAACAGCGATGGCGGAGGCAGATTCAGATACATTTTGTTAATATAGAGAAATAACGATGAAAGTAGGATACAACTGACAAAATAAGTAGATACGTAGCACACTTTTGCGAATTAATACGGTAGTGTTTACCTAATAAACCTACAGTGGTAATGGATAAATCACCTTGTTATTTTTCAGGCAAGTATGTAATATGTGGTAAATAAGAACAAATTGGTTACTTTTGTTCAATAATGTAGTGAAGTATACAAGTTTAAAAATGGATTTGTCAGTTTAAAAATAATTGATCCTATAAAAACAGCAGAAACTTACTTGTTAATCCTAGATAGCAAAATATTCCTTTAAAATCCTCCGAACTCCAACTTCATATGAGTAAATACAACTTTCTGAATAACAAACCTTTATATGACATTTCAAAGTCTTAATCCTATGCTAGAAATGGACTTTTCAACATTTAGTGTATGAAGTAACAAATTTGCAACTTTGATCTGAGTTGGCACTGAATAAGCTAATCGCTGATATTACATCCAAAGTTTACTGCAAAAATATATTTCAATCACAATTTTTCTCTTTTAGCCAAGTTGATTGTGACAAAATGAAATACTAATCAGAAATGACTTTGAGGCGATCCAGTGGTCGAGCGGTTATGGGCACGCGTTTCCATCTGATCGCTGGATAGCCGGGTTGTGGGTTCGAATCCTTCCAGCGGGCATGGATGCTGTGTTGTCGAGGCAAAGTCAGACTTCCGCCCTTGAGAAACCTTAATAAAAGTGAAGCTGCAAATCTCTCTTCCCTTCGCCATGGGACCAAGGGTCTAGTGGACGTGGTGCATAGGCGCTCCTTCACCACGGGGGATTAGTAACAACAACAGAAATAACTTGGACAAGTAATAATTAGTTTAGAATATAATTTGTTTAGTCAAGGTTGGTGTGACCATAATTTTGCTCAATTCGTTTCATTTCAACGGAATTCACCAAAAATTCCTTAATTATTTTTGCTACGATGTGGTTGGTCATCAGATCTTGGGGAATTTTTGATGGCGTTTCAAATCTCTGAGGCTCTAACTATCTACGTTCCACTAATCGTAGCGATATAAGATTTTAGCATATATTTGTTTTGGGGGGGGGGGGGGTATTTTAATTCATGAGATTTTCAACCGTATTGAGTCAGTCTGTCTTGAGTTCACCACAAGCTCTTTTAGTTGGGTGACAATTTGTTTACAACAATAGTGATACGAATAAATATTATTGTAAGATAGTTTTAAAAAGTTCAATATTTAGCCTTATATATATATATATATATATATATATATATATATATTTTATATATATATATATATATATATATATATATATATATATATATATATTATATATATATATATAAGGAAAATTTCTAACATGTGACAGTAATAGTTAATCTGAATACTGGACTCATATTTATACATATAAGTTACGTGAAAGTATTAAAAGGGTGTACTTTAAAAAAAAAACGTTTTTTGCTTTTTATTAACACTTTACAACAAAGTTGAAAAGTGTTTATGACTTTGTTCATTCTGTCTGTCTGTCTATCTGTCTGTCTGTCCGTTAGCACGGTCTGTAGGACCTATGGGAATATAAATGAATAATATCACCCAATTAGTTTTGGATTGAACCCGGGTTAAAAAAATGAAATACATTGAGCCCTAAGGGACCTAATTTTTCAAACATTTTTTAAGCGGATTTAAAATTCACAAATTGCTTCGAAAATTTTAGATAATAGTCAAATTGTTCTATAAAATATATAAAAAAAAATCAGCGAAATATATTCAGTAGTTTTTAAAATAAAAATTAAAATAATAATTACACATCTTACATGAACCGATCAAGTGACCATGATATGAAACGATCACATGACCCACTTCCAAATGATATATGGCATCCATCTTGTTTCAAAATCGTGATTTTTTTAAGTTCTTTTTAATTCATATTGAGTGTTGTATCCGTCCAAAAACTACTTTATTTCTGCTTAAATTCTGTGCATCTAGATACTAAAACAACACATTTCTCATTCAAATTTGATTATTTCTACAACTAAGCCTATTTTTCACCTATGTAAAATGTAAACAGCAAAATATGTAGAATGAGTTGTATTAGAATTACTGTATTTCTTTAACACAAAATAATTCAGTCCATGGAGTCTGCATGGCTGATATGAATGAAATATTAATTGATTTTATAAACAGAAGGACGATATTTTTCGATGAAGTTTTAAGCATAAAGTTTATGAATTGTAGCTCCATGGTCTTAATTTTTAAATAAAATAAATTATTATAGTATTGTGATGAATGAAATGGAGAAAGTTATGAATGAAATCCTGCTTTTATAGAGAGATCCAGGCGTGTTATTTTTTCTATGACGTCATTTGAATTTATTTCAGTTGTTTTCGATGAAGTTTCCAAATATAATAAATTATCTTAGTATTATGATAGTTTTAAAAATATTACCGTGGAATGTATTGCATTTTAGAGATATTTAAACCAGGCAATTTATATTTCAATGCCGTCATTTGAATGAAGTTCATTTTTTTCAATGAAGGTTTAAGTTTTCAAATATAATAAATCAATGTAGTATTGTGATAAGTTTTAAAATATTACCGAGGAATGTATTGCATTTTCGACTTTATTAAATAAAATTGCATTGAAGTTGGAAAGTGTTTCATAATCAATGCTTTAAGCATGATTGATCTTTCTTGTTTTTTATCCTGAAAAAATATAATTTTTGCCTAAGAAACCAGTGCCGTATTAAATGATATCGTTTATCAATGAATAGCTGTTCTTAACGCATGTGTACTTTTAAGTTTAATTTTTAACTGTTTAAGCGTAATATTTTATGTCACTTAATGTGGCAAATAGAAATTTCCGATCGGAATGGTCAATGACTATTAGTTTCTACCATGTGTGTTCGGAACTACTAATAGTAGCTCGGATTTTCTTATTCAGAAGATGGTCATTACAGCCAAAGATGTTACATACATTGCAATAAGACTCACAATTCTGTCATTAGTCACTAGGATTAGCTTCTGAGACCTTCTTTAAAGCTTTTCGTTTACACGTTCTGCGTTGATCGCTAGAGGACGCATATACGGTCCCCGTACAAATACAATTCCAAATGAGTAAAATGTGTCCCATACGCTAATAAGGCGATGTACAAAATTTCAGCATTTTATCATAAAAAGTCCCAGAGATATGTTTAAACAAAGTTGATGAGGGATTAATCACAAATTAAAATGTAAATGTTTACAGCAAGAGTGCAAATGATGCAACGCAGAAATGCATCATAGGTAAATAATATCTGCCTATTATCTTTAATGGATCTTTGGCATGGATGGAAAACATTTTGAACAAGTTTTGTAATCTTTGTGTAAAGCCATTATTTCTACACAGTGTAGATACTTTTGTACCAATAAATAGCAAAATTATTATTTATTTATGTAATCATTGTTTTCTTTCGTAATTTGTGTATGACCCCTGAAACGCGATCTGTCGACATGATTTTTCCCCTCTGAGAATCCATTTCTTTGCATCTAAAGGTGGTTTAAGTCAGCAATTTTGTCATTTCATATCTCTGGAACTTTTTGTGATAAAATGCTGGAATTTTGTACATCACCTTTCTAATGTATGGGACACATTTTACTCATTGGGACTGTTTCTGTACGGGGACCGTATAAAAATTTAAATTTTGTACTTCTTAAATGTTTAAATTCTTCTCAATGTTTTTGGGATACCCTGTATATATATATATATATATATATATATATATATATATATATATATATATATATACACGTATATATAAAGAAACATACAACATATATACCGGATACAATGGCAAGGGTTAACGAACGCGAGTATAATTACTTAATTACTAATCATTTACTTTTAAGTATTATCAGTATATCAACCGTAGTTAGTAGAAGGCGCTAGTATAACGAAACTATAAACGCTATTGTACTTTGGGTAATATATATATATATATATATATATATATATATAAATGAAAGATTTTAATCGAAAACTATGCATAGACTACTGTATGTACAAAAAAACCCATCTCTAGCATATCTGTTACAAATGAGTAACTATAGACCAAGACTAAGGATAAAAATAGAAGGTGACATATCACTTCAACGGAAAGGGGGATGAGAAGAATATTAGGATACAAAAATCACAATTAAAAAGTATATATACATATAGATAAAATTGGAAAAGTAAACACGACAAAGATGAGAAAAGGCAATAATAATTAGCTCAAGATAAAAGATTAAGACATAGAGAACAATCAATTGAAACTACACAAAAAATGGCGGTTAGTTCGAAATTGCATTCTCATCAGGACAGCCATACAATTCGAATTAAAACCGATAGAATAGCCAGTTTCTGACAAGGGTGATAGTATTTAACTATAGACACCATTGGAACTGTCTACTGGAAGGAGAAAAATAAATCAATTGAATTACAAATCAGAAAAATAATACCTCCTCGAACGGAAATATTAAGTTATTACTATATATATATATATAATTATTTTCCAGAAAATTTCCGTATGCGATTTTCACTGAATTGTTCGATATGAGAACTAAACTTATTTTAAACACACGAAAATCTATGTGTTTGTGATATTTTATGCCTGATGTGAAGTGTGAAATCTGTAACTCAAGAATATACAGGTAATGAAGATTGTTGTATAGATAAGATAAATTAGGGCGTGGAATTTGAATAGTTAGATCATGAATTATTGGAACTTAAATTTTGCCTCATTATTTACTATGGAGAATCAATAATAGTTCAAAGGGGCAATCGCAATTGTTCTGTATGCGAAAATGACTATAGGCATTAAAATTGCAATTGCAATATCAAATCAACTGAAACGTCTAATGTATCGGTGTGATTGACATACCAACAACCTAAAAGAGAAATGTTGAAATATATATTTTTTAATTTATACAATAAGAAAACGTCTTACCTTTGTTTGTATATCTGTCCGTATGTCACGGTTGGCAATACATTTAGCGATACCTTGACAATCTGCGTAACACATTTAGATAACGAATTAACCAAGTTAACGATAGTTCAATTTTCCTAAAAAATTGAATATAATTTCTTTGATAATCTCCGTCAATTCGTACGAATTAATTTAGTATTATTGATTCAAAACAAAATACACAGAGTTTCACTGTTAGTTGTGCAGGTACGTCCAGTTATGGGGATCTGGGGGTCTAATAGTAATTATGTTTGGTAAGGAGTTTTTTAAAGTAATTATAGTGGTGCTCGAAAGAGGTGTGTCCGAAGACTATAGAAGCACAAGTGATCCAAACTTGCGTACAGCAGAAAATCCTATACATAGCTTTATACGACCACTCATATGATGAGCTTAATATCTTGTTTAAGATAAGAACTCACTAAGGAATCTACTAAGGAAATTATTTATTTTATTTCCATCCTCATTACAATAGCAGTTGACCCAAATAATGTGGTTTATCAGCCTGGGAATTTTCAGTAGACATTCAAAGGTCAAATATTTTTCTTTCCGTAAGAACTGCATTATTTATTGTAAGATCTAATTCTTGTTTGTAGTTTACTCACGGTCCCCCATAAAAGCTTGAAAACTAAAAGAACAAAAACCTTGGGGTGGTCGGATTAGTTTTTCGAATAGCTCAGGCGTTTTAATTCTTTCGTAATCGAATCCGTTCCGGGGCAAGATGTTTATCTGGCGATGGTGCATTTCGAAATTCAAGATCGATCAACCGTTTAGAACTGAAATAGAATTCTCGCTTTTCTATCTGATTTTTTACATGATTCAGCGATAGAGATATAAAAGAAACTATATAGGAAATTGCCAGATAATGTTCCACGCACGTTTCCTATTTTCTCAAAAGAATCATTTTCTTAAGGAAGTTAAGAAATCTAAACTTTATTTGCTCAAATTTTGCAAATTCTGGTAAATTTAGCACTTTCGAGAAGAGTTGATTTATCGGACATGTGCCAAACGCGTTCATTTATCTAAGGGGTGAGATGTAGCTTCATGATAAGTTTTTCTAATCAAACCTGAGCTGTTCACTTTATATATGTGGCAGGATGTACCACATTCAAGTTAGCAACGAGTAAAAAAGCCCATATTCACAACTTAGACTCTTCGTGACTAAATAGTTAATAATTCCACTAAACCAGTCTAGCATTAATAATACGATCGTAATTTGATTGAAACCGCTTACTCTAACAACCGACTCGTACAAGACGTAATTTCGAGGTGTTCCCATGTCCGGCGTCTTTCACTGGTAATATGCTGTTACTAATTCTCACTTGTCTGAAACTATCCAGAGTAAGTCCATAAGACAACAGTCCTTGGCAAATGGAGAAACACTGCAGCTCCTATTGGTTCACTTCATGGTAAAAGTCTAATTTTTGCCAAATGCCACCCTAATTTAGACTGGAAATCAATAGGAGTAGCAACTACAGGGACCATACCCATTTTACTCTGATCCTTCACTTTCCTGAGGACACTTTCACCAGTAGAAAAATGTGTATTTCTACTTAAAATACAAATTTATATCGAAAACCAAAATATATGCCCAAATAGTTGTTGTTGTTGTTGAAACCCAGATCGTCCGACCTACCAGAAAGGTGTAAGGTAACTGTTTGGACGGTCGGGAAGTTTGCCCAAATAGTTGTTGAAGTTCAACGTAGCAGTATTGTTACCAAATTGGCAATCATTTTTGCCAATTTGGTGACATTATCGTTAATGTAGCATCATTTTTATAAATTTGCTGAATTGGCTATATTATATATATATATATATATATATATATATGTTAGTGTTTGTGCATATATATATATGCACAAACACTCGCATACACACAAACATCCCTTCAAAAACATATGAAACTGAAACATGCTGTTTTGTTAAAAACTCGAATTTTCGAACCTGTTATTATACTTTTCCTATATATTACACTATGTAGGCCGGGAAAGTAAATGTCTCCTATCTGGAGTATATTCACGATCACCAAGAAAGCTTAAAAGCTAAAAGAACCAAACTCTTAGCCTGGTCAGATTAGCTTTTAGAATACCTCAGGGCTTTTTAATTCCTTCGTAATAGAATTCTTCCAAGGAGGAGGAGGAATGTTTATCTTAAATCCGAAGAGGGGGACAGTCCATTTCGAATTTTAAGATCGATCAGCCGATTAGAACAAAATAGAATTCTTTATTTGTTTTTTTATCTGAAACAGCAATTTAGTGCTGTAATTTGTGAAATTAGATGACCTATTATTATTTGACCTTCCAGACGACACATTTTATAAATCCAGTAGAATAACCATTTAAAGAATTTCTATTCAATTAGTTTCGCTATTTTATGAATGTTTGCGGGACGCTAAACTTCTTACGAAATATACAATTTGTTGCAAAAGACATATATATATATATATATATATATACATATATATATATGCACCCATAAATAATAGAGTTAGAGCCGCGAAACTCGGCGTTTAAATGCTGTTTAAGAGTTGTGGAAATGATCAAACTGTCGGCGCAAAATATGTTATAAGGCTCATGCAATGCACATGTGAACAATGCATCATGCAGCATCTAAAACAACTGGTGTTCTCACTTACGAGCAGCTGGAACGGGATTTTCTGGTCGCAATCTTGGGCGGGGCGACATGGAAATTGCTCGGTGTTGGCAACAATGGATCAAAGAAGACACATATAACCGTCGCAAAGTCGCAGGATCCCCCTAATGGACAACTGCTGGAGAGGATCTTGCAGACTTTAGAGGAGCCGCATCCACACTAATGCCATCACTATCAAACATTCAAATGTATTTGCCATCCTCTATGCTTCCTGTTTCAAGGAATACTCGTCGAAGGTGACTGGCAGAAGGTAGGATTAGGTGTAAACGTAAATTAAGGCGCTATCACTGATCTCTAAACATATGCAGTGCCATCGGGATTGGTGTCCCAGATCGGTAAGCCTGTACAGTGTCCGATTGGAGGTATGTTGTCTTTACTGACGAATCTCTGTTTCGATGAAATTTTCTCTCAGTTTTAACGACGGCCGCATGCGTATGTTGAGGGGACTGGTCATCGATCCGATCCCACATTTGTTGTCTAGCGGCACATGGCTGGCCATTTTACGTAGTGTGACAGTCTGGGGAGCCAACTCGTGAGATAGCTGATCTCTTCTAATTGTGTTGCTTATGCTGTCAAGCCGGCCAGACTCCATTTACCAACAAGATAATGCTTGGCTACTTACTGCAAGAATTTCTCAATGATGTCTTCGATGATTTAATACCCTCCCATGAACATCCAGGTTCTAGAACTATCAGCAATACAACACGTCTGGGACATGCGGGGGGGGGGGGAGCAATTACAGCCTTTTTAGAATACCGCTAAATTAGATATAATATAAACTATGGTTAGCCCATTTCTAATACTTTACAATATAGTTGAAAAGTGTTTATAACTTTGTCCATTCTCTGCGTTTATCTGTGAGTCAAGTCGCACAATAAGTGCCGTAATAATGACTTTATCAAAATGAAATTTTATTATGTTGTTGAGTCGGTCTGTGGGACATATGGGAATGTAAATGAATAACAGCATCCAGATAGTTTTAGATTGAACCCGGGTTGAAGAAAGGAAGAACATTGAACCCTATGGGACCTAATTTTTTAAATATTTTTTAAGCAAAGTTAAAATTCACAAATTGCTTCGAAAATTTTAGGTAATATCCAAATTATCCATAAAATATATAAAAAAATTTCAGCAAAATATCTTCAATAGCTTTTTAAATTAAAATTAAAATAATTACAACCATGTAATATGAAAAGATCACATGACCCACTTCAAAATAAAATATGGCATCCATCTTTTTTCCCAGAATAAAAATCGTGATTTTTAAAGTTCTTTTAAATTTATATTGAGTGTTGTATCCATCCTAAAATCGCTTTATTTTTGCGTATGCCCTGTGCATCTATATTCTGCGCCAACGCAATCACAATATTTAAAATAATGTTGAGTTTAAATGATCATCCAACTTTGATTATTTCTATAATGAAGCCTAACTTTAATGGATGCAAAATATAAACACGTGATTGTAAGATGAGTTGTATAAGAATTGCTGATTTTTTTCACGCAAAATTATTTAACTCTGGAGTCTGGAATAAAAGTGCATGAATGAAATATACACAGCTTTTACTTACAGAGTCAGGCAATTTATTTTTCGATGACGTCATTTGAATAAAGTTAAGCTTTTTTGATGAAGTTTAAAGTTTTCAAGTAAAATAAATTATTGTAGTTCTGTGATAATTAAAAAAATATCACCGCTGAATGTATCGCATTTTGCATTTCAGTTGGACAGTGTTTCATAATCAAAGCCTTTTGCATGACTGATATTTCTTGTTAAATTTATATATACATACGTATGTAAATTTATTTAAATTTATATACATACTATCGAACTGTATTAATTTGTAAGAATAGTCTTGTGAAGGCGATGCATCGTATTTATTTTCTCACACTATTTTTTTATATTGTTTTTCAACGTTTAAAGGCACGATTTCGCCGCATAAGCACGTTTTAAGATCTCCTAAGTACATTTTGAACACTTTTGAAAATATCTCTATTATTATTCTCTCTCTCACTATCTCTATATAGCTATCTTCCTTTTTGTGCGTGTGCATGTGTGCGTGCGTGTTTATCTATGAAGTTCGGGCGTGTTAACTCTAGAGCAAATTCTTTTAGTGCTATCTATAAATTTATGTGTCGATACATTATGTTAAAAACCATAACGAGATTGATTTTTTTAATAATTATCGTAAGTAGAACTCGAATGACTTTTATTTTAAAATTTTTATACCATTATTTTCTAAAGAATGTAACTCCGGGAACAATGACAGTAGTATATAGTATGAAAAGGAAATTGATAATTTGAGTTAAGGAAGGTAATTGTATAAAACTATTTGTTATTAACACAGATTTGGCAAATGTTGCAGATTGGTTAAGAACCTTCCAAGTTGTTCCTCTTTTCCAGAGATTTATACAAAGGGTACACAAGAAATTCTTAACCAATCTACGAAAGATATATTAGCCGGTCATTGTGTAGGTAGCATAAGATGACGTGATAAGTTAAAAGTGCAATATGTCAGTGTTATGAAAACAAAATCGACTGTATTGTCTGTGAGTTACGCATTGACTAGCGATTTTATTGTAAACTCGCAATTGTTTTGTGATCTTGTAAGATAGCTAAATAGTTATTAGCTTTATACCGTTCCCATTTACTCTTATTTGCGCTTTAAGTAAAAGCGTTAGTTATCCAGACATAAGGACTCTTCTTATTCTCTGCGATTACACCTACGATTATGGGGACTACGTAGTAATAATATGAAGAGAGGTCACATTACATACGAAACCAGCTTGTTCGGTTGTGTTTCGTACACAAATGTTTTATGCACACATTAAACTATCGTATATAAAATATGCAACTCTTTTTAGAGAAACATTCTTATCTGGACATTGTTCATGGACAATTGTTTAAAGAGATCATGAATATAACTTTAACAACCGGAAAAATAATAAAAAATAAATATATAAAAAGAATATTTATACTCTCTTAATAAATTTATTTTGCTGTAACAATTTAAAACAGAATATTGGTAGAAGGAAAACTTCTTCACTACTTGCGTGGTTTACTACCATCCAAACATTTATGGCCAAAATGAAAATAACTAGCAAATTTCTATGTATGGCACTTTTACATTCTTTTTGCATCTCCTATCATCCGTTACATATGAGCTAACAATTTATTATTAACTATTTATTAATCCATATATTGGTAGAAGGAATATTGGTAGAAGAATATTGGTAGAAGGGAAAACTTCTTCACTACTTGCGTGGTTTACTACCATCCAAACATTTATAGCCAAAATGAAAGTGACTAGCAAATTTTGATGTATGGTATTTTCACATTCTTTCTGCATCTCCTATCATCCTTTACATATGAGCTAACAATTTATTATTATTGCTATGTAAACAATTTCAACTTACCCTCATAATTTAAATTTCATCACCCTTTATGTGTATTTAATTTAAATATGATGTAAAATATGGGATCATATAAGACTAGCTCTCTACTTAGATAAAGTTATGTTGCGGCAAAACTAGTAAAATAAAAGGCGAACTGTCTGTTTTTAAACGTATTTTCAGCGTATGATCACTTAATTACTGCCTCCAAGTTCTTAATTTCGCGGTTGCTTTCAAGAAACGGTGCGGCTATATGTATATTAATAGCGAAATTTATAAAAGTAAACAAAACATTTTTTAATTTAAATATTTTAAAAGTAAAAAGAAAAGGCATTTTCAAATTTAAGTTCTTTAAAGGTAAAAAAAACATTTTCAAATGTACATTTTTTAAAAGTAAAAAAATGCATTTTCAAATGTACATTTTTTGAATGTAAAAAAAAAAAAAAGTTTTAAAATTTAAATTATCGGAAGATTAAATTTTTTAAAGATTAATTTAAACTATTGAAAAGTAAAACACAAATTAAGATATACATTTTTTGAAAAGTGAAACACAGATTAAGATATAAATTTTTGAAAAGTAAACAAAAGCATTTTAAAATTTCAATTCTCGAAAAAGCAAACAATATTTTTTCAAAAATTCAAATTATCAAAAATTATTAATAAAGTGTTTTAACTAAAATAATAAAGCGTGAGCAAAATTTGTTTTAATTTTAAAAGGTTATTAAAAATTAAACAAAATCTTTTTAAATTATTATTTTTAAATATTTCGTCTATTTCCATCATTTTGTGTTTTCTTTATTGTGTTTCGTCACGTTTGTCTGGTAACAATATCGTTTGCGATCCGTCTAAAGAAATCACATCTAACTGGCGGAAAATTTTAAAGTGTGATATCAGAGACTGTACAGTAAACTAAATATATACTAAATTTTTGGTAGTTAAAATGTAAAAATTAAACTTTCAACTTGTGGAATGACTGCACTAGAAAAAAAATAATTTTACCAATTCAAACAAAATGGCGGTCTGAAAATAGAAATAGTTATCTACATATTTACTAATGTCAAAATGAGAAAATTTATAAATTTACGAGGTAAAATGCGTTTCATTTATGAAGTGATATAACATGCTTCAATAATATCCTCAACTGAGTATTTTCACTTTCTCATACGTTGTATTGAGAAAGTGTTGTTTCCATGAAAATTTTTGGCTTCGAGATTTTGGTGCCAATATATGTTTTAAGACTTCCTAAACACGTTTTGACTGTTTTTGGAGTCATTTTCATCTGTCTGTCTATCTGCATGATGTTTGTGGTCGACTTCTTGTGTAGACGATAGCAGCTACAATAATTAATGGATTTTCACAGAACTTTATATCCGGCATTTTCTTATCAAAAAATCTATATGCCTAGAGTTGTAATTATTTGGACCTACGTTACCGAGTTTTCAAACATTTTCGTGTAAAATTAAAAAAAACATGAATTTTGATATGAGAAATTCGAGTGGTTTCACAGTCCAGTTAATTTTATTCTGCCAGTATTCGATGCAAAATCTAAAAACTTATTTTTTATCAACCACTTCAAAAGTGGAAGATCTGGAGGAAAATTTATATTCGTACAAAGTAAATAATTTCACTCAATTTCATTTCCAACTCTATATAAGATAAAAAACGTATTAAGTGAATTATTTCTGAGTATTTGCTGTGGGGAGATAGAGCGACAAAAAAAAAAAAGCAATCCCATCCAAGTTTTTTTTTCTATTATCCTCACCCTCCTCCTACCCCCTAGAGATTCATTCTCTATCCTTCACTATTTTTATTATTTTACTTAAATTATCAGTTTCTTTTTTCTCCAGAGAGAGGTTCTTAATACTAAAATATGTGACAGCAAATGTCTTTAGCTACAGACGAACACATTTAGATATTGCCGGGATGCTATAACAAAAATTAGATTTTTCTTATGACTCTAACTCGTTTAAATTCCCTTGTGTTTATTGTTGTTACTGAAAAAAATATCTGATGTTGATAATGCATGACGACTTTTTTTAACAGTGAATTTACTTTTTTTGAAGTGAAAATATGACGTACAAGGTCTACAGCACAAAATTTTTTCATTGAATGTACGGCATGTGAGATGAAATTCAGTGCTTTTGGCAACTGTTTGGTCAAAGCAGATTTACTTATTCATATTCACGTGCCAAATCCTCATCAAAATATATTTAGTATATAAAATTGCCAAATGCAAATGAAATCCTGTGAAATAAATGGCTACTGGCGAATGTTTTGGCGTCAAAATATAATTATTTTGCAAAATGTATCTTTTCCCGTCAATGGAACGTACTAGATACACGAAACTCATGTTAACAGATTTTTTGCATAATATTGCATATGGAAAGTGAACTTATTGGATGATACTCGCTACTTTTTAAATTTCATGCAATTGTTTTCGCTATATTTATTTGTAAAATGTGCAGTATTTTGAAAAAGGCTCAGCCTACCATTTTGAAGTTTACATCATTAGTCTTATAATGAAACATTACGTATGAAATATGTATTTATTTAACAGTACTGAATATTTTGAAATGTTTTAAGTTTTTCATTAAAAATCATTATCACACCGTGCAATATCTCCAGAGTGGTTCATGCTACCGTTCTACAGTTTACATAACTCGTTTTCTTATAAAAAATTGCGTTTTAATCCATTATTTATTTATACAGAGTAATGAGCCTTATTTTTAATGATTCAAAAAATCCTGTAGAAAATTGGTGGGGAGAGATCTTTTGAATCTTCGATTATATTGAAAATAAAGGCTAAATAATTCCCTGATTGTAGTAATCGAACCAAATTATTCGATTGAAACCAAAACTGCCGCATTGAGAAAATAATGATTCAAAATGATTAATGATTCAAAATCTTTTAATTATTTTTAATCTAAGATAATAATGATTCAAAATCTTTTAATGATTTTTAATCTAAGATAATAATGATTCAAAATCATTTAATAATTCAAAAAATCCTTTAGGAAATTGGTGAGGAAAGATCTTCTAAACATTCTGCTCCATTGAAAATAAATAAGGCTAAATAATTCACTGATTCAATCGAACCAAATTACTCGATTGAAACTAAAATTGAAGCACTAAGATGGATAATTCTATACATATATGTACCCAATATTTTTGAGCTTGCACTGATTATCAGTATTTTGAAACATATTCTGTTATTGAAATTTCACTAAATTCAGCGATAAAGGTTTAAGAATTATCATTTTCATAGAAATTATGCCGAATTTAGCCTAATAAAATGATCTCATAAGAGGTGATTCGAAACAGAGGTTAAATAGAGTGACAGTACTGCTATGTGTAAGATGTATATGCATTTTTCGAGAAATGCATTTTGTTATCCGATTCAAACAAATTAAGTGTATACACATAATTAGCTTCCTGTAGCAATTTAATTTGAAGAATTCAAAATAAAAATTAATTGTATTAATCACCAGACTAGATTTTGCGCAAATATCGTGATCTCATAATAAAACTTACATAGTGTAAATATGGTTATATTGACACCGAATTTGGTTTATTTGCGCTCTATGTAAAGATAAAAATAACTTTAACTATCATTAAATATGTTTTGATCATAAATAATCCAAATTTCGGGAAATTCGGTTTGCGTCAGGTATCAAATTTTAAAAGTTCAAACCGAATGACAAATGTTGTAAATATATATATATATATATATATATATATATATATATATATATATATATATATATATATATACAGATACATATATATATATATATATATATACGAGTATATATATACATATACAGATATATATATATATATATATATATATATACATATACAGATATATATATATATATATATATATACACATACATACATACATATATATATATATATATATATATATATATATATATATATATATATATAAATAAAGAAGTTATGCGAATACACAATATGGAAAACTTGATTTGCAGCTATTAACATGCTATTTTGTAGTCGGTAAAATGTGAGAAGCAAATATGTCTCTTAAAATAACTTTTTATGATATTATCTTGTTTACATAATCAAGCAAAATTTCAGATAAAATCTATTGTCGGTTTTGCTCGCAAGGTATAAAATCCTTTATCCACGAATATCCATTCAATGTATAGCATGGCTGTTTAAAATTCAGCCAATAAGGGATACTAGTGTTTTTATCTGATAAAGACAGGGAAATTAACACTTTTTAAGATTAAATAACTACTTGTTAATAAGTTTATTTTGTTTAACAAAGTATGGCGCATAGCGTCAAAGATAGTCATCTTAATCGAAAGTTGGCACATATAGGATTTGCTCATTGGTCGATATCATATTTGCAAAGTTTCAGTCTTCTAGATAGTCGTAAGCTTTTGGAGGGACTGGAAATACTTTTAGAAACGTCCCTCCCATTTTGTACCGCAGATATATCTACGGTTTGTCCACCACCTGGGCAGAAATCGAAAATCTAGCTCAACTAGGTTTTCCTTGATGATCAATATTATAAATATGCAATGATTCAGCCTTCTAAGTCATCGAGTGGAAAGACTTCTGGAAGAACTGGAGATACTTTTCAGAAAAAGACCCGTACAGTTTTATCAGCTTCTGAAATGCGTAATCGAAAATCAGGCTTCGTAAGTTCTGTACCTAAGCTGATACTATAAGTATGCAAAACAATTGATCTTGTAGTGTATCGAGATACTTCCGAAGAAAGACACAAAAGGAAAGACACAGAAACGTGATAGTCAATTATTATATACTAGATAATATCTCTTTTACTGAACATCGTCTAAATTTTTAAATAAAGCTATGGAGATATATTTTCTCTATAACATATCAACATGCGAAAATCAGGAAAATGAGTAATTGTTAAGGTAATCGTGAATCGATAATTAATCCTGAAACCCCTTAATTATTATTCATGTTTGGGTGATAGACTCATATATCTTCGATTTTTCCCATTCAATAAAATGTCTGATTATTAATTTTCTCATAAATTCTTCAATGTTCGAGAATCGGATCTAAAATTTCTTTCAGAACAAAAGTAAATCATTCCTTTCAATTTAATTTCCAACTCTATATAAGATAAAAGAATCGTATTAGGTGAATTATTTCTGAGTATTTGCTGTGGGAAGATAAAACAGAAAAAGGAAAAATCCCATCAGAGTCTTTTCTATCCTTCTACCACTCCCTGAAGAGATTCATCCTCTCTTTATCCCCCCTTCTTGCTATTTTACTTTAGATTATCAGCTTTCCATTCAATATAGAGGAAGGTTCTTAAGTCTAAAAATCTAATGTGGACAGCGCATGACATTCCCTACAGACTCACATTAATGTTTCTTCATATCTTCTGCAATGCACCATTTATGAAAGTAAACCAGAAAATTAAAACCTGGCACACGAAAGCATTTGAAATGGATACTTATTTAAAATTATATCCAATTTAAAATACATTTTTTGTGTTTCATTTGGCGACTTATTACCTGTATTTTTAAAATGTTGTCAGCTTACAAAAATTAAAAACTATGAAATATCTCAAAAACGGTTTATCCTAGAGTAATGGATTTAGTCTTATTTGTTTTGTCATTAAAAAAAATATATATATGTAACAAATATTTAATATTTTTTTAGGAAAATTTAGTCTTTTACTTCAGATTTTGTGAACTTTTGCACTCTATTTCAGAAATAAAGGCCAATTCTATTTTCCATATTGTATCAAATATAATCAACATCAAGGTAATACATGTGTGACTTAACTGCAAAATTAAAATACATTCAGTCATATATTTCTGATCTAAAGTTGATACATGTATTTTACTGACAGACACCTACACATATAAACGTCGCGTTAAAAAAAAGGGAGGGGGGGGAGTGATTTACCTTTTAGATAACTAAAAATATGTACATTCGTTGAAAACTCAAGTTCTAATGATCGACCCTATGTTAATACTTTTTTTCTATACATTTCCATGCATTGTAGGTAAAGCAAAAGAAAGCCTAAACATTATAAAGCTCGCGATTTTCTCTATTATGCATGATCTTCGTTTTTGAAACCGTTGTTAGATAATTACATGTTTAAATTTTAGAATTAAACACTACGTTTTTTCCGGAAGTTCAAGTACGGTAACTTTTAAAGATATTATTAACTTTTAAAGATTTATACGATATAGAATGTATTTTTGACATTCTTAAAACGCTCATGTAATAATGTAATAGTACTATTTTCATGCGAATAAGTCAAAATGTCTGTAAATGAATAAAGTGGTGTTACGAACAATAAAGTTACAACAAAAATTTCGATACAAATGTGTCAAAAACTTATCTGGTAGGTTTTCCAGTATAGCAGTTTAAATAAGAATGCAAGCAAATCGGGCATGACCTTTCCAAAACAAAAACGCTGTAGGATGAGGAAAACGGAAACAGTTCTTGTCAACATCAATTTTTCTGAAGTTCTTCTTTCTGTCTTTAAAAATCAGTGCAGATATAAGAAAAAAAATTTCTAATTTGTAAAGTGCTCATTTTTAATTCAATTTCAAACAAATAACATTTCAGTCATATTTTAAGAGATGTGAAGTTCTTTTCCGGCATTTTATATACTACTGTTTGCAAAATTGCAACACTATGAAGGACTGCAGGTTGGGACACTATGCAAAATATTATGTCAGTGAAAATGCACATGTGGTTTCGGACAGCGTTTTTTTTAAATTTCGGGTTTTTGAAAATAAATAGGTTGCTTAAACAAGGTGTTACGATCAATGAAGAGCCAACATGGAGTCAAAAGTGTATAACTATTTTTATAGCCGAAGAATATCTTACCATGAACACCTGTCAGACTTTCGAGTCAGGAAGGATTTTTCGGATGAGAAAAAATGGATACTCTTACGGCGAAATTCCCATTTGTTTCTGACGAAACTTAGTACATTAAAGAGGACGCGGCGGCATTGGGGGTATGAGACTCAGATGCACAGAAGTCTTGGAACTCAATCGCAAAATCACGCGACTGCACAGGATGACACATACGAGCAGTGTCTGATCACACAATGACATACACTGTGTTAGCGCATAAATCATAGACCAGGCTTTCTCTCCAGCACAGTTCGACATCATCTGTTGAACATAGGACTGACTGGTCGGCTCTTTGCTGTGGATTCCTTTGATCCTCAATCACAGGCACATCAGGCTGCAATGGGGTCTTGAACATAGACATTGGTGTGCTGATTAGCAAAATGTCGTATTTTCTGAGGAGTCACGTTTGAACTTGCTGCCACATGAAGGTCGCAGACGTGTGTTCGAAGACATCATGGTGAATTACAGCTTGTAGCGTGAATTTCGCAGTGTCATACTAGCCCTGTATCAAGCTTTGGGCGGCTATTAGGCGCTATTCGCAATCCTCGCTTGACTGGAATTCAGGAAATCCTCAACAGTTAGCGATACATCAGGGATGCTTTAAAAGCAGCTGTGATGCGCATTCCTGAGAGTTGTCCTGATATATTCAAATAGGACAGTGTTCGTCCACACGTGGCTTGGAATGTATATGATCCCTTTCATGCAATCTTCCACCTTCAAATCTGAAACCATAATGATAGAGAAGTAAATGAGATGAAGGAGATGGAAAGGAGGCAAGTCAAGAGAAAGTAGATGAAATAAGAATGAAGACTAAAAAGAAGAAAATATTCGGAAACACAGTATTTAAAGGTTTAAATAGATATTAGTATAAGCAATAAAAAGCATACTTGATCAGGATAAATGAGACAGAACTAGAGCCTACAAAAGCAAAATCGTGTTTGTTTAAAGTGTGTATTTTAAAGGAATTCATAGTTAATATGACTTCTGTCATGATATTGTATGTTTCAGGTCTAAATTGAAAAATAATAAAAAATATAAAATATATTTTTTTGTAAATGGGTGGATGCTTGTTAATAACTTTAACTAGTATTATTTTAAAAAGTTATGATCATTTCTCGATTATTGAAAATTCCTCGAGAATCTCGCCTCTTTCTGTGCTGTTCCTTCCTTTAAGAAGGTGTGGTCCCTCTTGTATATGCAAAGAGCCACTCTTTCTGATGTAAAGCATCTTAGGGCATAGGGTAAAGTAAATCTTGAATAAAATCTTGGAACGAAAGTGGAATATTGCAACGGGAGCCGCATCATTTTCTTACGAATGCGTAACAGAAACCCATCGTTGTAATTTTTAAAGTCTGAGGTACTTGATCTTGACGACAAGATTAGCTCCTTGACGAACATTGCGAAATATCGCCAACTTGGCGACGTTCGGAAGTCTCGAATTTTGTTAATGAATTACTTACTTTTTCCAGAATTGTCCACAAAGTGTACATATAAGCTCGTCATCGTTTCATTGGGTTATTGCTGTGAAATGAGTAAAATTATCTGCCGACCTCAATTCAAAACACAATGCAGCTTATTGTATTTTGTGGTTTCACATACCCTTTAAGCTGTATTATAAAACATTTCAGGTAAAAAGTGTAAAAAGTATATATATTTCAGAATAAAAATACCAAAAAATGTCCCTAGGTAGCTTGTATCATCTTCTCACACAACAAATCAACCTTTTCCATTTGAAATATCTTCACATCATTCTACAAATATAGGGAATAACAGTGTTACTCGGCCATTTTTTTAAAATTGACAGTGACACTAAAACTCCAAGCATTAATGCTATACACGTGGACAAAGACTAGGCCTAAATAATTGAATTGTTTACTTCGAAAAGCTCTTCATCGGGTCCAAGTATTTAATCAAAATGAACACAAAATAATAGATATATTAAAACTATTCTAATAGATAAATATAAACTATTTCTAATTGGACACCACACATGAAGATAGAACAATTATAAAGGAAACAAGAATGCCTGGATTATAAAACACTTAAAAGTGCTAACCATAGGAACCGAAAATGAAGAAACCAGTAATGCCAATCGCAAAATTGAAAAGTAGAGATCCACCGTTGCCAATAGTGTGAAACAAATAACGGTAATGCGAAAAGGCATTCCGCTATTTATTTTCTTAAGGTGATATTTTACAGAAAGAGCTACAAAATAATGGGGCGTATAAACGAAAACAGTGAGGCTAATATATAAGGGGATGTAATTAAAATGTAATGTTAAAACAAGAGAATGTTGATGTCTTACCAATATACGATACAAAGAAGAGAATTTATGAAAATTCAAGTAATCCAAACTTTTTAACAATGTGATAAACTAAATATGCTATACACAGGGTGTCCCAAAAACATTGACCTAGGCTTTTATTCCTTAAATATTGATCTTAGATATATATAATAAATTAGGAATTTGCGCATAAAAAGCTACAGAATTTTATGAAATCTATAAAATTTTTCAGTTGATTAAATTTGAAGAAATACAAAATATAAATTTTTATACGGTCCCCGTACAAAAACATTTCCCATTAGTAGAATGTGCCCCATACACTAATAAGGTGATGTACAAAATTTCAGCATTTTAGCGTAAAAAGTCTCAGAGATATGAAAAGACAAATATGTTGACTTAAACCACTTTTCGATACATCGACATGGATGCTCAGAGGGGAAAATAATGTCGGCAGATAGCGTTTCAGGGATCATACACAAATTACGAAAGAAAGCAATGATTACCTAAATAAATAATAATGTTGTTATTTATTGGTACAAAAGGATCTACACTGTGTAGAAATAATAACTTTACACAAATATTACAAAACCTGTTCAAAATGTTTTCCATCCATGCCAGTAGAGAGCTGCATTCGCCTGATAACACTTCTGTTCATTCGGTAAAGCTCTTGTTCTGTGATGTCACGAAAACCATCTTGAATGCGTTGTTGCAACTCTGCTTTATTTAAGGGAGGTGACATATAAACTGTTGTGCGCAAACGACCCCACAAATAAAAATCCATAGGCGTTAAATCAGCCGATCTAGGGTGAAATTCGACTGGCCCATGCAAGCCAATCCACTTGTCTGGAAACTCGTTATTCAACCACTGTTTCACAATTGTGATATGGTGAGCTGGAGATCCGCCCTGTTGAAACCCTACATCTGGAAGTGGCTGCTGTCCTTGCACACCATGAATGTTAAACGGATGCCATTTATTCAGTCTCAGTATTCTCTACACATGGTACGTTCATTTTTGAAGCAGCGGTACGAACACTACTATGTGGATGACTGCAAAAATAAACCAAAATATCAATTTCTACAACAGTTGAGTGAAGTCTGGGCCTACCTAGTCCACCAACACGATGAACGATTCATCTTTCACGCACTCGTTGCACCAATTGGGAAATAAATCTCCCGGAAGGATGTCGAGAATTGGGAAAAGTACGTTGATATTCCAGTGCAGTTACGTTAGCATTGCGATTGCATAAACTGCACAACATAAGCATTTCCAAAAGTTCTTCGTTGCTGTATTGCGACACACTGTCGGTATTGGCTAACTACACTCTCAAAATGTATCAGAAATGTGAAATAATTAATTGTTGCTCAGACTGTCCGGCTGCGCGCGGTACGATTGATCAATGCGAGGCTATTGATCAATGGCAGACCAAAGACAACTTTCTCATGTGACGATGAATCTGTTGCTATTGTGTGACGGACCGATCAGAGGCAGATATTTGCATATGCATACATTTCTAAGCTGCTTTAATGTTCATTTTGATTGTGTGATTTACAAGTTTTATTCTGTACTTAATCATGTACAATTTTGAAGTACTTTTCAGGAAGCATATATTTGAAAAACTGTAAATAAATCTGAAGATAAGAGGCAGACATTATTTGCATATGATGCATTTCTGCGTTGCGTCATTTGAAAACTTGCTGTAAACATTTACAATTTAATTTGTGATTCCCTCACCAAATTTGTTCAAACATATCTCTGGGACTTTTTATGATTAAATGCTGAAACTTTGTACACCAGCTTATTAATGTATGGGGCACATTTTACTCATTGGAAATGCTTTTGCACGGGGGCCGTATAAAAATTTAAATTTTGTATTTCTTCAAATTTAATCGACTGAAATTTTTTTTTTCGATTTCTTAAATTTCTGTATCTTTTTTAACGCAACTTTGTAATTTATTATATATGTCTAAGATCAATATTTAAGGAATAAAAGCTGAGGCCAATGTTTTAGGGATACCTTATATATACATATATATATATATATATATATATATATATATATATATATATATATATACTGGTGGACAATTGCTAAGGACGGATGACAGTATCACCCATAGCAACCACAAAATGAAAGGACGCAAAATGCGGAAAATTAGAATAAGTGTGGGATACAGTAAGAAGACGTGTGCGTATGCAAATTATTTATTTCCATGCTTGTTCGTCACGCGATAGAGCTGATAAGAGATTGAAAGGATTTGACGCGTGTGGGCAGTTGTTGTTCCAAGTGAAAGTTTTACAGAAAAGATTTAATTGAAGGAATTGAAATTTTCGGTATGTCTTCCAGATACCACTTAGATGATTTTACGTGGGGCCGTATTATAGGAAATATCGAAGAAGGGCGAAGAATAAAAGATATTGCCAAGGAGTTCTACATTGCCCACAGCGTTGTTTCACGGCTGTGACAATCATTTAAAGAACTGGAATGTGTATCAAGCGTCACGGGAAGGTCGTGTTAGAAGTACGGCGCTTGCAGGAGACAGATACATTGTCCCATCGGCAAATAGGGAACGGCGCACCACAGTTCAGCAAGTGGCAACTCAGTTTCTTGTTACCACAGGACTGCATATCTCTCGAAAAACTGTAGCCATACGTTTGGGAGAAGAAGAATTATATGCCCGCAAAGCTGCTGTGTGTATCCCATTGTCCAGACAGCACCGTACCACGTGTTTGCCATGGTGTAGTGAGAATCGCAATTGGACCGAACAGGACTGGGCTTGCGTACTATTCTCAGATGAGAGTAGGTTCAGTCTGTCATCGGATTGTAGACGCCAACTGATCTGGCGGAAGAGTGGTACTGCTTATCGTTCAGAAAATATTCAGGAAAAGGACCAATATCCGACATGCAGTATCATGGTATGGGCCGGCATCATGATCAATGGCCGCACGCCCCTACATGTGGTTGCAACAGGGACTATGACCGGCCAACGATACATTGATGAGGTTCTACTGCCTCATGTTTTCCTTTCCCTTGGTGCTTCGGTGATATATTTGTTTTCATGGACGACAACTCACCATGTCAAGGAACACTCGCTGTTAGAATTGTTTAGTCAGCGACGGTATTCAATGCTTCGTACGTTCTCCAAATCTAAACCCCATTGAAAATGATATTTATTCTAATAAATGATATTTATTCTAATGTCCGAACAATGTGGCAACAATATTTTATCTTGCTTGGCAACCATCCCCGCTTAATGTTGTGCTACATTCCGATATGTGATCCGTCCTTAGCAATTGTCTAGCAGTGTATATGTATATATATATATATATATATATATATATATATATATATATACATATAATATGAAAACACCGTGAAATACAACATTACAAAATCATCTGAAATCACACTTAAAAGACGCAAAGCTGCACTAAAAAGAGGATTAAAATATTTTCAAAAAGAAAAGAGGTATGGATGGAAACAATATACCAAAAGATGGCCGGGGGGAGTTGTGACCCCCTCACCCCGGTTAAGCATGCTTTGCGTCGCGACAACACTCCCGAAGAGCCGGTATATTGCAAAAAAAATACGAATGTATCAAATTGTAAGATGTAAATAGACAACATACACAAACAAATATAAGATATAATTGTCGAAATCCAGCCCTATCAAAATTCATCAACAGTAAATGTTTGAAATATATTTAAAAAGTGTTTGAATAAAGTTTGAAACATGTTCACAAGTATAAATTATCAAAATTACTTAGCTTCTACTTAAAGAAGACTTTAAATATTGACACATAATAGAACAATAATAACAAAGTCTATTTCTAAAACCATATACCTGATTGACAATCAACAGCATATTACATGCAGATGTACATCAATATTGTTTCATACAAGACGATGCAAACTTCCATAACGTATTATACAATAGACCCTATT